>OX103974.1:40553209-40687865 GCA_944470395.2 Schistosoma turkestanicum | reverse complement strand
CCATAAACGGCGTAAATTGGCAAAAGCTAATCGAGCTTTTTCTGTATTCGCGTTGAGATTTCATCAGTCATCAGGCTATTATCAAGACTGATGAGACTCCTCAGTTAAGTGAAACATGTCAAGGCAGAGAACTATAAAATCCAATACTCGTTATCTTTCATCTAAACTATTATTTCACCAGTAGTATCCTACGTGATTCTACATTTCAAACTCTTTTTTTTTCGAAAACTTTTCTCTCTCTTTCGTCTTCAGGAATACAAAATCCTCCTCGTCCATCATTATTATAACTAGTATACAATTATGTGGCAGTTTTGTTTGTATCGTTAGTGCTATCGCATTGACACGTTTATCCATGTCCACTGGAAAATGTTCCCTATCACCTGTAAACACATATTCATTAGCACATCCTTACATAACATGGTTAATTGGAAGTTTTTGTTTCGGCATTGGGATTGGTTTGTCCTCGCCCAATACTGGTACATTAATGACAATACATTCAAGGACAAGCTTTCTATTTCTCTCAACAACAAATTCATATCAACTACAATTAGTAGTATATTTTGGTCAATTATTAATGCCAGCTATTATAGCTATGTTACATCATCAAGCTTTACTGTTTTGGCATTATTCATGTGTACATAGTCTTGGTGTATTATGTGTCAGTGTATTGATGTGTTTTACATTGATTGGTCATTTCGCCAATGAATTATTCATTGAAAAGAAACATAATTATTTGTTTAAATTACCGAAAACTACATCTAAAATCATATCAAGGAAGGAAGGAAGTAAGTAAGTTAGTAAAACAAACAAAAAAACAATTAGCTCTTTTCAATTGAACATTGATCATTCCCCCATATTGATGATGATTGGTTACAAATGTCTTTCATTATTACACTTGTTTGTATTTTTTGTGGGGGGGAGTTAACTAAACCTACTTGAATTTGTGATAGTTTTATTGTGTTACTCTGTATACTCTTACTGCCCACCCTGGCGCCCACCCGCCATTCGCCTCCCCTCGTCTCCTCGCTCCTCTTCATCTCTAGTCTGATGATCAATTCTAATCATTATATGATGGCTGCATTTTCTTTTCTACTGTAACAACAATTTGTATTTGTATTCTATAAGTGTGTGTGTGTGTGTGTGTGTGTGTGTGTGTGTGTAGTCAGTCAATTTGTGTTGAACTCTTTTTTTCTTTCTGTATAAAAAAAAACAGTATTTCTTATGATCAATTTATTTTTCATAGGTTTTCTATTGTGAAAGTTTAATTAATTTGTTGTTGTTTTTCATTTCTTTATTTTTGAATTTTTTCTTTGAATTTTCGTGGTATATACTACTTAATATGTTATAATAAAATTGGTTTGATTAGTTGAAGAATACAATTTTGCGAAGTTCTTTCTGTGTTTTTTTCCCTACGTTCAAGTTGTATGGACTGCCAGTGTGCGCATATGTATGATGTATATTGGGTTTTTCAGTCATGTTAATCTTGGAAAGTATGAGTTGGTGAGTCAGTTGCAACGTAGAACTTAGTACGTAGGTATGAACGGTAGTTCACATTGTCATACTGCATTAGCATAGAGAGACTGCACTGTCAGTTCAAATCCCTTGGTAGTAGAGGTAAGGAAGTTGAAGCAGTAATGGTAAAGATTATGGCTTGAAGATATAATTCAAGAAGTACAATCCAGTGAATTTGTTACGAATACACGTGACCACGTCAATTGATACGCTTGATCTATTGTGAAAGTGAGGATCGATGATCCTGCGACACGACAGGCTACTCATAAACCCACAATAAATGGAAGAAGACTTGAAATGAAGTAGAACGTGTATGCTACAAACATCCAGCAAGTACGAGGTCTGAGTCCAGAAGAGGATAAAGACCCCGGACTGAGAATCCGAATCATGAAACGTCATAGATCATGCATATCTATACAGTTAAGTTGAATAGGAAACGACATTGTAGTATGTGACATTGATAGTTAGGAGGACCAATAGAATTAGACTTACCAAAATAATTCTCTTAGGATATGTGATGAATATCCTAACAGAAATAAGTTAAAAAAGAGAAATATCAAGGTCATGAGGGATTCAGAAGTTTAGAATTTGCAAGAACACAGAGAGTAGATGCATCTGCACCATTACAGACGGTTCGGAGCTATGTCATTCAAGGTCTCTAACCATCGATTACTGTCATCTTGTGCAACCCAACCAGGCAGTCAACACTTACCAGCAAGACACAATCCAGTTGTCCGTGACTGCATGGATTTGTGCCAAGTTTTGGTCTGGACGCCACTAGCTTTCTTGTAACCTATTTCTACATAGCAAAACAGCTCGACGAGGCAGTCAGTGCTTGGGCATTCGCAACACATATTCCAACCACCTCAACAACATTGCTTACTCAATTGTCCTAGGATATACGAGTAATGCTTCAAAGACATCTATGATTGAATACCAGTAACATACTCATATCGTCGCTTCTTACTGGCAGAAATTATTAATAATTTAATATAAATTTTCTACTACGTACAAATTGATGTATTCCACTTTGAGTTGGATTGTTTGTATGAGAACTAGTGATAGATTACCGTATATAGTCATGTTTGCTTTTTATCACTCGTAATGCATACTCCTCCGACCAGCCATCTCCAACCTATTCTGTCGTAGACCCTCCTTCCTAATTGTTACTAAATTCTATTCATTCATTCGATACCGCCTTCAATCCCAACCGTAGCTGCTAACCTTGACGTGGTGACCGGACTCACCTTGACTTGTAATGACCCAACCGAGCTATATTGGCTGGCACATATGTTCCAGTAAGATTAAAAGTAGAAACTTAAGATCTGACGGCGAAGTTGTACTGTTGATTGTAGAAAGTTGTGACAGCAGTAAAATGTCTTTCTAGGACAGCTAGCATCTGCAGCGATACTGCCTTCTCAGAATCGAAGCAAGCGGCTAGAAAATGTCACGCCTTACCTTACCTCAAGGTTTTCCATCTCCTGTGGTAAGGCATTTCGAAGAGCGGAACTGACACTTTAAAAATTTCCCATAAAAAGGCCATGCCTGACCGGCCTCTAGGCACTAAAATGAAGAAAATCGAAATTTATCAAAACGATGTACAGTAATTTCCGCTAATATTTATATGATCAATGAAACTGATGGGGAGTGAAGTAGTCGAATGTGTAGATCGCCTCACTTATCTCGGGAGTCTCGTCAATGCTGATGGTCTGATGTGTGACGAAATCTCAACACGGATATGGAAAGCTCGATTGGCTTTCGCCAACTTGTGTCGCTTTTGACGTAGGCGAGATATCCGTTTGCTGACCAAAGGACGAGTGTACTGCGCAACAGTTCGCTCCGTCCTACTGTACGGATGTGAAACATGGCCGGTAAGAGTAGAAGACATTCGTAGGTTATTAGAATTCGACTAAAGATGTCTTCGAAGCATTGCTCGTGTACCATGGGATAACCGAGTAAGCAATGTTGGGGTTAGGAAACGAGTACTAGGTAAGGATGGCAGACCAATAAACGAAGTAGTGAAACTTCATCAATTGAGATGGTTGGGACATGTGTTACGAATGCCCAACCACCGACTGCCTCGACGAGTTATATTTTGTAGTGTAGGAATAGGTTGGAAGAAAACTAGAGGCGGTCAAACCAAAATATGGAACGAATCCTTGAAGTCACCTACAAATGGACTGAGTCATGTTGGTAGGTGTAGACTACCTGGTTGGGGTCCGCCAGACGAAAGTCACTAATGTTTAGAGACCTTGAACGACATGGCTCAGAATCGTTTGCAATGGTTCTTGTGCATCCACTCTTTGTGTTCTCTCAAATTCTAACCTGAATTCCTCATCACCTTTATCTTTCTCTTTCTAAAGTTATCTCACTTCTTTATCTTACTTTTTGAATAATGTCATCGAACCCTAATCTTCTCCATTATGAGTAATTCTTCTACTATCTCTACTACTGTGGGATTTGAACTCACAGTTGTGTCTCTGTGCTAATGTGGGTATGGCTACCTGAATTGGTGTACGTAAGTACGAAGTTCTTCATTGTAACTGACTGACTGACTAGCTGATCAATGAAAAGAAATGTGTGAGCGAAAAACAAGTGAGAAAAATGAAAGAAAACCTACTTTAGGTCACACCAATCATGATACTAACTATAAAATCAATAAATCCAGATTAGGTTCCGATCAAAGTATTTTTAGAAGAAAAACTCTAGGGTATTTCTACATTTTCTCACATGCAGATAAAATTCAACAGATCTCTGTGTGTGTTTGTGCACGTAACACTACATGCTTACAATTTCTAACTGTTAACAAAGCAAGAAAGATGTTTTATGATGTGCCTTCATTGAAATCATAAATTGATTTATGTTAGATCACCATAAGAAGAAACATTGAAGCACTAAAAGACGGCCGTTTCGTTATGGTATGGGACTCATCAGTGGTAGTGCACATCCACAACTCCTACTACTTGCAGTTTATTGAACACAGGACCTCGGGTTTTGCACACGAACGCCTCACTTCAGCACTACTGAGCCGGTAGCTCTCTCTAACGGTGTTCATGTCGAGCTTCGTTCAATCCACGGTCTTGGGCGATTTCATATAATTTTACTCAAGCTTGTTCGGTTTTCCACTTATTCATGCATATAGCGATCAACACAATTGGATGCTACTCAGTGATTTGCATTCTGTTTAGGGCTTTGTTAAGAGACCGATTGATTTGTCTGTTTTTTTTCTATGGTTTTGAGTATCCCACTTGTTGTAATATCAAATAAGCTGCCTTCTTGTGATGGGAGTTTTGTTCAGGAAATTGTGAGGAGGGAAAATGAACGTCCTGCCCTTTGACAGGTTGGATATGTAGGTTCCACTTAGAGCATTTGGAAAACCGTGGTTTCAAATCAGTAGTATACATGGGCTCCAAGATTTGGATTGAATAAATGGCGTATGAACCTATTATTGATCACTGTGTATGATAGAATTGCATTTGCTAATATTTCTTCACTGTCTTGTGAATCGGACTTTTAGGCTCGGGCAGTGGCCCTTCTAAGAAAACTATCTGTTTTGTTTCAAGCACACGGAGAGTATCTCAGCTTGAGTTACAAATTCATTGATTTATGTGGCGCATGAAAGTTTATTTTAGAGATATTATTGTACCAGATAAATACTAGTATGTACTTTTGTTTCTGTCTTATTGTTACGCCTGCACGTAAACACGTCAACTTGATACACTTAAACTATTACGAGTTTACCTAGTCGGAAAACGAGAGTGAGGATCAAGGATCCGGCGACAAGACATACTACTCAAATCCAATTATCCCAGCCCCCCATATTGAGTAAAAATAAGAAGACTTGATATGAAGTAGAACCTGTATTCTACAAGCATTCAGAAAGTGCGATGTCCGAGTCCAGAAGAGAATCAGGATCCCGGACTAGGGATCCGGGACCGAGCCCTCGTCCTGGTCGTGGTCATAAAATGTTGCAAATAATGCGTATTTATACATTTTGGTCGAATAGGAAACAGCATCGAAGTGTGTGACATTGACAGTTAAGACGACCAATAAGAAACAACATTGGAGTACGTGATATTGTTATCTAGGACGACCGTAAAATCGACCATTAGGAATTAACCAATAGGATATTGGATGAATATCCTAACACTTATTCTGTTAAATCTTACACTTGTAGTTGATGTATGATTTATTGTCATGCTCTCTGTTTCATTCTAAAATTATTGTAACCTGAAAGTAACCCTGATACTCTCTCTATGTATTTGATTGAGTTTTTCTAAATTCTTGTGCTTTCTCTTAATTCATGTGTCTTTTTTTTCTTAAATCGAATTAGGAATAAATCGAGTAGTGTTCCAGTCGATCAGTCTCCTCTTTCTCTCTCGCTTGCTAATCTATCCGGTGATCGGATAGTTTCCAATCCTCTCTGAAGGTCGTTTAGTAATAACCGAACTCACATGCTACTAGTCTCAAGGTTAACTAGATAGCTTATAACGTCAATGCTTTTAGTCTAGATTGAGACGAGATTGTTTCCTGTGTACTATAAATAGCAGACAGTTCCACAATGTAACGCAACTCGATACGAGTTTTTTTGAACTATGTAAGATTTAAGTGTCTTCATCTTAATACGGTAGAGTAGATCGCAGCACCAATTCTAATAAAAATTATTCTTACATTTTATGCCTGATACAATTATGAAGTTTGTTAAGATATTCATCCAATATCCTAAGAGAATGATTGGTCAATTCCTAATGGTTAATTCCTACTGGTCAATTTTATGGTCGTCCTAGTAGATATCAATGTCACATACTCCAATGTTATTTCTTATTGGTTGTCCTGACTATCAATGTCACTTCATATGTTGCTTCTTATTGGTCGTCTTAACTTTCAATGTCACAGACTTCGATGCTGTTTCCTATAAATAAATACTCATTATTTGTAACATTTTATGACCAGGACCCGGTCCCGGATCCCGATTCTCTTTTGGACTCGAACATCGTACTTTCTGGATGCTTGTAGAATACAGGTTCTACTTCATATCAAGTCTTGTCTTATTTTTGACTCAATATGGGCGTTGGGATAATTGGATTTGAGTAGCATGTCGTGTCACCGGATCCTCGATCCTCGCTCTCGTTTTCCGACCACGGTAAACTCGTAATAGTTCAAGTATATCAAGTTGATGTGTTTACGTGCAGACGTAACAAGGTTCATTTCTTCAAAAACAGGACGCCATACTTATTTACTCTTGTAAGAATAATCGTGAAATTCATTTCGATAACTGAAATAATTAGAGTTCACTCGCACGTGACCAGTGGAGTTCAACCCTGTCAGACTTGGGCATTAACTACCGAAGACAGTGTATGAAGTTGCTCAAGACCGCGGATTGATCGTAGTTTAGACGTTAACACTGTTTTATGCCAGGTCACTGTTCATACACAACACCGACGGCCCTGGGTTCGAATCCTACAAGTAGCAGGAGTCGTGGATGCACGCTGCTGACGAGTCCCATTTCAGGACGAAACGGCTATCCAGTGCTTCCAAGTTTCTAATGATAGTCTAACAATGGTCTACTCGATGTAAAACAACAATCTCTATAATACTACAATGCAAAAATAACATGCACTTAGCTAGCTGGCTGGCACAAGCTTGTTATATTTTACCTTGACTTATATCAACTAAGACTAGGGGAATGAATGACTCATAGCATTATTTATTCATATTGATTTGTTGGTTTTTTTGTCTTAATTGGCATCATTGTATCTTGAAAACAACTTACTAATCAATCTACCAATAATAATCTGTACAATTATCAATATATTCATTTACATAGTAAGATGAACTAACCTAGAATGAAGACACGCGTACTATTCAATAGTCAGTTTTGTACAATACACACTCAACTTGTTACTATCGCTATAAATCACTAGATAACTTGAGAGAAACTAATAAATGGAGAAAAAGACTTTGGATGAACAATGCCTCCTTAATGTCCTTGGCTTGTTTTATTAACACTAAACTAACTAATACCTTATTTCACTACAACAGTATAGTTATCCTGCTCAAACTTGTAGTGTGTGTGTGTGTGCGTGCGTACTTTAATACCGAGCACAAAGAGCTTACCCCAGACTTTGGACAAATTAACTAATCCATTCCGCCTGAGTTACTCACACATCTTTTGTCAGTTATTCATTTTGATCTTGGTTGTTTTTATCCGAGTGTGTGTGTGTGTGTGCACCGCATACTTCGCTTATCGCATGTCTGGTTGACTTTTATGGAATTGGCTCACTCATTGTCACCAGTTTGCTTTGCTTTGCTTTGTATGCCTTTCATTCGCATGAACAGTCTGTATGAACGATTGCTTGAGACAGAAACTCATCTTACTGTTATCCATATTTGGCTTTACATGACGACTGTCGCTCGCACGAACGGGGTTCGCCTAAATAAGTAATTGCGGGATGGGAGATTTATTTCATAGCATACTGAAATGTTCATGAATATAGGAGTCATGATCAGTGGTCGCCCACCAGTTTTCTATAATCAACTCTGTCCCAGGCTTCCCTTTCTAGTTCTTTCCAGTTTTTATTCATTCTTCTCATGTGTTTCTCTATTTCTCGACGTAATGTGTTCCTTCGCCTTCCTCTTTTCCTTTGACCTTGAGGGTTCCGTGTAAGGGCTTGTCTTATGACGCAGTCAGGTGCTTTTCGTAATGTGTGTCCTATCCACTTCCACCACTTCTTCCTCATTTCCTCCTCCACTGGAATCTGGTTTGTTCTATCCCACAGTACGTTGTTGCTGATAGTGTCTGGCCAGCGAATACGATGTATTTTGCGTAGACAACTGTTAATAAACACTTGTATCTCCTGGATGATGGCTTTTGTAGTTCTCCAAGTTTCCGCTCCATACAGTAGAACTGTCTTGATATTTGTATTGAAAATCCTAATTTTAGTTTTTTTGAAAGTTGTTTGGAGTTCCAGATATTTTTCAACTGTAGAAATGCAGCCCTTGCTTTGCCAATCCGTGCCCTCACATCTGCATCGGATCCACCTTGGTTATCGATGATGCTGCCCAGATATGTAAAGGTGTTAACGTCCTCCAAGGCATCTCCATCAAGAGTGAAATTACAACTACGATTCTATTCTATTAATGATTACTGGATTGTCTTAAGTTCATTTGCTTATTTTTTCCATTCCAATAACAATTGTCTTTAGTTTTGCTTTCTGTATGTATGAACTTCCCCTTTGTTTTGATGATTCTGTCAAGTATGACGAATTAGAAACGAATTCTATTCATGATAGGAGTTTGATTATAAGACCTACATAACTGTTGGTTCGTTTATGTGTCAATTAAATTTTCCAGTTATTCTATTTGCGTTCAATAACTTATCGATTAATTGTGTCATTCTTGTTGAAAAAAATATTATGAATCGACTTGTATTTTGCTTACTTTACTTATGAATGTTAGCTCTAATGCAGCGTTGGCAGCCGAGCAGTATGTACTTTCTCTGGCTAACGTTTTTTTTATTTTGGCGAGTTAGTTTTCTATGTGATGGAGTCGCTAACCCCAATGTCTGACTGTTACGCATGCACGTAAACATGTCATTTGAAATGCTTGAACTATTACGAGTTTACCGTAGTCGGAAAACGAGAGCGAGGATCCGGCGACACGACATGCTACTCTAATCCAAGTGTCCCAACCCCCATTGAATAAACAGAAGAAGACTTGATATGAAGTAGAATATGTATTCTACAAGCATTCAGAAATTACGAGGTCCGAGTCCAGAAGAGAATCAGGATCCCGGACTAAGGATCCGAGTCCGGGTCATAAAAGGTTACAGATAATGCGTATTTATACAGTTAAATCGAATAGGAAACAGCATCGAAGTGTGTGACATTGACAGTTAAGACGGCCAATAAGAAACAACACTGAAGTGCGTGAGATTGATATCTAGGACAGCCATAATAGTGACCAGTAGGAATTAACCAACAGGAATTGACCAATCGGATTAGACTTACAAATAATTCTCTTAGGATATTAGATGAATATCTTAACACCGACACTCCTCCTTTATCCGTGCTTGGGACCGGCAATAGTCGTAGAGGGGCTCCAGGTAGAGTTGACTTGTATTTTGCTAACTCGTTATTTTGTCTTCTGATATGTGTTCTTTGTGAGCTTATGTAGACTATTCCGATTTGTGGGAGTAATTATATCACGCGATAACAGTAATTTAGGATGAGTGATTATAACATGTTTGGAAGCTGATTCTGTGCTTCTTTTTATACTGATCGTGAAATTACAAATGCACCATTCATTGTATTCCAACTTGATGATTATAAGTTATTGCGAATGTCATGAGAACTGGAAGTACAATTTCATGTTTGTGTACTTCTGGGGAGTTCTGGTTGGAGTGCAAAATAATTCATTTGTCAGCGTGTGACGATTACGGATGAAGAGATAAATTTTAGACAGTTTTGGTGAATATATAGGCATTCATCTGTGAAAAAATATAAAACGTCAGAGATACCTTTCTCATTTAGTTGGTATGGTATGGTATTGGCTATTTTGGTAAAGTTTAGAAACTTGAGGTATGTCAACATGTGTAATAACTGGTTTAAAAACTTGAGGCGATCACTTTGAATCACAAAAAAAATACCATAATGATGATGTTTTGAGTTTTTCACATGTTATCAAGTCATTGAAATACCACTTGAATTTATCTAATCTTCGTTACTTGACATACTTTTAGAGACAATACTTTCATCATCTGACTTTTCAGGAGTTAAATGTTTACCCAGAGATTCACTTGTTGACTTAGAATATGCTGATGAAATCGTTCTACTTGATGAAGACTCTGACAAAATGCAGAGTTTTCTAACCAACCTAGGGAACAATTCAAGCATGCATGCGGTTCTCCCCATCCAAATGTAAAATGTCACTTCAGGATTGGTTGCGTTGGCACCTGAACTAGTGATTGGGAGTGAAGTATTTGAGCGTGCTGATCGCTTCACTTATCTTGGGATATTCTTAGGTTACTGATTTTCGATCATAGGTGCTCGTTTATCCTGTTTTGCAGTGTAGGGGTAGGCTGGAACAAAGTTAAAGGCTGCCAGACCAAAACATCGCACAAATCCATGAAGTCATTGACAACTGGACTAAGACATATTAGTAGATGCAGACTACCAGGTTGTCGTCCATGAGAAGACAGTAACCAATGGTTAGAGACCTTGAATGAAATGGCTCAAAATCGTTTGCAATGGTGCAGGTGCATCCACTCTTTGTGTTCTCTCAAATTCTAATCATCTAGATTCTTCATGGCCTTTATATTTCTTATTTTACGTTTATTTCACTGGATTATAGTTGTTGAATAATATTTTTGAACTCTAATGTTCTCCATTACTGCTATTGCTTACACTACCTCTGTACGTGTGTGCATGTGTATATACAACTGTGGTGTGAGCTACTTATAAGTAGTATATGACTCGAGTGTAAACGTAATGTCTGGCAGCAGAGAATGGGGAAAGATCAAGAAATGAAAAGTGAGAACACAATGGAATTTGTATGAAACGCGTGAATAGTGAAATGTCAGACAATGGATTGATGATGGATTGAAGATTTGCAAATTAACGATTTACGATATGGTTTTCCTATTTTACTGAGTAACTCTGTAATTTTCGTTAAATTCAATTCGGTTGCCCTCACCTGTGTTCTCTTTCACTACACCTCTACTACTACTACTACTACTACTACTACTACTACTACTACTACTACTACTACTACTATGGGTTTTGAATTGACAATTGCATCTCTGTGTGCTAATGTGGTGGTATGCAAGTACGTTCGTACGTACGAAGTTCTACGTTACAGTGGACACCTAAACCCCTAACCAAACTCCATATGGTTTAATCAACACATCTGTAACTAGTAAATATCCTATCCACTTCTAGTGTTTGAATCATGCAATCAAGTATCTATCGATCATACATTTATCACATTTAATACACTGTACGTTGATTAACATTTTGCATAAATTTATTGTAAATCAATGTAGAAAAACAATTCATTTGTCATCGATTATATTTTCAGTTTGATTGCAAACAAAAAACCAATTTTAATCTGTCTATCAAGATTAGAGTACAACTAGAATAAAAGCATATTTTTGAAAAAAATCAATAATTCAGTTTATCAATATGAATAATTTTATTCAGTCGACTGTGAATTACATGAAATCGAATTTAATTCTATCGAAAATTAACATTTCACGCTACACTCACTCGTCTGATAGATTTGAAAGTTGTTTGATTCTTAAAATTGAAATGTTATAGTGAAGTTATGTAGCTGTTAAAGTAGACCATATTTTAAGCCAAGTTCCTTTGGAAGTCACAAGACCGATACTCCTTCTGACAACCGGAGCCCTCCAACGATGTGGGCACCCAGGAAGTGACATCCCCTCTCATACCTGTAACAGTACACGAGACCAAGTTAGTCACAGTCGAATCCTCTTCATAAATTTCTTATCTTATCTCCACGACTAACCCTTCTGACATTCTTTTATCAACCCACGCCGTTAATTCAGACGATTCGAATTCGCGAAATGTTATTCCTCGTCTTCTGAAACCCCATTCTAAACTACAGTGCTAATAGAGTATGGCAAACTGAACTGATGTACGGATTTGCGAAGTTCTACATTGTAACTGACTAACTGACTGATATTTTTAACAGTAAGTAACAAGTTCAAGCATGTATATCGTTTGTTTTGGTTAAGTAACAGGCTACTTACCTCGTTGAACAAGTAGTTTTCAAACACCAAAATATATCCAATACCACTAAAACTGCATTCAAAGTTCTACTATAAAGTAGTGTCCGACGGAGTTTACTATGTTCAGAGTGAAGTCAAGCGTTGATTTAATATGATTTAATTATTTGTATTTCGACACCATACTACTCTTTACATATAAGTAGTGTTAAAGTTAAATCAGTGATTCAAGCAATCAGTCAGTCAGTGAGTTAGGTACAAAGTAGGACTTCGTACGCACCTACGTACGTATGTACATCAGTTCAAGTTGCTATACCACATTAACATAGAGAAGCAATCGTTAATTCAAATTCCATAGTGGTAGATGTAATAGAAGTATTAGCGTTAAAGATGAAGATTAGAGTTCGAAGATATTATTCAAGAAGTATAATAATCCAGTGGGATAAATTTAGAAAGATACAGCTGATAGGGAATTCAGAAGACAAAGAATGGATGCACCTACACCGCTGTAAACGATTTTGAGCCATGACGTACAAGGTCTCTAACCATTGGTGACTTTCGTCTCGCGGACCCCAACCAGGTAGTTTATACTTACCAACATGACTCAGTCCACTTGTCAGTGGCTTCATAGATTTGTGCCATGTTTTGGTTTGGCAACCCTCAGGCTTCTTTCAACCGACTTCTAAACCACAAAACATAGCTCGTCGAGGTAGTCGGTGGTTGGGAATTAGTTACACATGCCCCAACTACCTCAACTAGTAAAGTTTCAATACTTCATCAACTGATTTGCCATCCTGACTAATTACTCGTTTCCTAACGACAGCATTGCTTATACGGTTGTCCCAGGATAAATGAGCAGTGCTTTGAAGAAATCTGTAGTCAAATACTAATAACCTTCAAATATCCACAACGCTTAATGACCATGTTCTGCATTCATATAATGGGACAGAGCGAACTGCTGCGCAGTACACTCGTTTTTTGGTTTGCAGACGGATATCTCGCCTACGCCATATATGACGCAGGTTGGCAAAAGCCAATCGAGCTTTCTGTATCCGAGCTGAGATTTCGTCAGTCACCAGGCCATCAGCACTGACGAGACTCTTTAGACAAGTGAAACGGTCTACACGCTCAACTACTGCACTCCCTATCACTAGTACAGGTGCCGTCGCAAGTCAATCCTGAAGCAACATTTTGCATTCCGAGTGGGAAATCCGAATCCCGAACATGCTTGCATTGTTGCTTATGGCATTCAGAATACTCTGCATTTGTCAGCGTCTTCACCGAATAGAACTATGTCATCAGCATATTCTAAGTCAATAAGCGAGCCACCTGGTAGAAGGTTCACCCGTCAAAAGTCATACGAAGATAATATTACTTCGAGAAACATGTCTGTTAAAAAGTTAAACAAGAATTTGGAAAGTTTACAACCATGACGGACACCACTTGAAGTAACCGATTCCGATGACAGTCCTCAGTAAGCTCTAACTCGATATGTAGTGTTCGAGTAGAAAAATCTCCAGGGTTATCCCATCAGTCCATACTGTATTCTCTCACTTCATATTTCTTATAGCTTTCTCAACTTCAATAAGTGTCGGAGGAGATACATCTATTTGCCATTCAGGTTGACTGGAGATCATGGGCAACCGAAGTGTAGCTGAAGGCTAGTTTAACTGAACCCTGGAATGTTCTGCACATCGATCCAATCTCATGGGTTGAGAATGAGATAGTCGCGCCAGCATATGGATTCCTAGTACCAGTTTTCTTGATAAGTCGGAACAACTGTCCACTGGTACCTAGCATGGCTGCCTTTCCATCTCTCTTGCTTTCGCTACCCACCACTGTTCGCAATCGTAGCCTAGGCTTTTTATCAGCCTACGCTTAAGTTGACTTCGCTCTGCTCAGAACCAGGTGGGATGAGTTTCTGAGCGCCTATAAATTCGGCAGATGCTACTGAGATCCATGGCTTCTTATAAAGCCAATGATTTACCTCACTAGCAGATATCACTGCTGTTTCCACAGCTCTTTGGATATCATTTCAACCTGCCTAGGGATGGAAATCACTATCATGGCCGCGGAACTGTTTATCTAGTTGATCTAGAAGTATATTCTTGGTTTCACTGTCATTAAGTAGAACCCTGGGAGGTTTCCTTGCAAATTCTTTCCTACGTCCAGTAAACCGCAAACAGATACACGCTTGCACTAGGGCATCATCTGAATCTAAACATGTGCCCTAGAACGAGCGACAGTACTCTATAGAACCCCTCGATCGGTGATTGATAGAGATGAGATCATGTCGTGACGACTTTGCGGGTCACCATGTCATAAGATGTTTTTTCTCTTGTTTTTAAAGTATTTACTAGAAACAGGCAATTATCTGAGCACAGTTGCAGCACATGGTCTCTATTATCTATTCGATCAGCCGCCATACCATAACATCCACCTAGGTGTCTCTGCTGCTCACTTAGTCTATCTACTTGAGCATTAAAAGCACCAGCGATCATTACTACATCAGAGCGCCTAGCTTTTTGGAGGAGGTCCGAAAGCTTTCTGTAAAACTCATCTTTCACCTCGTCTGAGCTGCATTCAGTGGGAGCATAGGCAGATTTGACGAAGAGGCAACGACGAGTGTCCCTGTCCTTCCGAATCCTTACTGTCCCATTCAGTCAAAAAGCGCACAAGCGACTATCTACAGGGACCCAGTCTAGGAGCGCTACTTCTGCCCTACGACTCAATACTATACCTACACCAGCGAGACCCCTGGAAGCAGCATCAGGGCTACCGGATACACGAAGAGTGAATCGGGCTGCTTCCTTATTTTGATAAGGTGAAATCAGATTCATAATTTTATTAGGATCCTGTATGCGCGTTTCCGAAACGCAGCATACATCGATTGAGCGAGATTCTAAAGTCCCAGCCAATGATGCCTGTTGCCCTATTTGACACAATGTCCGTACATTAAATGCTCCAACATGTAGTCTAGAACGAGGTTTCAAGAGACCAGGAATGACGTTTCGTGAACTCGCATCGTTTGCATTAGCGGTGCACTGTGATAAATGAATGTGAGAAGAGTTAGTCATGGAGATAAGAGAGGTGTGTTTGGGTGTAGCAAGGATTTGACTTCGACCGATTTGGTCTCGTGTGCTGTTACGGGTCGTTTGCAATGGCACTGGTGCATCCATTCTTTGGCTTCTTTTAGACCCGAATCCTCTGGGTTGTTCATCTTTTTGATCTTTTTCTTTTCAAGTTTATTTCACTAAATTACAACGTAGAACTTCGTAGGTATGTACGTACGTACATCAGTTCAGGTTGCCATACCACATTAGCACAGAGACGTAACTGTCAGTTCAAACCCCATAGTGGTGAAGATAGTAGAAGTATTAGTGGTACCGGAGAAGATTACGATTCGAAGATATTATTCAAGAAATATAGTTCAGTGAGATAACCCACTGAGCCATGATAAGTGTTCATCCATCAAGCCATGATGTAGTAATCCACTGTAAAGCATATTTATTATCTCCAGTTATCCTTGAAGCTTAACCTACATTGGCCTGTAATTAAAAACACGATAAAAACCAATAAATGCCTCACAAACTAGTAGGTTAAATAATGACAGAAATAATTACAATGGAGAACTACAAAAGCTATTATCCAGAAGATACAAGTACTCATTAACAGTCGTCTACGCAAAATACTTCGGATGTGTTAGCTAGACACCATCAGCAACAACCTTCTGTGGGAGATAACAAACTCGATTCCAGCCGTGAAAGTAAGCAGGAAGAAGCCTCGGAAGTGGATAGGACACTCACTGAGGAAAGCATCCAACTATGTCACAAGAAAAACCCTCAGTTAGAATCCTCAAGGCCAAAGAAAAAGATGGAGAGCAAGGAACACATTGAGTCTAGAAATGGAGACAGACGGTAACAAGTGGACAGATAGGATGCAGATGGACGATCAAAACTTCGCAGATGACCTGGCTGTTCTATCGCACACGCAACAACAAATGCAAGAGAAGACGACCAGTGTAGCAGCAACCTCAGCAGAGGCAGGTCTCAACATACATAAAGGAAAAAGTAAGATTCTCCGATGCAACACAACATGCACCAACCAAATCACTCTTGATGGACACGCCTTGGAGGACGTTAACACCTTTACATATCTGGGCAGCATCATCGACGAGAAAGGTGGATCCGATGCAGATGTGAGGGCACGGATTGGCAAAGCAAGGGCTGCATTTCTACAGTTGAAAAATATCCGGAACTCCAAACAACTTTCAACCAAAACCAAAATCAGGATTTTCAATACAAATGTGAAGACAGTTCTACTGTATGGAGCGGAAACATGGAGAACTACGAAAGGCATCATCCAGAAGATACAAGTATTTATGAACAGTTGTCTACACAAAATACTTCGTATTCGTTGGCCAGACACAATCAGCAACAACGAACTGTGGGAGAGAACAAACCAGATTCCAGTGGAGGAGGAAATGAGGAAGAAGCGGTGGAAGTGGATAGAACACACACTACGAAAAGCACCTAACTGGGTTACAAGACAAGCCCTCAGTTAGAATCCTGAAGGCCAAAGAAAAGGATAGAGAACAAGGAACACATTAAGCCGAGAAACGGAGACAGACAGGAGAAGACTGAAGAACAGTTGGACAGAACTAGAAAGAAAGGCTCAGGAAGGAATCGACCAGAGAATGCTGGTCGTCGGCCTATGCTCCACTAGAAGTAACAGGCATAAGTAAGTAAGTAAGCAACTAATAATTACCACTTTATTAACATTTCAAAGATTTTTTTATTATTCAACAATATATTAAACAGTATTTTAAATTAATTCTAATCATATTTATCATGATAAAATTAAATTTTGAATTTTGCAATTTTCAAATCACCAGAAAATATACTCACATTCATTCAATGTTAACATGTAACAGAAAATTGAACATTTCCTTTACAAAACCAATCAATCAGTCAATCAAAAAAATTGTTCTACTATTAAAACAATTTTCGGATTCTAATTTTTTAATTAACTAAAATAATTTTGACTGAATATTATTATTATTATTATTATTATTATTATACATCTATCTGTTTTAAACAACAGATTGTATGTAGGTAGATCAATAAAGAGGAAAGTTATTGAACATTGATCAACTAAGTAAAATGTTGAAAAATTAGAACATTCTAGTAGTTTATAAAACTTCTAATAAAGATGGACATTGAATTAAACCAATACTTAAATTCCCACTGAGTGAATACTGACCAATTTAAATCTAAAATTCTTGAAAACCATGAATCAATCATTGTTAGACCACCATCATGAGAAACCTGGAAGCACTGGACGTCCGTTTCGTTCTGGTTTGGGACTCATCAGCAGTTAGACATGAACACTCTTGCATACTACCGGCTTAGTGGTCCAGAGGTTAGGCATTCGCACGCCAGCGAGTGGTAAGAGCCATGGGTGTGCACAGCTAATGAGTCCCAAACCTGGAAGAAACAACCGTTCAGTGCTTACAAGTTTGTAATGGTAGTCTAACAAAAAGACTGATAAATGATTTTGGTAATAAATACCAATCACCATAACTCTAAATGAAATATCTAAAATTGTTATAAGAGCTTTTTGTACATATAATTAGTAAGACAGTCACTGAAAACTGAGAACCATTGGAAAAGACACTTCGTCTTAGTCTGGAACTTCTCAACAATGCGTATCCCCACTGATTCCAAGCACTTCCAGGTTGTATCTTTTAATTTCTACAACAATTTGGAACAGTCTACCCGTCTCCCACATTGTTCGAACATTCCATGTACCTGAAAGAATGGTTTCTCTGGTTGTCAGAAGGGGCATCAGACTCATGACTTTTAAATGAACTCGGCTTTCATCATGAGACGTCATTAACTCTTTTGAATAAAGACCTTCTAACTCCCAGGGTAGAAATGAAATGGTTTGAACTATTTTTTTCTAGTTGGCGTCTTTTTTGATGAGTTAGCTTCCTATGGGATGGGGTCACCAACCGCAAGCCCAACCCTCCTCCTTTATCCGGGCTTGGGAGGGGCAGTAGCCCCAAAGGGTCTCCAGGCGGAGCTAACGTGCATCCACAACATCACTATAAATTGAATTCAAGAACTCTAGGTTTCATGGAGTGAACAAACAGTATTAAGATCATTGAGCTAACTAACCTCCCAAGGTTTATAGTATCTAACCGCAATCACATACACACACAATTTCATGAATTCATTGAAGTTAGATGTGTTAACTGATTAAGGTTAGCTAAGTAACCTAAAAGTTGAATGCTCATCTGAAGACCTAATGATGCTCGATTTAATCCTCACTGGGTTTTATACATGAACACTAATGAAACAAACGTCTAATACTAGAACGAAATATCTATTCAATGCTGTCGAGTTTTTTGTGCTTACTAGTAGTTATCTAAAATCAATCTATTGTAAATCTAAATTAATATCTATGTTTATATGAGGAGTTCCGCCATGTTTTTTTTCAGTTATTGGATAAAAATCCGAATTCCAAAAGAGAAAATTAAAACAAATAATGATACGATTCAATTTCTTTTTTTTTTTTTATCAATGTGTTCAACTAAGAAAGATAAACATGCAAAGATAAATTAATATATTTTGGGGAAAAAAAAACATGTTATTACACATGAACGTGTTTATCAGATAGATTTAATCAAGCAAGGCTTACACAATGATGTTTGTTAGGTTTCATGGGAAAATCCACTGTTTCAAATCTATATAACATGTTTATGAAGTTAGGATTGATTGTTGTTAGTGAAATGAAATAAAATTGTGAATTTTACATTGAAATTATGAAGAAACTATTGTTAAACTACCATTTTGTCCTGTTATGGAACTTATCGATAGGATTCGAACTCAGGACCTTCTGTCTTGCGCGCGAACGACTAATTTCTGGACCAATGAACTAGCATACAACGGTGTTAATGACTCACTCAAATCAATCTAAGGTTTTTGTGCAACCTGACTTATTGTCTTTGGTAGTTACTGTAAACACACCTGACAGGGTTGAAGTTTTCTGGTCACGTCTTCTCACTAGAGTAGCAATGCTAATAAGTCTTATACCAGGACAAAATGGCCATCCAGTGCTTCCAAGTTTCTTCTAATGGTGGTCTACTAATCATTCAGTTGAACAAAAACCTTAGATTGATCAGAGTTAGATATTAACATCGTTGGATGTCGACTCATTAATCCAGAAGTTAATCGTTCGATCAAGATCGAAGGTCCTGTGTTTTGAATCCTGTCGATCAGTCTCATACCAGGATGAAGTGACCATAGTAGATGCGCTTATGTGAACTGCCTCGAGACAATAATTTATTCAAACAACTATTAACCAACATTAAATTCACAATTTTCAATGCAAATGTCATGACACATCTACTGTATGGAGCGGAAACTTGGAGAACCATGAAAGCCCATCATCCATTAGATACCAGTATTTATTAACAATTGTCTACGCATGATACTTCGGATCTATTGGCCAGATACTATCAGCAACAACTGACTGTGAAAGAGAACAAATCAGATCCCAGCCGTTGAAGAAGTCAGAAAGAAGCGATGGAAGTGGATAGGACACACATTGAGGAAAAAACCCAACTGTGTCACAAGGCAAAAGGAAATGAGGAACGCCAAGGAACACATTATACTGGAAAATTGAGACAGACATGAGAAGAATGAACAACAAATGAACAGAAGTAGAAAGGAAGGCTGAGGACAGATTATTTTGTAGACTTCTGGTTGGCATCCTAACCAAATCACTCTTGATGGAGATGCGTTGGAGGACGTTAACACCTTTACATATCTGGGTAGCATCATCGACAATCAAGGTGGATCCGATGCAGATGTGAGGGCGAGGATTGGCAAAGCGAAGGCTGCATTTCTACAGTTGAAAAATATCTGGAACTCCAAACAAATATCAATCAACACCAAAAACAGGATTTTCAATACAAATGTCAAGACACTTCTACTGTATGGAGCGGAAAATTGGAAAAATGTAAAAGCCATCAACCAGAAGAGACAAGTATTTAACAACAGTTTTCTATGTAAAATATTTCGGATTCGTTGGTCAGACACCATCAGCAACAGCCTACTGTGGGAGAGAACAAACCAGATTCAGGTTGAGGAACAAATCAGGAAGAAGCTCTTGAAGTGGATAGGTCATACTGCGAGAAACACCCAACTGCGTCACAAGACAAGCCCTCACTTGGAACCCTCAAGGTCAAAGGAAAAGAGGAAGGCTAAGGAACACCTTCTGCCGAGAAATAGAGAAAGATATGAGAGGAATGAACAAACATTGGACAGAACTGGAGAGGGAAGCCCAGGACAGAGTTGGTTGGAGAAAACTGGTGGGTGGCCTATGCTCCATTGGGCGTAAGTAAGTAAGTAAGTGGTTGGCAGCCTATGCCTCCGTTTGGAATAACGCGAGTAAGGTAAATACTTATTAACCGACCCCGTTTGTGCATCAGTGGTAATGAGAAGCCCAGTACGGTTTTATTTAGATGAATTTATTTCATCTATTCAGTAAACAAACAAATATAAGAGTGAAAAGATTAAAAGCGGCGCGAAACGAAGCGCAGCAAGGGAGAGAAGGCTAGCAAGCTAACTTCATTTGATGAGGCAGTGACTAACTATTTACTGTCAGACAAAAATAAGCTAGGCATGTAATAAGCAAAGTACGCTTAAATGAAAATAAACCTAGCGAAGGTTAGATGAGAATAATTGACAAGGTCAAGACATATGTGAATAATAACTGGAGAATAGGTGAATTAGTTTGTTCAAAAGCTAGAACAAGTTATGTAAGCTCGACCTATTCATAGATCCTGTACACTGTTTATCAAAATTTAACATTCTTCACTGAACTTCAAGCTGAGTGTTGCATTAATTCGCCGTGGATGTGTGCTCACCGGTTATGTGGTGGTCAGTATTGGATATACTCCTAAACTCCGTACACTACTTTTCCTAGTAACCATTACTATATAACTATAACTATATAAATCAAAACGGGAATACGAAGCGCTGGTGATGTTTATGATCGCGCTACATACAGATCATAAAACATCTAGCTCAGCAAACTAAACACCACCACAATCAGCTACCTGAGCTACAAAGTTTCTCCACTATCTCAAGATCACAAAACCTCAGGCATACAAAGTGACAACGAAGGGATATGAGAGTGCCAAAAAGCAAGCGAGTGAGTGACTGAGGAGTGAGTAAGCGAATGGACAGGAATAAAATGTACACATGTAGGATCCAAACTGAGGTTTGGATTGAGGAATAACTGTCTAGGTAGTTTAGATACGCGTCTTGCCCAGTTGAAATCAAAACAAGTGATTTGGGTAAATAACGGTTCTAATATTCATCATAAATATAAATATACATCATTACCTAAACAAATATTACCACTCAGTTATTCCTTCAACAATTGTTCAATTATTCAAATCAACAGCAACAAAATAAATAGATATTCTATCCCTCCTGGATAGATCAGATTCGTTCAGAAGACAATATTTGGTTGCTTTATAACACAGAGTGTTTCCTATTCTGGAAGAGTGCTTCAATTCACAGTCCGATTCCAGTCCAAGCAAACAAATCAATATGGCTGTCGCCATGACTAGGTATCAGCTTAAACAACATAAATGCACTTCAGAAAGAGACAAAGAAACTCAGTGAAGGCTGAAGAAATAGAAACCATAATAAAATACAAACACTATCATCTCCGAAATGGAATCGAACATATTAAACAAAATGTACAACTGAAGGATCCAACAAGGACAAATTACATAGAGGGATTTTCACAAACAAAACCTTCAAAAAATAAATCTTACTCATATATATATTTATATACATAGGAAAAATGAATGACATTGAAGCGATTAAGAAGAATGTGCACGTAGGTTGGGTGAGCAATACTCAATCATACCTGCTTCATACAAACGCAACAATAATAAAATCACAATAGTACAGGTAAGCTGTTGCCGTATGAATGGAATGACTTTGTCTGTTCATTGAGTTAATTAAAAGGGCACAACTAAATTCAATGTATACAAACTCAAAGGTATATGTGACGTTGTGGTGGCCAGTTTTCAACGTGTTCTTAGTTTTCGTAATTAGCTCGTCCAGACAATCGTTACTAAACATCGTCTGATGGTTTATGAATCAGAAGGTAAACTCGAAGTGTTGAATACGTTTACTTTGGCACACCACAACTCTGTTGAGCCCACCGTTGAATCTTACGCATCCAACCACAATTTGGTTAACTCGATGCTCCCAGGATTAATTCGCTGATATCGACGACAGATCGAAAACTACGACAACGAATCGAACACTTCCGAAATATTTTACTTACTTACTTACATTCGCGTGTTACCCCCAATGGAGCACAGGCCACCCACCAGTTTTCTCCAACCAACTCTCTCATGGGCTTCTCTCTCCAGTTCTGTCCAATGTTTGTTCATTCCTCTCATATCTTTCTCTATTTCTCGGCGTAATGGACGTGACGCAGTTAGTTGGTTTTCGTAGTGTGTGTCCTATCCACTTCCACCGCTTCTTCCTCATTTCCTCCTCCAATGGAATCTGACTTGTTCTCTCCCACAGTTCGTTGTTGCTGATGGTGTCTGGTCAACAAATCCGAAGGATTTTGCGTAGACAACTGTTAATAAACACTTGTATCTTATGAATGATGGCTTTGGTAGTTCTCCATGTTTCCGCTCCATACAGTAGAACTGTCTTCACATTTGTATTGAAAATCCTGATTTTGGTTTTGTTTGAAAGTTGTTTGGAGTTCCAGATATTTTTCAATTGTAGAAATGCAGCCCTCGCTTTGCCAATCCGTGCCCTCACATCTGCATCCGATCCACCTTGGTTGTCGATGATGCTGCCCAGATATGTGAAGGTGTTAACGTCCTCCAAGGTATCTCCATCAAGCGTGATTCGGTTGGTGCATGTTGTGTTGCATCGGAGAATTTTGCTTTTTCCTTTATGTATGTTGAGACCTACTGCTGCAGAGGCTGCTGCTACACTGGTCGTCTTCTCTTGCATTTGTTATTGAGTGTGCGATAGAAGAGCCAAGTCATCTGCGAGGTCCAGATAATGTCCTGTTTCTTTGTTTTGAAGGATGCTTTAATGATCCTGGGTCCATGAGATTCCCATCCTATTAGTGCCTTTTGTGCATGTTTGGACAGCATCAGTGCAACTCCTTGTGTATGTGAAGCATTTTCCTCTTCATGACCAGAGTATAACAGCAGTTCCCCTGAAGCTAGTCTCAGTTGTCCTACCTGTGTCCAATGTGTTTCACTGATTCCAAGCACCTCGAGGTTGTATCTTTTCATTTCTGCCGCAACTTGAAATAGTCTTCCAGTCTCCCACAATGTACGAACGTTCCATGTACCTAAAAGAATGGTTGCTCTGGTTGTCAGAAGAGGCATCGGCCCCGTGACTTCCGAGGGAACTCGGCTTCCATCACGCGACGTCATAATTCTTCTTCCAACTCCCAGGGTAGAGTTAAAATGGTTTGAATTATTTTTTCTGGTTAGCGTTTTTTTGGCAAGTTAGTTTATAGTTGGGATGGGGGCACCAACCCCATGCCCAACCCTCCTCCTTTACCCGGGCTTGGGACCGGCAGTAGCCCCGAAGGTTCTACTGGCGGAGTCCGAAATATTACTGACACTGATTATTTCGATAGGAATTACTATTGTGGATTAAATTAACATTTTGGATTATTATCATTATCATATCGTTATTGCATGACAATTATTTCATAAACATTATTTGACATATTTTGACAATATTAACAATTACGAATTACGTCACTATACATAAAACTGTTTTACTGATGCACTTTAGTAAGTCTGTTCCGTGTTATTACATTTTTATTAATTGTTGTTAACATTATTATCGTCTATCTTATTTCCTCCCCTTATATTTGTCAAATTTGTTTGCGTACTATTTATTATACATTAACATGTCTTCAGTTGACGAAACAAGTCTGCCACAAGTGACGTCCGTGAGGTCCCTTAATATTACTACTCCTCCGTTTGGTGTCACCGACTCACAACTTTGGTTTATTAGACTTGATAGTTACTTTTTGGCCAACCGTATTCATTCACAAAGAGACAAATTCGGCTATGCATGCTCACTGCTTCCAGACGAAGTAGCTGATAAGGTACGAGAGTTCCTAACTAAACCCGATGCCTGAAATCTGCATGACTTATTAAAACAGGCCGTAATAAAATCTTCCTCGTCAACCGACAAACAAGCTCTCGAGCAGCTTCTCAACGAAGTGCAAACAGGTGACTGTAGTCCATCACAACTGAAGAATTACATGAAAAGAATAATAGGGGACAGAAAGATAGGCAGTAGCATATTTTACCAGTTATGACTTCGTCGACTCCCTCCGAATGTGCAGCAGATGCTCGCAGTTAGGGGTAGTGATGCCGATATAGATCACATGGCAGAAATAGCCGATAGAATTTACGAAAGAACGAAAACATTGAATCCACAGGTACACCACACATCAGTAAATGATGAAATCGAGGAATTAAAAAAAACGATTAGTATTTTACGCCAACAGTTGACGAATCTGACTTGAAACGACAGACCACAAAGATGTTCACGAATCAGTTCGAGTGTCAGAAACCGATCACGCTCTAGGGAACGATTAGCTTCCACGATATGTTGGTATCACCAGACATACGGCAGTAGAGCTCGAAAATGTAGACTGCCATGCACATTTAAAGCTAATACAATAGGGAAACGATCCCGTCGATCATCGGTAGCTGCTGCAACAACTGGCGTAGCTCCTAAAAGCAGTCGTTTATTTTACATCCAGGACAAAACAACTGGTGCTCAATTCTTAGTCGACACAGGAGCCGAAATAAGTGTTGTGCCGCCCGTTAGTAACGAACGACAAAATATTATTACGGCACTTATTTTGAAAGCAGCAAACAAGTCCGATATAAAAACATTCGGCAAGCGAAAATTAACTTTAGATATCGGCCGAAACATTTCGCTTCGGTCGGAATTTGTGATAGCAGACGTATCCGTACCTATAATCGGTATTGATTTCCTGAAGAATTTAGACTTATCAGTAGATTCGCAACGAAACAAGCTTTTGAGCAGAGACTGTTCATTGGTCTTAAGAGGAATAATCACCGAACATGTTTCGATGAATTTAGTGGTCTCAAAAGTCAAAAGTAACGAAAAAACAGATGGATTATCAAGAGCTATGATTAACGCTCTCATCCACTCTGGAATCGATTATCACAAACTAGCCTCATCGCAAAATATGGATGTTGAGCTAAGCAGACTTAGGTCCAACAACGCGACCTCTTTGGTATTCAAAGAAATTCGATTAAAAAAAATAATTATAACGTGCGATATTTCTACCGGTCAACCACAAGCATTTATACCGAAGCCGTTTAGACGAAAACGTTTTGAAGCAATGCATAATATATCACATCCGGGAATTAAGGCCATGATCAACCTGATCAGCGAGCACTTTATATGGCCAAGTATGAACCGAGATGTTCGCAACTGGACTCAGGCATGTATAAAATGCCAGAAAATTAAAGTATATCGTTGAAAAGAACACATGAGTGATGTGAGAGTAACGCTTCCAAAGAAAAATCAGCATCGAGTATCTATTCCTAAACGTCTGGACGACAGCACTCATGTGTTTATCAGTAGGGATTTTGTGCGACGTCCCTTACAAGGTGTTATAAATTCCTTGATTTCATATTGTCAATAATATTTCACTTTACATATAGTTTACCGATGTTTTTGTAATTTTTGATAGAGAACTTTAAAAGATACGCTAGATAACTAAATAATTTTCGTGAATGTATGATTTCTTCAGTGTATAACCCATTGCGTGGCTAGTAAGAGTAGAAGATATTCATAGGTTACTGGTATTCGATCATCGGTGTCCTCGATACATCGCTCGTTTACCTGGTACTATCGAGTAAGCAATGCTGATGTTAGCAAACGAATACTAAGTAAAGATGGTAGATCAGTTGACCACGTATTCAAACTTCATCATTTGAGGTGTTTGGGACATGTGTTACGTATGCCTAACCATCGACTGCTTCGACGAACAATGTTTTGTGGTGTTGGGGTAGGCTGGAAGAAAGTTAGGGATGGCCAAACCAAAACATGGAATAAATCTATGAAGTCACTGACAAGTGGACTGAGTCATGTCGGTAGGTGCAGACCACTTGGTTGGGGTCCGTGAGACGATAGTAATCGATGGTTAGTGAATTTGAATAACATGGATCAAAATCGTTCGCAATGGTTCTTGTGCATCCACTCTTTGTGTTCTCTCAAATTCTAATCTTCTGAATTGCTCATCATCTCTATCTTTCTCTTTATAAATTTATTTCAATGGATTATACCTCGTGAATAATTTCTTCGAATCCTAATCTTCTTCATTACTGCTAATACTTCTACTACCTCTACTACTATAAGGTTTGAATTGACAATCGCGTCTCTCTGAGCTAATGTCGTATGTCAGCTTGAACTGATGTACATACGTACGCACGGAGTTCTACGTTGTTACTGACTGTATATAACCCATTAAATCTTTTAGTCATTACTAATTTCATATTATTACTAACTAAGAATAACAGAGAATATGGAAATACATATGCTGACTGATTATGTACAAAAATTTAAAACTTCCGCGCTCAAAATGAACTTTTTTTTATCAATAAAACAGATTAGTATAAATGGCTTCCATTTTTTTTTGTCTTACTTGATCAACAATAGAAAAAAGAAAGATAATTACAAATGAATTTAGTAAAGTACACAGAAAAATTATTTTTACGCTGACGTACATGGTAATGACGATGACGTCAACATGTTGATGATGATGATGATGATGACGATGATGCTTTGAATAAAATGTACCAAAAAATCGACAAACTAATCTAGAATTTACACAGCTGAAGTAACAATAAATGGTTAATTATTGATAACTAACTAACTAACTTAAAGTATTTTGTACTGTTTTTTTCCAGAAAATATCCTTTCAACTCATGAATCGATCATTGTTAGACCATCGGACCACTGAGCCGGTTAGGCGTTCGCCTACAATACCGAAGGTCCTGGGTTCGAGTCCCGCGGGATGCGGGAGTCGTGGATTCACAGCCTGATGCATCCGAGTAACGCACCAACACCAGTAGAGACAAAGTCGGAAGGGCAATCCACGTACGAAGTGGGATATCCTGTGTTTGCCCGGTTCTACAGGACAAACCATGGATCTGGGACAGAAGCGCGAGTGGTCAGAAAAGTTGGGCGTGTATGTACGAAGTAGAGATAGGAGGCGACAGATGGTCACATCTTCGAAATCAGATACGCAGACGGCCGTGGTGCGCGCTACTTATAAGTAGTATATGACGCGAGTGTAAACGTAATGTCTGGCAGCAGAAGATGGGGGAAAATCAAGAAGAAAGGAAGAGTGGGAACACAATGGAATATGTATGAAACGCATGAATATTGCAATATCAGACAACGGATTGATGATGGATTTAAGATATTCAAATTAACGGTTACGATATGGTTTTCCTATTTTACTGAGTAACTCTGTAATTTTCGATAAATACAGTTCGGTTGCCCTCACCAGTGTTGGCCTTCACTACACCGCTAGCCCCAGATCGCCCATCAACATGAGCAAATCTTCCCCTTGACATCTTGCTTGATGCCTTCAACATACCGACAGCCCCACCATGAGAAGGAATTCAACAACAAGCTGTTCTCCGTCCCAGAAGGTATCCTCTCAGATAGTGGCGAACAACAGTAAAGACACAAGTCGACCCCAAGAATGTACGCTAATAAAAGTGGGAGGAGTGTTAAGGACGTGGGATTCCCAGAACTCACTCGGAAAAGGTCGTAATTTTGTAATTTATTTCTGAAATTTTGAACATTTTATGTTTTCGCGCTTAAGACGCTTAAGCGTTGACTTTCAGCTTGCATTTCCCACTCAGGAAATCCTTGACCGTCGTTGGCTGATAGATTATTTTACTGCTATTTTACTGCTCTCATCAAGGGCGTTGCTATCATTGTATAAATAAGCCTCATTTGTGAGCTTAGCAATCTCAGTGTGTCTGGGTGCCTGTAGAATATATTCTCTACGTCTTATCAAGACTTCTTGCTTTTATTAGCGGCGCCTGGGACAATCGGATTAGAATAGCCTATCGAATCACTGCATCGTTGATCTGCACTCTGTTTACTGACTACGGTGAACTTTTAATAGTTTCAAGCATATCACAGTGACGATCCACAACTCCTGATACCCGCAGGATTCGAACGTAGAACCTTCAGTCTTACTTACGAATGCCTCACCTCTGGACCACCAAGCAGGCATCTAACAGTGTTCATGTTTAACTTTGATCAATTCACGGTTTTACGCAACATTATACACTGTCTTCGGTAAGCATTGCTTCACAGCAGAACGTAGTTGAACTCCATTGGTCACATCCTCTCACTCTAACTCTGAGAATTTCCCCCAATGAAGCTGGTCACATAGTAGCCATACCTGACAAACAGAAATAATTTGGGCTTATTATTGACACTAGTAAAAATACAACGATATTCATAAAAGTGACAGATGACAGTTTGAACTATGCAGAATATAAACGATAGAGATATTAAACAACTCTAACTGATGGTAAAACCAAATTTTTTTCAAAATAAAACATTTTTCATGATTGCTCGAAGCATTCTATGAAATATTTATCGGTTAAATTTTTTGAACAACCTTGATGGAGACGTTACACCCCTAGAACTCACTTGTAAAAGGTCCTAATTTCGGATTTTATGCGTTCGCTCATGGGCCAATCAGCTGAACTTGAGATTGCATTTTCCACTCGGGAAATCCTTAACTGTCATTGGGTGATATGCTATTTTAGTACGATAATTTTGTGGCTCTCTCAAGGATGTTTCTATCATGTATAAATAAACGAGATTTATGTGCTTTTCGACCTCGATTTTCTCGCTGCTTGTAGAATACACTTTCTACGTCTTTTCAAGACTTCTTCCTCGAGTTAGTGGGGCCTTGGTACGCTCGGATTAGAGTAGTCTATCATGTCACTGAATCATTTGACTTTGCTCTCGTTTACCGACTAAAGGTGAACTCGTAATAGTATTCAAGCATATCATTTTACGAGTATAACAAACAACCTTGATGTTTAATGTTTCACGAGGATTGAATGAATGGAAGACCTTATTTTTGTGAAGATTCTCATTGTTTATAATCATTAAATGAGAAACAAAACCTATTGAAAAACAGATAACACCATACACTTGTTATTTTAATGAATAAAAAAGTGGTCACACCTGTGAAAGAATCCATAGCAATCCTTGAAGATCCTTATGAAATATTTCTGATTCTTCAATTTTAGCGTATTTATGGAGAGTTTCAAAAGGGTTTCGTCAACGTTTTGATATCTTTAAGTTGAGGGTTACACAAGAAATCACTTACTTACTTACTTACTTACTTACTTACTTACGCATGTTACCCCCAATCGAGCATAAGCCGCCCACCAGTTTTCTCCAACCAACTCTCTCATGGGCTTCCCTCTCCAGTTCTGTCCAATGTTTGTTCATTCTTCTCATATATTTGTCTATTTCTCGACGTAATGTGTTTCTTGGCCTTCCTCTTTTTCTTTCGCCCAGAGGTTTCCATGTGAGGGCTTGTCTCGTGACGCAGTTAGGTGCTTTACGTAGTGTGCGTCCTATCCACTTCCACCACTTCTCCCTTGATTTCCTCCTCCACTGGAATCTGGTTTGTTCTCTCCCACAGTAGGTTGTTGCTGATGGTGTCTGTTCAACGAATACGAAGTATTTTGCATAGACAACTGTTAATCAGTCAGTCAGTCAGTTGCAAAGTAGAACTTCGTACGTAAGTATATCAGTTCATGTCGCCATACCACATCATCACACAGATGTAATTGTCAATTCAAATCCCATAGTAGTAGAGGTATGTCTGTACATGTTTTCTAAGACAACTGTTAATAAACACTTATATCCTCTGGATGATGCCTTTCGTAGTTCTCCAATTTTCCGCCCCATACAGTAGAACTGTCTTTACATTTGTATTGAAAATCCTGACTTTGGTTTTGGTTGAAAGTTGTTTGGAGTTCCAGATATTTTTCAACTGTAGAAATGCAGTCCTCATATCTGCATCGGATCCACCTTGATTGTCGATGATGCTGCCCAGATATGTAAAGGTGTTAACGTCATCCAAGGCATCTCCATGAAGAGTGATTTGGTTGGTGTATGTTGTGTTGTATCGTAGAATTTCGCTTTTTCCTTTATGTATGTTGAGACCTACTGCTGCAGAGGCTGCTGCTACACTGGTCGTCTTCTCTTGCATTTGTTGTTGCGTGTGCGATGGAAGAGCCAGGTCATCTGCGAAGTCCAGATCGTCCAGCCGCGTCCTAGCTGTCCACTGAATACCGTGCTTCTCAGGAAATCAGCATAAATATAATGGTTTCCAGCAAATATTGATTAGTTGTTGTGGCATACAGACTATCGTTAAAATAAAAAAACTATGAAACACTGTATTCAAACTGATCACCTCACTATTATCAAACAAAATAGACGCAAATATAGTATAGGACCAATATAACAATGATGGAGTACAGATATAAATTTACATATTTGAGATGATGCAAACTGAATCACTTACTTGCTTACCAACACCTGTTACTCTCCAACGGAGCACAGGCCGACGACCAGCATTCTCCAGTCTAATCTATCATGGACCTTCCTTTCTACTTCTGTCCAGTTGTTGTTCATTCTTTCCATATCTGTCTCCAATATTCGGCGTAATGTATTTCTTGGCCTTCCTGTTTTCTTTTGACCTTGAGGATTCCAAGTGATGGCTTGTATGATATATGTCCCATCTGCTTCCAGCGATTCTTGAATTAAAATACGGTTATATAGTGAGTAATGAAATATAACAAAGATGATGAAATCATGATGAGTCCATACTTGTGAATATCATGTTATTTTCGGTCAAGGTGATTCTGTAAGAAATTTTAAAATGTTATTTATGTGTAGGAATGGTGTGAAGGGAACTCCAGTACTTCATGTCACAGTTACATGACACTGACAGATTACGTATCAAGTTCATCATATTGTATACAGAGCGTAGACATGTTTGATTAAACGACTAAGCTAAAAGTGCCACACAAGGAAAAATCATACCAGTTGTTATCAGCATCAGAGTTTTGTGATCATGATTGAATTTCAACACTAACTAACCGTAGTTACATCAACGTTTGAAATGAATCAGAAAGCAGTGTGTAGCTGTTTCATTCTAACATGAAATCCCTCATACAGTATTCATTCATCATGTCACGACGATCGATCGAACCAAACACATTAAGTCTCTCTTGTAAGCGCCTAACCTGTAGATCACTAAGCCAGAATCCACAAGTACTATTACATATTATTAATGAAACTGATTATTACTACTCAACAGTAGTAGTTTATTCATACTACTTGACTGTCGAACACTAGTGTTCTTACCTAACACAAGATTAACTATGCATATATATACCAGTGAAATATCTTATCTAACACTACACTTATATCCCTCGTTACACGGTTTTTATTTCAGTCTCTTGTAGTGCCAAACACGTTCTTCTTATAAAAAGCAGTCTAGACACTTTTAGATACAAAATAATACATTCTACAGAGTTGTTGTTGTTGTTTTAAAGTTGTTTACTCTCCAAAATTATTTATTTTGAATAGAACAGACCAAGTACACTGAACTCAGACGATAAACAAATTCCTTTCGGAAATCCTTTATACCTAGATTAAAGACACTTCAAATCGATAACTCTATACGGAATGTGACATAGTGTGTGTGAACTCGTAGGTTGCAGTAGACACTTGTTCATGATGCAGATTAGATTGAAAACATTGAATACGCTGTGTTGATTAATGTATTTGTATTGATTAGCATTGTTACACACTGACAAGATTTAGCCTCACTGCTGGACAGATGAATTATTTCAATCTTTCCCATCATTTGTGTAATTTATGACCCTACCTAGTACTCGTTTCCTAACTAATTAAGCAATGCTATAGTTAGGAAATGAGTACTAGGTAGGGTTGACAAATCAATAGATGAAGTATTGAAACTTCATCAGTTGAGGTAGTTGCAACATGTGTTACGTATGGTTAACCACCGACTGCCTCGACGAGCTATGTTTTGTGGTGCAGGAGTCTCGCCATCCCATTACCTTACCATGATACCTAATTCTAATATTCTTAATTTGGATCCTCAGCTTAATCTGTTTAGGATTGTCAGTTGAATTTATTTAACTTTTTATCATTAATATTTCTATTGAAACTTCAATTCACTACGTTTGCTTATAAATAGTAGAGAGTTATTCTTTATACCACTACTTCAGAGTTAATCAATAAATGACCGAAACAGATTCACACAAGTTTAAATGGTAAAGAGTGAAACGAAGTAGAATATCTTTAATACCAATAAAATCATGATAAGTCTAAACCTGTCAATAACATCTAATGAAGTAGTGGAGTTTCTTCTTTTTTTTTCTACCCCTTTCATACACCGAAAATAACATTTAAAAGTCTCATACATAATCAACTTGACCGTATGTTAACATGATATGCACAGGTTCAAACGTATCATGATTTAAATTGTACTGAGAAATATTATTATTATAATGATTATTGTAGACAGGTAACTGTGAGCGAGTTGTTTCTAACTTGCTGGCTAGCCAGCGAGCGAGCTTGGCAAATAGAGAATTAATCATTAACAGAGAAACATCAGGTTCAGGCACTTTTGGTAGTCTATACAAAATGAGGTTACTTGGAACCTCGAGGTTTCAGTTGATAATGTGAGGTATTATCAACTAGTTCAATTTTTAATGTAAGCTCTTTTAGTTTCTTCGTAACATGTCTTTCTTCTGATTCAGTCATATTTTTCTTTCACCGATAATTAAAAAATCTTGTTGAATCAACCCATTCTTACTGACTAACTTACTCTTGTTACCCCTCAATGGTGCATAGGCTGCTGACCAGTATTCTCCAATCTACTCTATCCTTAGCTTTCCTTTCTAGTTCTGTCCAACTGCTGTTCATTCATTTAATGTCTGTCTCCATTTCTCAGTATAATGTGTTTCTTGACCTTCCTAATTTCCTTATGGCTTCGAGCATTCCATATGAAGGCTTGTCTTATGACGCAGTTCAGTGATTTCTGCAGTGTGTGTCCTATCCATTTCCATCACTTCTTCATGATTTCTTCTTCCGCTGGAATCCGGTTTGTTCTCTCATCAAAGTAGGTTGTTGGTGATAGATAGTATCTGACCAATGGATCCGAAGAATTTTGCATAGACAACTGTTAATAAACACTTGTATCTTGCGGATGATGGCTTCTGTAGTTATTCACGATTCCGCCTCCAAACAGTAGAATTGTCTTGATATTTGTATTAAAAAATTCTGATTTTTTTGTTTGTTGACAGTTGTTTGGAATTCCAGATGTTATTCAACTGTAGAAACACTATCCTTGCTTTGCTGATCCATGCCTTTACATCTGCATCGGGTTGGAGAATACTGGCCGGCTGCCTATGCCCCACTGGGGGCGACAGGCTAAGTTAATCAGTAAGTAATTAGACCGACTTTCACGTCAATTATATTTTTAAGATAATTATATAAATTCTATTCGAGTCATATAGCATAACAGTATTTAAGTGTTGAACAAAAGTTGAAGAAAATTGATCAACATTTTCAATCCATCACCATATCATAGAAAGTAGAGCTCAGCACCAACAGGTTCGAGTGCGAACTCCTAATCTAACTCTACATCCTAATCCCAGTCCGTTATACTGAGTTGTAACCTTGAATTGACTTAATTAAGTAGTTGCATTTTTTCAAGGTCACATTGGCATCGCTCAAGTGACACTATTATCAAGCTGAGCTTTTCAGTCACAACAGTATCATTGACTGTTTACATTGAATTTCATTCAATGTTTACTGCCTATGGACTGATCTCGTTACGATCAGACGATGGTGGTTTATATGAGAAGACAGATAGTATTTCACTCTGCATATATTCTTCAGTCGACTAATCTGATTAATAATAACATACATATCAAAAGTCAAATATGAAACTCTTTGATTAATGTATTTATATTCCAGACATTCAGTAACTCAGACAAACAATATAAGAAATGAAGAGAAACACGTGTGAACTAGAGTTACAGAAATAACCAACTCAGTTTAATCTTGAAACGTCACTCAACATTTATAGGGCATGAATGATAAAGGCAAGCATCTAGACAAAAGTACAATTATACATACATGTTCAGAGACATACCGAAAGATACGACGCAGAACTTCGCACATACGTACAACAGTTCAGGTTGCCATACCACATCAGCACAGAGACGCAACTGTCAGTTCACATCCCATAGTGGTAGAGATAGTAGAAGTATTAGCAGTAATGGAGAAGATTATGGTTCGAAGATACGATTCGAGAAGTACAACTCAGTGAGATGAATTAAGAAAGAGAAAGATAGAGATGATGAGGAATTCAGAAGGTTAGAATTCTAGAGAACACAAAGAGTGGATGCACCTGCGTCACTGCGGACGGTTTTGAGCCATATCGTACAATGTCTCAAATAATCGATTATTATCATTTCTCAGACCCCAACCAGGTAGTCTGCACTTACCAGCATGACACTGTCCACCTGTCAGTGATTTCAGGGATTTGTGTCATGTTTTGATTTGGCCGCCCCTAACTTTCTTCCAACCTACTCCTGCACCACAAAACATAGCTCGTCGAGGCAGTCGGTGGTTAGGCATACGTAACACATGTTGCAAACGCCTCAACTGATGAAGTTTCAATACTTCATCTATTGATTTGTCAACCCTACCTAGTACTCATTTCCTAACTATAGCATTGCTTAGTTAGTTAGGAAACGAGTACTAGGTAGGGTCATAAATTACACAAATGATGGGAAAGATTGAAATAATTCATCTGTCCAGCAGTGAGGCTAAATCTTGTCAGTGTGTAACAATGTTAATCAATACAAATACATTATACAACGCAGCATATTCAATGTTTTCAGTTTAATCTGCATCAGGAACAAGTGTCTACTGCAACCTACGAGTTCACACACACTATGTCACATTCCGTATAGAGTTATTGATTTGAAGTGTCTTTAATCTAGGTATAAAGGATTTCCGAAAGGAATTTGTTTATCGTCTGAGTTCAGTGTACTTGGTCTGTTCTGTTCAAAATAAGTAATTTTGGGAAGTAAACAACTTTAAAACAACAACAACAACAACAACTCTGTACAGTGTATTATTTTGTATCTAAAAGTGTCTAGACTGCTTTTTATAAGAAGAACGTGTTTGGCACTACAAGAGACTGAAATAAAAACCGTGTAACGAGGGATATAAGTGTAGTGTTAGATAGGATATTACACTGGTATGTATATGCATAGTTAATCTTGTGTTAGGTAAGAACACTAGTGTTCGACAGTCAAGCAGTATGAATAAACTACTACTGTTGAGTAGTAATAATCAGTTTCATTAATAATATGTAATAGTACTTGTGGATTCTGGCTTAGTGATCTACAGGTTAGGCGCTTACAAGAGAGACTTAATGTGTTTGGTTCGATCGATCGTCGTGACATGATGAATGAATGCTGTATGAGGGATTTCATGTTAGAATGAAACAGCTACACAATGCTTTCTGATTCATTTCAAACGTTGATGTAACTACGGTTAGTTGGGGTTGAAATTCAATCATCACCTCAAAACTCTGATGCTGATAACAACTCGTATAAGTTGTAATTGTGTGGCACTTTTAGCTTGTTCGTTTAATCAGACATGTCTACGCTCTGTATACAATATGATGAATTTGATATCCCGTAGAGAGACTTAATTTAAAGTCCTAATATAATCATAGGGTCTAGTGTGATGAAATTAGTATTCACACTAGTATATTCTCTGTCAAGCGAAGTTTGTAATAGTAGCTTCTCTGTATTATCGATTCCAAATTTTTCTCAAAGACTGCACGTAACTACTGAATAATCTAGGCATCCTCTTAATGATCATTCTGTTTTGCAAGTTATGACCTTCGGTCAATATTCAACTGTTATTCTTGGTCCAGTTAATTTTCGAAACTGTTACGTCTTTTAGGTTGCTCTCTTGGTCTATAAACTTACTTCCTTTTTTAACAAATATCTATCACCTCATTCAAATTATTGTCTATGTTGACCTGTACTCATGCCTGTAGTGAATGATATCTTTCAGTAGGCAGACTGTGCATACTTTGATTGTGGTAAACATAATATAACGATTTCGTGAATGATTTCGCTCTTCTATCGCAAACCCAACATCAAATGCAAGAGAAGACAACCAGTGTAGTAGAAGACTCTACAGCAGTAGCAATCAATATACGCAAGGGAAAAGCAAGATTCTCTGATACAACGTAACATGCAGTAACCAAAACACACTTGATCGAGAAGCTTTGGAAGATTTGGGAAAATTTATATATCTGTGCAGCCTCAATGATGAGCAAGGTGAATGTGATGTAGACGTGAAGACGCAGATCAAGAAAGCAAGGGCTGCATTTCTACAGTTGAACAACATCTGAAACTCAAATCAACACTAAAGTTACATTTTTCAAACACAAATATCAAGACATTTCTGCTGCATGGGATGGAAACTTGCAGAATCACGAATGCCACAAGTTTTTATTAATAGTTGTATACAAAAGATACTGATGATCAATTGTCCAGACACCCTCAGTAATAACGTACTGTTGATGTAGTGTGTCTGTTTTACTTCGTGTTCTTAAGCTCGGTTTATAAATCAGAACATGAACTCGTATTGATGAATACGTTTATTCGAGGCACACCACAAAGCAAAGCGGAGAAGCAGTGAATAAAACGAATGAAGCGACGTTAACTGGAGAAGGATTTTGATCAAACTCCATGGGTTACAAAGCGAACGATTGGACGAAGCGAATTGGAGAAGGCTGAGAGCCAACTCAAAGAGATAGAACATGACTAAGACTATATAGTCAAACAAATATAAGGCAGACATGCGACAAGCGAAATAGGCGACGAATAGTTGACAAGGTCAAATGACAAGTGGGACACGTCATGTGAGCTCATCATACAAACCAGACAATAATAAGAACGAATGGTACATATAAATTGTTGCAATACAAATGGCTTGGTTAAATAAATTAATCGAAAGGGCTTAACCAAGTTAGATGTAAGCGAAATGGAATATATGTGGAGGCACTACAGAGAGAACAAACCAGCATCCAAATGAGGAAGAAATTTAGAAAAACCTCTCGAGAGGGACAGCAAAAATGCTGTGATCATCACTCAAATGATTCACAAGACCAGCCCTTACTTGAAATCCTCAAAGCCAAAGGAAAAGAGAACATTCAGTCGAGAATCAGAAGCAAATATTAAAACAATGAACAAAATTTGAACAGAACTGAAAAGACAAGCCTAGGACAGAATACGTTGGAGAATGCTGATCGACGGCCTATGCTTCACTGGAGGTAACAGACGTTAGTTAGTTCATTAAGGAATTATGTCTCATCATTCCTTATTGGTTGCTATCAACTTAAGTCAACTCAGTTTATTCAGTATGTTCATTTTAAACTTACTGTCTTTGTTTTAACATTGAGTTACATAATAGCTAATCACTAATGATAATATGGTTGAGGAGATTATCTCACTGATTGTTTGAAATTAAACAGAATGATATCTACATTGTGTTTTTAGACTAATTCACTTCGCATCATTCTGTCTATTGGCATTTAAATCTGTTCTTCTGTAAATTCTCACAAAATGGCTACGTGAAATCAAGGTCATTTTATGCATGATACATATGTACCAACGAAGATTGATCAAAATTCAATCATACTATTTTGCGCGCGAGAGAGAGAAAAAAAAGGCTTACACACATGAATGAATTTAAATCAAGATAAACAAAATCAATTGTTATTTTGATTACAAAGATGTCAATTTATTTTTTATTTTCATGTTATGTAGTTAGTTAGCGGTGTTTTTAAATCTTTGAAAAAATAGTTTCTCGATAATTCGTAACAATAAATTGATATTATACACAAGCAAAGCATAATAATTACCGATTTAATTACTAACTTGAACCTGTTATCCCCGAAGGAGTGTAAGCAACTGAACAGCATTCTCCAAACTACTCTGTTCTGAGCTTTCCTTTCCAACACTACACAATCTCTATTCATTCTTTCCATATATTTTTCAAATTTTCGGCGTAGTGTGTCCTCTGTTCTTACGCTCTTCCTTCAACGTTTAGGATTCCAAATGAGGGTTTACTTCATGAAGCAGTAGAAAGATATTCATAACAGATTCGTTGTCAACCGCTAGTGCTTTCTTTTAATTTCCTCCTTAGCTGGATGCCGATTTGTACTGTCACACAACAGGTTGTTACTGATGGCTTCATCAGGCAAACGGATCCGAAGTATCTTACGCAGGCAAATGTGTAAAAGCAAAAACCTCCAAAACTCTGCCTGAAAATATCGTAACAGTGCTCACTAGTGACTAGCTTCGTGAGGAAATTCTCGGAGTTCTAGTTGAGAAGACTGACCAATCGAGTTCAACCCTGTCAGGTGTAGGCAGTAACTACCAAAGACAAATGGGTGAGGTCGCGCAAAATCCCTAGATTAATCAGAGTTAGACATTAACACCATTGGATGCCGGCCCAGTGGTCCGATGGTTAGGCGTTCGCGCACAATACCGAAGGTCCCGGGTTCGAATCCTGCGAGGTGCAGGAGTCGTGGATGCGCACTGCTGATGAGTCCCATACCAGGACGAAACGGCTGTCCAGTGCTTCAAGGTTTCTAATGGCGGCCTAACGATGATGATTTAAAATGTGTAAAAACACAAACCTCCAAAACTCTGCCCCAAAAATGTTAATAAACACTTGTATCTCATGGATGATGACTTTCCTGGTTCTCCAAGCTTCCGCCCCATACAGTAGAACTATCTTGAAATTTGTATTGAAAATTCTGACTTTGGTGTCGGTCGACAGTTGTTTTCAGTTGCAGAAGTTCTTCACTTGTAGCGATGCTGTTCCTGATTTTCTAATCCGTACATTCACATCTACATCTACTCATCAATAAGGCTGCACAGATATGTAAAAGCTTCCGAAGTTTCCAGAGCTTTTCCATCAAGTGTGATTTGGTTGCTGCATGTTGTGCTATATCGGAGGATCTTACCTTCTGTCTTGTGTATGTTGAGTGATACTGTTGCAGAGTTTACTACTACACTGCTCATCTTCTCCTACATTTGTTGTTGTGTCTGTGATAGAAGAGCTAGATCAGCTGAGAAGTCCACATCGTCCAAATGAGCATTATACTCTATGCATTTTATTTACACGTTAATCCATCCAGAAAATAACAACTAATCTTTTGTCAATCTAACAAACAGAAATGATTTTTGTTGAATGTACAAAAAATCCCAGTGAACTCACAAACTAATCTCAACTAAGTGGTAAACTAAACAAATAAAGATTAGATAAGTTCAGAAACTTGACAGTTAGGTCAATCACAGTCAGTAATCGATAATTAAAACAACTAAACATTTCGGATTGGTGATGTTGAAATTCAAGCCAACGAAAACAATCAGTCAAATTAGTTCACATCAATGTGATCACACATTGACATGAAGTAATCATTATTCAAATCTCAGGTCATCTTAACTTGTTCATCTTCTGATTGTGAAGAGATTGAAACAACGAATGATATAAAAGTATGCTTTTTTTGGAGTGAAGTCGTGTTAGGATTGAGAATGTGAGTTTTGCATGAAATTTAACAATGTCATGTCAACTGATCAATAGAAATAATGTTACATACTATGCTCAAAACATCTGCAGATAAGTATTTTGTTTCTAATAGCCTTAGAATGCAAACAATTGGCGTTAAACGTATCAATTACCTCAATTAACTCCCTTTTCGTTGAATATATGACAGGCAAATTGACCTAATCTCTCATAGCTAATCATAAACTCTTAATTCTGAAACATATTTTTACCCGATGGTACTGTAGTACATGTACTTTTGTGTCGAGCCCATAGGACTTGTTTGAGCCATTGGATAATTTAGTCAGACTATTCTTTTCAAGTTATTATTTACAAGTCCTCGGACCTTGCTCACTTACCTTCTCCATTTCACTTCGCTCTATTTGGTATACTTTTCATTCTCATGTCTGTCTGCTTGAACGATTGCTTGACATAAACTCATCCAACCAAATTTGTATTTGGCTTCTTATTATTTGGCTGTCGCATAAACGGAGTTCACCTAATTATGATAACGAGAGACTGAATGGGAGAATTAAACAACTTTCAACCCAAACCAAAATCAGGATTTTCAATACAAATATCAATACAGTTCTACTGTATGGAGCAGAAACTTGGAGAAATACGAAAGCCATCATCCAGAAGATACAAGTGTTTATCAACAGTTGTCTACGCAAGTCAATCCTGATTCGTTGGCCAGACACTATCAGCAACAACGTACTGTGGTAGAGAACAAACCAGATCCTAGTGGAGGAGGAAATCAGGAAGAAGTGGTGGAAGTGGATAGGACACACACTACGAAAAGCACCGAACTGCGTCACGAGACAAGCCCTCACATGGAACCCTCAAGGCAAAAGGGAAAGAGGAAGGTCAAGGAACACATTACGCCGAGAAATAGAGAAAAATATGAGAAGAATGAACAAAAATTGGACAGAACAGTAAAGGGGAGAAAACTGGTAGGCGGCCTATTCTCCATTGGGGGTAACAGGCGTAAGTAAGTAAGTAAGAATGGGAAATTCATTTCATAGCATATTCAACTGTTTATAAATATTTGAGTCAGATCGCAGGCCACACAAATTGGTGAGCTTTACTTCGAGTTCAACGCAGCCACGAAAGTGGTGAGCGCAGCGGCGAACATAATACAGCCAAAGTGTCACATTTTTTTTACAGACAAACTAATCAAATAGCATCTATTTTATTTTTGAGCGAAATCCATTCATCCACCCTGGTAATATAGAGCGTTTCCACACTATACATGATATCCAGTTCATAATGAAAACCCTGAACCTAACACTTACTAGAAAGTTGTTTTAGTGCTTTAAAAGGAAATGAGTATTTGGATGAACTAAATCAGCAAGATGAATTTGTGTTACCACTTTTTAGTTATATGTAAATTAATTTATGGAATTGCGGAAAATCTGTTTTACGTTGTAATAAAAATGTTTTCTCTTTTTCATAAACTAATGGGGTGTATACTAGTATGTCGAGCCAACATGACTTGTTCCCAGACCTTGGACAAACTGATTAATCCATCCTTTTTACACGTTTGAAATCATCAATCAATCATTGTTAGACCACCATTTGAAACCTGGAGGCACAGGACGAAACGGCCGTCCAGTGCTTCTAGGTTTCTAATGGTGGTCTAACAATTGATTGATGATTTCAAATTAGTAAAAAGACACAAACCTCCAAAGCTCTGCCTGAAAATATCATAACAGTCTTACTAGTGACTAGATTCGTGAGGAATCTTCTCCGAGTTCTAGTTGAGAAGACGTGACCAATGGAGTTCAACCCTGTCGGGTGTAGGCAGTAGCTACCAATGACAAATGGGTGAGGTCGCGCAAAATCCGTAGTTCAGTCAGAGTTAGACATTAACACCGTTGGATGCCAGCCCAGTGGTCCGATGGTTAGGCGTTCGCGCACAATACCGGAGGTCTCGGGTTCGAATCCTGCGAGGTGCAGGAATTAAGGATGCGTACTGCTGATGAGTCCCATATCAGGACGAAACGGCTGTCCAGTGCTTCCAGCTCTCTTCTAATGGTGGTCTAACAGTGATTGATTGATTATTTCAAATGGGTAAAAACACAAAACCTCCAAAGCTCTGCCTGATAATAATAATAATAATCCATCCGTCTCGAGTTATTCACATGTATTTCGACCTTGTCAATTATTCGCTTGTAACCTTGATTATTTTTACTTGAGTATGTGCATTGCTTAACTGTACTGATTTTTGTTTAAATATAAATACTCAATCATGCCTTAACACATTGAATTATCCCGCTCCTAGTCATCTCTTCAGTTTGCTTCGCTCTTCAGTTACACTTCCCCTATCCTATTGCCTGTCTACTTGAAATGAATATATGAAATAAATATATTCACATAAAACCATTATTTGGCTTCTGATAACTGCCATTACACAAACAAGGTGTTCCCCAAAGAGTAAATAAATGGGAATTAGATGAAAGATTTATTTATTCCATAACATATTTGATTGTTCGTTCAAATTGGCTAAAGGTATTTAAGAAAACACTTATTTACAATTATTGTAGATGTTTTGAGCATAGAAAATAACGGCATTTCTATTGATCAGTTGACATGACATGGTTAAATTTCGTACAAAACTCACGTTCTCAATCCTAACATGACTTCACTCCAAAAAAGCATACTTTTATACCACTCGTTGTTTCAATCTCTTCACAATCAGAAGATGAACAAGTTAAGATGACCTGAGATTTGAATGATGATTACTTCTTGTCAATATGTGATCACATTGATGTGAACTAATTTGACTGATTGTTTTCGTTGGCTTGAATTTCAACATCACCAATCCGAAATGTTGAGTTGTTTTAATTATCGATTACTGATTGTAATTGACCTAACTGTCAAGTTTCTGAACTTATCTAATCTTTGTTTGTTTAGTTTACCACTTAGTTGAGATTAGTTTGTGAGTTCACTGGGATTTTTTGTACATTCAACAAAAATCATTTCTGTTTGTTAGGGTGACAAAAGATAATTTATTATATTTTGGATGGATTAACCTGTAATCAAATGCCTTTAGTATAATGTGCATTTGGACTTCACAGATGATCTGGTTCTTCTATGACAGACACACTAAGTAATGCAAAACAAGACGAACAGTGTGATAGCAACCCTTGCAGCCGCAGCAGCACTCAACATATACAAGGGGAAAATAGCAAGATTTTTCGATACAACACAATATGTACTTACTGAATCACACTTGATGGACATACTTTAGAGGGCGTAAATTCTTTAACAGCATTATTGATGAGCAAGGTGGATCTATTGTAAATGTGAAGGCAAAGATTGGCAAAGCATGGGCAGAACTTCTGCAATTGAAAAACATCTGGAACTCAAAACAACTCTCTGTCAACAAACATCAAAATCAGATCTTTCAACATAAAATGTTCTGTTGTATGGAGCAGAAACTTGAAAAACCACGAAAGCCATCATCTAGAAGATACAAGTGTTTATTAACAGTTATCTACGCAAAATATATTGGATTCGTTGACCAGACATCTTCAACAACAATTTACTTTTGGAGAGACCAAACCAGGTTCCAACGGAGAAATAAATCAGGAAGGAGTGCTGAAAATGGATTTACCATACAGTGAGGAAATCACTCAACTGCATCACAAGACAAGCCCTTCTTTGAAATCCTAGAAGCCTGTTAGGATATTCATCCAATATCCTAAGAGAATTATTGGTCGATTTCTATTGGTCAAAATTATGGTCGTTTTAACTGTCAAAGTCAAATACTTCAATGTTGTCTCTGATTGGTCATCCGGACTTTCAATGTCATTTAAAATGTTGCTTCCTATTAGTTGCCTTAACTGTCAATGTCACAGACTTCTATGCTGTTTCCTATTCGACCAAAATGTATAAGTACGCATTATCTCTAACGTTTTATGACCAGGACCAGGACCCGGTCCCGGATCCCTAGTCTGGGATCCTGTTTCTCTTCAGGACTCGGACCTCGTACTTTCTGGATGCTTGTAGAACACATGTTCTACTTCATATCAAGTCTTCATATTTTCACTCAATATGCGGGTTGGGATAATCGGATTAGAGTAGCATGTCGTGTCACCGGATCCTAGATCCTTGCTCTCGTATTCCGGCCAAGGTATACTCGTAATAGATCAAGTATATGAAGTTGACGTGTTTACGTGCAGGCATAACAAAGCCATAGGGTAACAGGAAGGCCAAGGAACACATTATACTGAGAAGCGAAGAGAGACATGACATTTATTGGATAGAAGTAGAAAGGACAGCCCAAGACAGAGTAAGCTGAAGAATGTTGGTCGATGGCCTATGCTTCTTTGTGGGTAACATGCAGCAGTAAGTAAGTAAGTCAAATAGGAGTCAGATCTCGAGCAAATAAACAAACTCTTTTCTGATTGTCAAAACGCTATCTGAAGATTTGTTTCGGTTACTTTTTTTTGAACTTATCTCTAGTCTATACTTTCACTTTATAAAATTTTTTTAACCAAAGTAAGAACAGCAAATGTTTTACAGAATGATTCGTACATTCATTTATTTCATAGATTTCTTTTCAGCTACTTACACATACCTAGAAACTATTGATCATTTTGAAGCTCATTCAATGTACAATAGTTTATATGAGAAAATATTTTTAATTGAAAATTAAGTTTATTACGAAAAATGTGTTCATTATTAGAAGTTACACATTTTTGAAACCATGAATCAATCAATGTTAGACCACCATTAGAAACCTGGAAGCACTGGACGGCCGTATCGTCCTGGTATGGAACTCCTCAGCAGAAGGCCATAAATGTGAAGAAAATTATTCAAATAGTTCTTGATTTTTTGACAGAATATGTGAATATTCTAGAAAACTGAGAAAAAAGCATGAAAACAAAATATTTTCTTTTTTCAGAAATCAAATTGAATACTATTGAAATAAGTGTGTAGAGTGTGTACACACTTGCTTCTCATTTGCTCTACTTTCAATGGTACATGTTTTGATAATATATGCATGTAAAAATGTAGAGAATAAGAATTATATTACTTTCTAAATAATCGATAATTTTTGAAATCATGAACCAGTTATTGTTAGACTACCAATTAGAAACCTGGAGGCATTGAAAGACAATGTTTTGTCTTAGTGTGGGACTCTTCAGCAGTCCATATCTACGACTTCTGAAGGCAGGAATCGAACCAAGGACCTTTCGGTGTCATGCGACAATGATTTCAAATGTGGTGGTGTTGTGTTCCCTGATCTGGTTTTTTCGGTTGTGGAGCTTTCATTGTTCTTCTGAACAACATCATCAGCACAAACTTCAGATAGAAGTGAAGCAACCAATCAAGATCGAGGTTAGCAGAACAAGCTACAGGTCAAACGTGGAGAAATTCGAACACTTGATCACCCTACCTCTCAGCAGCGTTCCCAGCACCACCAACTTCGCCCTCGGCTCCTTCACCCCCACCAGCTCCGCCACGGCCTTAAACTCCTTCAGGAAGCTCCGCACATCTCCGTCCTCAAACTCCTTCGGCCATGGAATCTTCATCCTTTGTGTAGGCAGCGACAAATAGGAGAAGGAACACACTGTCATTTATGATCTGTGGTATCTATAGATTTCCTGATTGTGATAATAAGCTGCTAATCGTCATCACAAAGTCTGTTTAGCAAATTGAATAATGTGTTTTGAGATGGTGGAGAAAACTTGTAGGTCAGGTGGATGATTGTGGTGGTGTTTCGTTCTCTGAGCTGGTTGTTTTGGTTGTGGAGCTTTCATTGTTCTTCTGCTGAACAACATCATCAGCACAAAATTCAGATCGAGAAGTGAAGTATTCGAATTTCTCCATGTTTGACCTGTAGCTTGTTCTGCTAACCTCGATCTTGATCCCAATGAGCAACTGAGTGTAGAAATTTGAATGCTTCAATTCTATCTGAAGTTTGTGCTGATGATGTTGTTCAGAAGGTGAACAATGAAAGCTCTACAACCAAAACAACCAGCTCAGAGAACGCAACACCACCACAATCATCCACCTGAGCTACAAATTTCCTCCACCATCTCGATTTCAATTGTACTACTACAACAATCTTCATAACTCTCTATGATGAAAGTCATACAATGAGTCTAGAGTAGAAATCAATAAGAGAAAAATGAAATCACATGTTTGCGAGTCACTAGACTGTGTGTCTGTTTGTACGCACTGTACTCTTTGACCAATCACAGATTTGCTTTCAACTAGTACACATCACGTGCAATAGTGTGATTTTCACTAGAGATTTAGTGTGGATAACTTTAGGTGTTGAAAATTATATTATTATATTCAGTACTCCTTCAGCAGACAGTTATTAAACATTGAAAACTGAGCAGATTTATTCGACCTGTAATTAACGATTGATATGCTGTAGTCACATTTCAAACGTCATTTTAAAAAATCTAGGCAGTTAATAATGTGGTGCGAGCTACTGATAAGTAGTATATGACGTGAGTGTCAACGTAATGTCTGGCAGCAGAAGATGGGGGAAGATCAACAAGAAAGGAAGAGTTAGAACACAATGGAATTGGTATGAAACGCATGAATAGTAGTGACAATGAATTGTTGATGTTTTGCAACAGGAACAGTCCAGTTCGATATGATGAACTGATATTTTGCAAATCAACAACGATTTACGATATGGTTTTCCAATTTTACTGAGTAACTCTGTAATTTTCGTTAAATACAATTCGGTTGCCCTCACCTTGTTCTCCTCCAATGGAATAAGTTTTGTACAAGCTGTTTTTAAAATTGGCTTTAGTACAACTGTATTTTCGTGTACATTTGAGCATGTGTCGGCCCACTATGATTTGGCTTCAATATTTATGAATGACCGAGTATGCTATGACATAACTCACCTCATCAGTTTCCGTACGCTATACATCGGCGGACACCGTTTGTCCGACGGCGATAATAAGTAGCTAAATATCGATTCGGTTGGATGAGTTTATTTCAGACAATCGTTCTTGAAGACGCGAGAATGAAACGCATTCAAGCAAAGCGAAGTGGAGAAGTTGAGTAAGCCAACTCAATGCAATGAAACATGAAACAGACATGTATTAAGTGAGGTAGGTGTACACACACACACAGGAGTAAAAGCAGAGCAGATATGAGTGATAACTGACAAGGTCAAGGAACTACTAGTGGGCTAATTAATATCTGTCCAAAAGCTGGGACGAGCCCTGTGTGCTAGACATAAAACTACACTCACTACACATGCAAATTAACTCTTGAATAATGTATTTTTATACTTGTTCGTTTGTTTGTTTGATGAGTTGAAAATGTATGCATTTTCTGGTGGTTTTAAATTTTGTGGTCTGTTGCTCGATTTGAAAGCGACCAACTAAATCACAAGATAAGCTCTCATCTGGAATGCACAAGGCCAAAGCAAAACAGGAAGGTCAATGAACACATTACTCCGAGAAATGTAGATAGACATGAGGAGAATGAACAACAATTAGACAGAACTAGAAAGAAAGACCCAGGGCAGAGTAGGTTTGAGAATGTTGGTCAGCGGCCAATGCTCTATTATGGGTAAAATTCTTAAGTAATTCAGTAAGTAAAATGACTGGTCTAAGAAGTATATGAAACTACCAGGAGTCTAGAATTATTGTAGTCCGACTCGTTTACCAAAGCAATAAATCTGTACTAAACATAGAGTTTGTATTTGAATGACTGTTTTTGTCAGTGTGTCATAGATCAAGTTAGAAATTGCATCTAATCTTCTTGAGTGCTGATAGAATTTGAAATGTGGCTTCTACAACTCAACATAGTGCATGCGATATCAAATCGCTAAGACTAGTGGCCGCATTGCACCTCTCGATCGATAGAATTTGATCTTGACATACACGACATTGGCCACTAATTACTGGTAAATCAATTGTAAAGTACAGCTCAATCCTACATGAAGGAGGTCAGTCTCAGTCTGACTATATCAGGTGATGAAGTACTTCATTAGTTGAAGGGATTGGGAGATGTGTTACGTACGCTTGACCACTAACTGCTACGACGAGTTATTTTCTATGATGTAGGAGTAGGCTTGAAGAAAGATAAGAGCGGCCAATCCAAAACATGGCACAAATCCATGAAGTCACTGACAAGTGGACTGAGCCATGTTTGTAAATATAGACTACTTAGTTGGAGTCTGCGAGATGATAGTATCCAATGGTTAGAGACTTTGAACGACACGGCTCAAAATCATTTGCACTGGTGCAGATGCATCCGTTCTTTGTCTTCTCTCAAATTCTAATCATCCGAATTGTTCATCATCTTTATCTTTCTCCTTTTTTGAATTTATTCCACTGAATTATACTTCTTGAATAATATCTCCAAATCCTAATCTTTTCAATTACCGCTAATATTTCTACTACATCTACCACTGTGGATTTTAAATTAACAGTTGAATCTCTGTTGTAATGTGGTGTGGCGACTTGAACTAATATAAGCAGTACGATGTAGCTGACTGAGTATCAGTGGTAATGTCTATGAATGTTAAACTGGCCGGCGACCGAGGGAAGCATCAGTCCTCTCAAGACTACACTTAAACCATGATAATAAGTAAAAATAACACGAAACCAATTTGTCAGGATTTTCTACAGGTTACATCTTGCCTAACTCTGTAAAACTAAAGATTTATAGTGTGTGTACTTTGATGTCGAGCCCATGAGGCTTGTCACAGTCCTAGAACAATTTAATTAATCCATTCTTCCCGAGTTATTAATCAACTGCCTTTTGATTTGGCTAATCATTCGCTCGTAACTTGGTTGCTTCTTCGACTTATCGCTTATTTTATCCGACAATAAATACTTAGTCACGCTTCATCTCAATGAGCTTACTCACTCCTCTTCTCCGATCCGCTTCACCCTGCTTGTATGCTTCTCATTTTCATGTCTGTCTGCATGAACGATTACTTGAAATAAACTCATCCAACCGAATCCAAATTTGGCTTCTTATTAATGCCGTCGCACAAACAATGTTCGTCTAAGTATGATCGACGAAAATGAAAGGGAAGATCTATTTCCTAACACATTTAACTGTTCATAAATATAGGAGTCAGCTCACCGGCCACTAAAGATTTTTAACACAATGAAAATAAGACTTCTTAACAGTTTGAAAACAAACCAATGAATGTGTAGTAATAATATTATTAACAAAGGTTATAATAAAGATTCACAACATCGTTAACAACAAATTTATGAATTTAATAGAATTTATTAATCCGAAATAAATTACTACTTATATACAGTTGAAAGTAATGCAGAACTATTTCGTTTTGATTTTCAAACACTTTGAAAGTAAACATCCGTAGATTTTGTTAAGTTTGAACTTAAAGCATGCAAATCTAATACTGACTACTATTATCCAGCATTATGACACTGAAAATTACACTGATGATCAGTTAGTTATGTTACACATGACCGTGACTGCTACCTTGACTTGGTGGTTGGACTTGCCTATCGTGATGACTCAACTGAGCTATATTGGCTGGAACATATGTTTCTTTAGGTTCGACCATACCAGGCAGGTCGATTGGAGAACGATGAGACTAAAACCAGCTGCTCAAGGTCTGAGGGTGAAGTCGTACTGATGACTACAGAGGAGTGTGACAGAAGCAAGGTGTTACCCTCGGACCACCAGCATTTGCAGCGATGCTGCCTTCTCACAAGGAAGGAAGGGGTTAGAAAAGATCGACCCTAAGAATGTCTCACCTCATCCGACCTCATGGGTTTCCGTCTCCGGCAGTAAAGTCTTCTAAACAAGAGCGGAGCTAACACTTTAAAAACTTCTCATAAAAAGGCTATGCGTGACTGGCCTTGAGCAGTTGTCCTCTGGGCTCTGCAGTTCCGCTCCTAGGTCTCTAAGACCAAGGATAATCTAACTTCCTTTTCAGGTTCTTCAAGAAATACTCTTCCATGGTGTGTACAACCTGGAAGTGACATCTGCCCTCATACTTGTAACGGTATACGAGTTCAAAGTAGTCACAGTTTTGTTACATACACTAAAAAATCACTTTAGAAACTATTGTTTCCTATAATCGAATCCATTGGTGAAGATTCAGTGAATCAATTTAATATTTAACACTATTTATTTCAGAAGTGATAATAGTGTAGGATCGGCAAAATGTCACTGGTTCCTAGCCAAATCATCCAACAGGTCAGTCAACAATGTATGTCAAGCAGTTTTTCGATCCTCTTCATGGTCAAAGGCAACCAACGCTCATCAATCGATTGTATGTCATGAACAGGAAGTTAGTGGTTCCTCCTTGTACTTCTGTTAACCGTTGGTATTCATGTATGTTGTTACTTATTAGGCGTATTTATTCTAGAAATTCACTTAGTCGTGATGATTTTTATAATTCAGTTTAAGTATTAATCACGAGGTATGAATTCGATGTATACTAGGAGGGCACATCATTCCTATCAAACTCGAGTAACCCACAACCATAGAGACAGATCAACTACGTTGGTAATCCACGATGTGAATTACAAATGGAACTTGCAGAAAGTTATTCTAGATTATGACTAACTGACTTGACTTCAATAATAATATAATCTTATGAATCGATCATTGTTAGACCACCACTAGAAAAAACCTGGAAACACTGGACACCTGTTTCATCCTGGTATGGGACTCATTAGGAGTGCGCATCAACAACCCCTACATTCAAGAATCGAACCGAGGATCCTCGATCTTGCGTGTCGACGCTTAACCTCTAGACCACTAAGACGGCCGGCATCCAGTGGTTTTACCGTTTAACTTCGATAAATCAAGGGTCTTACGGATTGGATTTGTCCATTTTCGCTGCTTTTTTTTCTAATCACATACAGTCAAACTGAATGTTTCTATCAGCTTATTACCATTAGTATCATAGTGAAATTAATCTCTACTTCAAAGTATCATCCACGAAAGAAAAGTTGAAGACCAATAATCTGTCGTTTATTTACTAGAGTTGAAATGGTGTTGTGTGGGCGAGAGAAAATATTGATTGGTTTCTTACGCTTAGACAGACTAGTAAATGGTCTGACATATATTCCCCTATGTCTTCTATGGAAATTGATTGGTGAATAACGCACTTTCTAGTCACGTGGATCATGTGTTCTTGATGCCTTTTGAAATAGCTCCATGTAGGTATGATTTAGTGTAGAGAGCAAATGAATTGTTTGCACAGACAAATCATTTAATATTCGTCCTAAGTAGTGTGTTCTGTCAGAGTAAAGAAGAAATCCGAACGTTATTTCAACTAGGCAATTTGTAGGCAATTTTTGTAACTCTACGAATCTTATCCACCGCCTAATGATTGTCCAAGGAAATATTATTTTGTAGATCATCATGTAGTTTTGTTTTCGAATGAGAAATTTCAGTTATGAACGTATCCAATAAACTTGTTCAACTGTTTTTTCAAGGATTAGTAAACTTATTGCGTTTTCTCTATACATATGAAATCACTAGAAGTGTTAGTTTAAATCATGTTAGATAACACAAGTTGGCGTGTATTCAAGTGAACTGACTATTCAGTCGTTTGTAATAAATAAACTTCTGAGTTACTAATGGTATAGGCGAGATATTCGTCTACTAACCAAAGGATGAATTTACTGTGTATCGGTTCACTTCATCCTATTATACGGGTGTAAAACATGGCCACTAAGATTAGAGTATATTCGTAAGCTACTAGCATTCAACCATAAGTGTCTTCAAAGCACTGCTGGCATATCCTGGGACCTCCGAGCAAGCAACACTAGTTTTAGGAAAAGGGTACTAGGTAAGAAAGAGGACAGGTCAGTAGATGAACTAGCGAATCTTCATCTGTTTAGGTGGTATGGAAATATGTTACGAATGCCCAACCACCGACTGCCTCGACGGTTAATACATTACGACGTAGGAGTAGGTTGGAAGAAAGCTAGGGGCGACCAAACCAAAACATGGTACTAATCCATGAAGTCACTTACAGCTGAGCTGAGACATGTTAGCAGATGTAGACTACCTGGTTGTAGTCCGCGAGATGATAGTAACCGATGATTGGAGACCTTGAATGACATGGCTCAAAACCGTTTGCAATGGCACAGGTGCAGTCATGCTTTGTCTTTTCTTATGGTTTCCTGGACGCAGAACATTTTCTTATCTCTTTTTAAATTTATTTCATTGGGTTATACTTCCTGAATCCTAATCTTTTCAATTACTGCTAATACTTCTGTAGTGAAGGAGAACACAGGTGAGGGCAACCGGAATGTATTTAGCGAAAATTACAGGGTTACTCAGTAAAATTCAAATCAATTCGCTTATTCTATCTACTTCAAACAATTGAACATTATTGAACTGATCAATGAATATCATTAGCCAATCAAAAATCAGCTGACTGACTGACCAATGTCAACATGTATGGAATAATTGAATGACACGTTGTTTTTGTTTTTAGATAAACAAACCCAAAAGATCTCAACTATCAATCACATGGGTTAGCAATAAAAAAAAGTATACTAAGATTACAGCAGAAATCTATGTCTGGTATTTGCGACATTGTTGTAGTTTTTATTTTGTATACTTTGAAGAAAAAAAACTCGCTTTGATCTATTTTTTTTTAATTATTTTACTAATCACATGAAATACAATGCAACTAACTACTTATTTATTTAAGTCAGTAGTATATATACTCTCATATTTTGTTTTTGGATACATTTTCAATGCAGATTCTCATTGATAAAATGAGAAATGTAGTGAAATGCTGCTGATGATGATGATAATTGGTTTCCTTTGACACTCACTTATTTGATATTTTAGAGAGAAAAGAACACACGAATGAAATGATTTTTAGGACGCGCGCATTTTTGTCTTACAAAAAAAGCGATTGTTCAATGTTCAGAGTTTGGAAAGCACATAATCAACTTGAATTTTGAAGAAATAAAAAAGTATCTCTCTCTCTATCTCTCGCTCGTGGTTAATTGATCACAGTTGGAAAATCAATAACAGTTTATAATTATCATCATGTACAATTTTTTGTATTAAACAGAGGTAGACTTATAATTCTTACCGACAGAGGAGATATTTTGATGTATAATGCAAGTGTTTATTTAGATAAGTAACGTTATCTAGCGTAAATTGATAGAATTTTGTTGAAACTCTCTCTGATCCCGACTGGATTAAAATAGAAAATGACGTAATCTTGGCTATAAATAAAAGTTAAATGTTATCAGTAGAAGTCAGGCATTCAGTTACAATGTAGAACTTCGTACGTACGTACTTACATAAGTAGCACACAGAGATGTAATTGTCGATTTGAATCGCATAATACTAAAGGTAGTAGAAGAATTAGCAGTAATGATGAAGAGTAGGGTTCGAAAACATCATTCAATAAGTATAATTCAGTGAAATAAATTTAGAAAGAGAAAGATAAGCGTGATGAAGAATTCTGAAGATTAGAATTTGAGAGGACACAAATAATTGATGCATGAGTCATTGCAGACGATGCTGAGTCATGCCACTGGTCACTATTGTCTCGCGGACCCAACCAGGTAGTTTGCACTTATTAAAACTGCTCAGTCCAACTGTTAGTGACTTTGTGGGGCGAGCTACTCATAAGTAGTATATGACATGAGTGTCAACGTAATGTCTGGCAGCAGAAGATGGGGGAAGATCAAGAAAGGAAGAGTTAGAACACAATGGAATTTGTATGAAACGCATGAATAGTAGTGACAATGGATTGTTGATGTTTTGCAACAGGAACAGTCCAGTTCGAGATGATGAACTGATATTTTGCAAATGAACGATTTACGATATGGTTTTCCTATTTTACTGAGTAACTCTGAAATTTTTGTTAAATACAATTCGGTTGCCCCACCTGTGTTCTCGGTCACTACAACTTTATGGATTTGTACCATGCTTTATCAGCACGCTCAAATTCTTCACTCACAACCACTAGTTCTGGTGCCAACGCAACTAATCCTGAAGTGACATCTTACATTTGGATGGGGAGAACCACATAGATGCTTGCATTGTTCCCTACGTTGGTTAGAAAACTCTGCATCTTGTCGGAGTCTTCATCAAGTTGAACGATGTCATCGGCATATTCTAAGTCAACAAGTGAATCTTTGGGTAAAAGTTTAGATCCTGAAAAGTCAGACGATGAAAGTGTGGTCTCTAAAAGTATGTCAAGTAACGAAGATTAGATAAATTCAAGTGGTATTTCAATAAGTTGATAACATGTGAAACACTCAAAGCATCATCATAGTGTTTTTCGTTATTCAAAGTGATCGTCATAAGTTTTTAAACCAGTTACCACACATGTTGACATATCTGAAGTGTCTAAACTTTACCAAAATAACCAATACCATACCATACCAACTAAATGAGAAGGGTATCTCTGACGTTTTATATTTTTTCACAAATGAATGCCTATATATTCACTAAAACTGTCCAAAATTTGTCTCTTCATTCGTAATAGTCATACGCTGACAAATGAATTATTTTGAACTCCAACCAGAATTCCCCAGAAGTACACAAACATGACATTGTACTTTCAGTTCTCATGACATTCACAATAACTTATAATCATCAAGTTGGAATACAATGGATGGTACATTTTTGATTTCACTCCAATTAATATAAAACGAAGCACAGGATCAGCTCCCAAACATGTTATAATCACTCATCCTAAATTCCTACTATCGCGTGATATAATTACTCCCACAAATCGGAATAATCAACATAATCACGCAATGACCACATATCAGAAAGAATAACGATTTAGCAAAATATAAGCCAACTTAGCCCGGAGATCCTCTCTGGGACTATGAAGCATGACTCAGTACTTATAGTCAGACAAGTCAACCAGACATGCGATAAGCTAATTAAGCGGTGAACACACACACACACTCGAGCAACCAAGATAAAAGCGAATAACTGACAAAAGATGTGTGAGTAACTCGGACGGAATGGATTTGTTAATTTGTCCAAAGTCTGGGGTTAAGCCCTTTGGACTCAACATAAAAGCACACACAGACACACTACAAGTTTGAGCAGGATAACTATACTATTGTAGTGAAATAAACTTAAATAAAATATTAGTTAGTTTAACGTTAATAAAACAAGCCAACCGTATTATTACACTCAAAATGTCCATTCAAAGAAGCAATTATCAAACAACACTAAAGCCTAAGTCTACGCAAAATACTTCAGATTCGTTAGCCAGACAGCATCAACATCAAACAACTGAGGGCGAGAAAAAATCAGATTCCAGCGGACGAAGAAATTAGGCAGAAGCACTGGAAGTGGATAAGACACACATTAAGGACATCACCCAACTGCATCACAAGACAAGCCCTCACATGGAACCCTCAACGCCAAAGGAAAAGAGGATCAAAGAACACATTTTTGCCGAGAAATGGAGAAAGACACGAGAAGATTGAACAACAATTGGATAGAACTGGAAAAGTAGCCGGTAGACAGATTAAGTTGGAGAACGCTAGTCGTCAGCCAAGGCTCTTTTGTGGGTAACAGTGTAGTGAAGGAGAACACAGGTGAGGGCAACCGAATTGTATTTAACGAAAATTACAGAGTTACTCAGTAAAATTGGAAAACCATATCGTAAATCGTTCATTTGCAAAATAACAGTTCATCATATCGAACTGGACTGTTCCTGTTGCAAAACATCAATGCATTGTCACTACTATTCATGCATTTCATACACAAATTCTATTGTGTTCCCACTCTTCCTTTCTCTTGATCTTCTCCCATCTTCTGCTGCCAGACATTATGTTGACACTCTCGTCATATACTACTCATAAGTAGCGCACACCACACTCGTCCCCCTTTTTAATAAGCTGTCGTCACTTTCAAAACAGGGACCCTGGTCAGTTAATATCACCTTCCGCATTTCGTGACGCGCTACAATATGCCGGATACCACTTCGGTCATTGTTCTTGCCCGCTGGTCTGGAATGGATACGGCATCTATCCAACGTGTAGCGTTTACTAGTTCCCGCTGCTGGGACACGGCGGCAGGCACACTCTCGATAAATTGCAACGCCAACAACTGTGCCCCCGACTCCCCATCCATACTCGGCAGTGAATGGCGCAGCAATATCGTTAGCTCCACAGCCAGCACCAACGGGTCACCGTCAGCCAACAGTCTCGCCAACCGGAACCTCTGCGGCGCCTCCTCCCTGTCCACTGGGCTGTCGAGTTCTGTCATCAGCCGCCCGGTGACCGTCTCCCACGCCGTCTTCCCGGCGGCACCGTCCAGACTGTCGTATACCGCCTTCGCCTCACCTCCCCGCATCGTCCCCAGCACCGCCAACTCCGCCCCGGGCCCCTTCACACCCACCAGCTCCACCGCGGCCTCAAACTCCTCCAGGAAGCTCCGCAAATCTCCGTCCTCCAACTCCTCCGGCCACGGGGGCCCCTTCCTTCGAGCAGGCAACGACACCAAATGTAGCGAAAGAGAACACAGGTGGGGCAACCGGATGGTATTTAACGAAAATTACAGAGTTACTCAGTAAAATAGGAAAACCATATCGTAAATCGTTAATTTGCAAATCTCCAATCAATCATCAATCCATTGTCTGACATTCCACTATTCATACGTTTCATACAAATTCCATTGAGTTCTTCTAACTCTTCCTTTCTTGTTGATCTTCCCTCATCTTCTGCTGCCAGACATTACGCTGACACTCATGTCATATACTACTACTTATAAGTAGCTCACACCACAACAGGAGTAAATAAGTAAGCGCTATCACATCACACATATTTTTTGTATGTAACTTTTCATAATGTATACTTCCATAAAAGATAATTCACATTTGAATAAGTGTTTTTGTTTTAACATGAACTAATGTAAATTATAACAAGACAGAATTATTTTAAGCGCTAAATAAAAAAACGAAATTAATCAGACAATAACAAGAATAGTAATAATAATAGTAATGAGGTACAAACACATTTCAATAAATGAGAAAAAATAACACACAATTACAAAATAACAGTAGGTGACTATTGTGATCACGTGAAGCTTCTTAAAAGCGAGAATTCATTCTATCTAGCTTAATCATCATATCTAGTTGAGATTGAGTTAGATTTTATATATATAAAGGAGAATCTGTATGAAAAACTATGATTGAGCGTGGATAATTATTAGTGTTGAGTTTTATTTGTAACCATGAATCGATCAATGTTAGACTACCATTAGAAGAAACCTGGAAGCACTGGACGGCCGTTTCGTCCTGGTATGGGACTCATCAGTGGCAGTGCGCATCCACGACTCCTGCACCCCGCAGGATTCGAACCCAGGACCTTCGGTATTGTGCGCGAACGCCCCAACCGTTAGACCACTGAGCCGGTACCTAATGGTGTTAATGTCTAACTTGATCAAATTAACGGGGTTGCGCAACCTCATACCCTGTGTTGAGTTGAAAAAATATTCATTCAATAAGAAAATTGTGTACACAACAGCGATCATGTTTGTAGATTTGTGTGTGTGTGTGTACTGGCTACGTGAAGCCTACCAAAGCTTGCTGGTCTCAGCTTTTGGACAATATGACTAATCCATTCTTCCTACGTCATTATTTGACCTTGTTGATCGTTCGCTTTTATCTTAGTTGTTTCATTTCGAGTATGTGTGTGTGCATGCGCCGTTTACTTCGCTAGTCGTATGCCTTACTTATTTTTGTCTGATTACAAACACTTAGTCATGTTTCATCACATTGAGTTGGTTCAAGCACCTACTCCACACCGCTTCTTTCTGCTTGTGTGCTTTTCATTCTGCCGTCTGTTTAAACGAATGGTTGCTTGAAATAAACTCAATCCAATCGAATCAGTATTTAGCTTCAAACCGGGTTCGCCTAAGTATGATATACAGAAACGAAGCAGGAGATTTTTTATTTGACATAGCATACTCGACTGTTCGTAAATCAAAGTGTCAGCTAACGGGCAACTAAACACAAAATACGAAATGACGTTGTCACTACAAACTATTTTCAATCGAGGTGATCTGTTGTAAATTATGGATCATGAAATTTGATTTTGACCCATTCGGTCTTGTGTGTGCTGTTACGAGTATGAGGGCGGTTGTCACTTCCCGGCTGCTCACACCGTGGAAGGTTGTTTCTTCAGGGACCTGAAAAGGAAGATAGATTAGTGTTGGTCTCGGAGACCTGGGTGCGTGACCGCAGAGTCCAAGGGACAACTGCATTGGGCCGATCACGCACGGCCTTTTTATTAAAGGATTTCTGAGGATCAGCTCCGCTCTTAAAAGCCTATAGTGGGGACCCTTACCGCTGGAGACGGAAATCAGTGAGGCAGGTTGAGGTGTGACATTTTTAGGGTAGGTAGCAGCTACGATCTGGAGTGAAGTAGTCGAGTGTGTAGACCAGCTAACTTATCTGGGGAGTCTCATCAGTGCTGATGGCCGGGAGACTGACGAAATCTCAGCTCGGATACAGAAGGCTCAACTGGCTTTTGCCAACTTGCGTCACTTATAGCTCAGGCGAGACATCCGCTTGTTAACCAAAGGACGAGTGTACTGCGCACCAGTTCGCTCTGTCCTACCACATGGATGAGAAACATAGCCGTTAAGAGTAGAGGAAATTCGTAGGCTACTAGTCTTCGATCATCGGTGTATCCGAAGCATTAATCGTGTATCTTGCGACGACCGAGTAAGCAATGCTATCGTTAGGAAACGAGTTCTAGGTAAGGATGGCAGATCAATAGATGAAGTGGTGAGACCTCTTCAGTTGAGGTGGTTGGGACATGCGTTACGTGTGCCCAACCACCGACTGCCTCGACGAGCTATATTTTGCGGTGTGGAAATAGGTTGGAAGTAAGCTAGGGGCAGCCAAACCAAAACATGACACTAACAAGTGGACTGAGTCATGTTGGTAAATGTAGACTACCTGGTTTTGTTCCACGAGACGAACGTCCCCGATGGTTAGAGACCTTGAACAACATGGCTCAGAATCGTTTTCAATGGCGCAGGTGCATCCACTCTTTGTGTTATATGAAATTTTAAGCTTCTGAATTCCTCATAATCTCTATCTTTCTCCTTCTAAATTTATCTCACTGAATTATACTTCTCGAATCATATCTTCACTCCCTAATCTTCTTCATTACTGCTAATACTTCTACTATCGCAATCACTCTTGCATTTGAACTGACAGTTACGTCTCCGTTTTTACGTGCTATGGCAAATTGAACTGATGTACTGACGTACAAAGTTCTGCGTTTTATCTGTCTGATCATTAAATTAATGTTTCATTCACCCATTTTAACAGATCCATGTAGTGGATATATACAGAGGGTTTTCTAAAAAAACCAAAAGCTCATTAGATGATGAGTTATTACTTTTATCAATTTGTATACTAACGACAATTTCCTATTGACTAAATTCAATTATTTATTACAATGAAGTTTAAATATAGTCATTTTGAAATAGCCGTTAAACAAAAAATAATTGTATGAGTAGAAAGCAATCTCCAATATATGACTGACTTTCACAACGGACTATTAGTAATGTTATAACGAATAAATCTTTGCACAACATGTCATAACCATCAGAGTTCAATGTAAATCAAGTAAACTTTCTATCATCTAACAGTTTGTAAGAAACTGCTGATGAGTTCCATACCAGGATGAAACGGCTGTCCAGCGCCTCTAGGTTTTTAATGTTAGTCTAACACTGATCTATTTATGACAATCTCCACAACCCTATTATTGCAAATCATCATATCTGTCCTGTACTCACTAGTGACTAGCTCTATGAAGAAGTTTCTTCGAGTTCTAGTGAGAAGTTGTGAGTGGAGTTCGATTCTATTCACGTGAGAAGCAGTGCTCACCGAAGACAATGGATAAATTTGTGCAACACCGTTTGATACCACCGGCTCAGTGATCCACAAGCTAGTAGTTCATGAGCAAGACCGAATGTCTTAGACTCAAATCCTACGAGTATCAGGAGTCATAGGTGCATACCACCACTGATGAATCCAAGACCAAGACAAAACAACCGTCCAGCGCTTCCTAACATTGGTCAATTCATAATTTCATTTCAATCAACTATGACACACTACTCAACAACTTTCACACAACTAGTCAGTAGTCTATCATATGAAAAAAAAATTAATAAATACACACTTTCAATAAAATTGCAAAAAATTAAATTATCCTCAATATTACTTATTTTCTTTTAACAGAGGAGTAGTATAATAATAATTATAATAACAGTATTATACTTCATGTACAAAAAAATGATGATAATAATAATGTATATTAGTAGTAGTCATTTTTTTTTTGAAATTTAACCTATTTTTTTTTTAAGAAGTTATAATAAATTATATATGCATTAAAAGTTAAATTAGTATGATTTTAGTATGAATGAATGCAGCCAGAGCGATGAAACAACAAAAATCCTCTAGTAGATTGATATTGTGGTCGTTGCATTTTGATTCAATTCATCCTCCTCCACTCCATGATTTCGATCAATGTGACCACCAGTGTGGATCAATAACTTGTGTGTGTTTTTGTTTTTTTGGTCTTATAAATTCTTATTGATGAGAGGAGAATGTTTATTATTACAACTTGTCATACCAGTGAACGTAAACAACAACAACAACAACAACAAAATAATGAATTCATTCATTCATTCATCACATTTGAAGATTTGTTTTGTATTTAAAGTGGAAAGAAAATACGCAAACACACACACACATATGTAGAGACACAGACACACAAGGATAGACACGTATAACCAGTTATAGATAGAACGTGTGACAAACACACACACACAGTTAGAACTGAATTTGGAACGATTGACAGACACAAACTGACGAGATATAGACAGAGCGTGTGTGTGTGTGTATGTATTACCTGTGTGTGTCTATGCGCGACATAGACAAATTAGACAGACAGTAAATAACAAACAGCATTATACAAAACAAGGTGGCAATATTGTTGTTATTATTGTCATTATTATTAGTATTATGGTGCAGGAAGTCTGAAACACTGGCTGACAAAGACGGCGACAACAACACCACTGTCTGGCGAAATATCAATCAATAAAAGACAACAGAGGATAAATAGAGTGTTTTTTCTTGTTGTTTTCCTATCGCACATCCATACATAGAAGGCTTTTTTTGGTATGTAAAAAAAAGAGAAAAATATATATTGCTGCTTTGATGGGTGTGTGTGTGTGTGTGGTAGGACCCCGCATACTGACAAGATTGATTAGGCGGAGACAGGGCGTTTTTTTGTTGTGTGTATGAATTTGTCCTACACAAAAATAGAAAAAACCATTGTTGTTGGGTGCTGAATGTTGAAGATGATGTTTTTTTTCAGAAGAAGCAAGTCACTGTGTTTATTTTTTCTTGTGGCAAGGAATGAATAAGTTAACAAGAAATCGAATCATCAGGTCAGGTCAATAATATTAGAGTAGAACACTCACAATGCGATGCAATACGATGATTATAGGCGAGTGGGGATAAACGCATAGGTCAATATGGACCGGGATTATATTCACAAATTGAACAACAACATGTCAATGTAAATACGAAGATAAGGATATAAAGTAGGTAGAAGTAGGCAGACAGGCAGGTTAGGAGGCAAGGAGGAGGGAGTACAAAGATACATCGTCGGTAGGCGATCACTGACCATGGTGAACATATGACACAATTAGCAGCCAGTGGTGTAACTGGAAAAACAAAAACCAACCGTCGCGTTTTTTTGTAACAATCGTCATTGGATGACAGATTATAGGAACAGATAATAATATTAATAATAATAATAGGAGAAAGACTGATTTCGTTCGTTCACTTTTTTTTCCTTCAGTGCAACTTCACCATTCAACACACACACACACACCCACATATATAGAACAACTACTACTGTACAATAATTGAAAGATGAAGAAGAATAACAGCACATTGAACAATGATGATGGCAACATCACACAAGGAAATAAATATTACGAGTGTAAGTAAACTGAAGAGAGAAAAAACAATTACATAAGTATTTATTTATAAGTATATATATAGCCAGGGTAAAACCTGAGAGAAATTTTTTGAATAAAAAATAAAATTGCCGCCAAACAAACCAAAAATACAATACACATGAGCCGGGGTTAGGAGAGGGGTGGTGGTGGTGTTGGTGTAGTGCAGTGCAGTACAATAATACAAATTAACAGAAACAGAGAAATAAATTCAGAAAGAACGAGTTATATTATGCGACAACACCGACAATAACGACGTCGTCTTGCGAAAGTCAATGTAGGCGGTGTACCAGGAGCGAAATACGCATGAATTTGAAGTTGCGGATAATGTAACTATATATAAATATATATAGGGAAATTGAGGATGAAAAAAACAAGGCAAAAATAACATGAATAGTATGTTGATTAATGTTTGAAATTATGTCACTAGTACAATTGCAAAATACAGTTGTGGTGCGCGCTACTTATAAGTAGTATATCACGTTAGTATCAACGTAATGACTGGCAGCAGAAGATGAGGGAAGATCAAGAGAAAGGAAGAGTGGGAACACAATGGAATTTGTATGAAACGCATGAATAGTGAAATGTCAGACAGTGGATTGATGATGGATTGAAGATTTGAAAATTAACCGTTTACGATATGGCTTTCCTATTTTACTAAGTAACTCTGTAGTTTGCGATAAATACAATTCGGTTTCCCTCACCTGTGTTCTTCTTCATTACACAGTCATTCAGTCAGTTACAAAGTAGAACTTCGTATATCAGTACATAAGTTCAGGTTACTATACCGCAATAGCACAGAGACGCAACTATCAGTTCAAATACCATAGTGGTAGACATAGTAGGAGTATTATCGGTAATGGAAAAGATTATTGATCGAAGATATTTTTCAAGATGTATAGTTCTCAGCACGGATACAGAAAGCTCAATTGGCTTTAGCCAGCTTATAGCGTAGACGAGATATCCGCTCGCTAACCGAAGGAGGAGCCTACTACTACTCAGCAGTTCACTCTGTCCTACTATATGGATGCGAACCATGGCCGTAACAATAGAGGACATTCATAGGCTATTAGGATTCGATTATAGATGTCATCGAAACATGGTTCGTGTATACTGGGACAACTTTCTGAATTCCTCATCATCTCTTTCTGTTTCTTAAGTTATCTAATTGAATTATACTTCTCGAATCATATCTTCGAACCCTAATCTTCTCCATTACCGATAATACTTCTACTATCTCTACCACTATGAGATTCGAAATGACAGTTGCGTCTCTGTGCTGATGCGGTGTGGCAACCTGAACTTACGTACTCATGTACGAAGTTCTACATTGTAAGTGACTATTGGCAAGGATAATGTTTTACAGTGGTTTTCAGGAGAACCAACACCAACTGGAGCCCCTTGCTCCGTGGCTATGACTGATCTCAAGCTCGGATAAAGGAGGAGGGTTGGGTGTATGAGGTTTGTGACCTCATTCTGTAGAAAACTAAATCGCTAAGAAACGCTAACCAGAAAACATAATTCAAACCATTTTAATCCTGCATTAGTAGTTAGAAGGTCATCATTCAGACTTCTTATGATGAAAGCCGAGTTCCTTCGGAAGTCACGAGACCGATGCTCCTTCTGACAGCCAGAGAAAACATACTTTTAGGTACACAGAATGTTTAAACAGAGTAGGTTCGAGAATACTGGTCGGTGGCCTAAGCTCCATAGTGGGGGTAACAGGCGTAAGTAAAGTAAGTTTCAGGAGAACCAAGGAGACTGCCCACGTGTTATACATTTCAACGTGGACAGTTCGGCTCAATCTCGTGGTGCAACCACACAGGTACCACACACCCTGGAGGACCATTCACACCATTTATGTACAGCAGTAGATATATAGTGATTATTTCCATTCAATGATCGCGTCAGTCAATATGCACCGCATGAACAGGCGAGTTCGACGCATCCCGCTTACATGTCTGTCACAAGCTCATACTTATTAGCAATGGTGATATGCAATAGAGCACCCCAATGGCCCTCGGGAACGTTGCAAAACAACCACCAGTATCAATGAAATCGATCACCCTGCTTAGCAATTTTGTATATGAACTGTTAGCAATACTTCCCAAAGCAATGCCAAGCCATCCACAATGTTTACAACGAACCTCTGCTCGCATATAGGAAACCTTCAGCTCCATCAAAGCAGTATAGCATACAGTATACACATAGTATGGTATAGGATAGCAATACATACAACCCATCAGCCACCACAATGATCACTTAAGTTCAAAAGGGCTTCTTCATAGTACTTACCTATAGAACAACTCACCTTAGAAAGTTGTGAATTAAGCATTGTTAAACCACTAGCAGAACTTGGAAGCATTAGACGGCTATTCCGTCCTAGTGTGGGACTCATCACCAATGCTCATCCACAATACCCACTAGCGGGAATTAAATCCGGGACCTTTAGTCTTGCGCGAGTGTTTAACTCACTAGTGACTAGCTTTATCAGAAAATTCTCAGAGTTCTAGTAAGAAGCCGTGACCAGCGGAGTTCAACCTTGTCCGGTGTAGGCAATGGGTAAGATTGCGCAAAATCTTACATTGATTAAAGTTAGACATTAATATCGTTGGTTGCCGGCTTAGTGGTCTAGAGATTAAGCGTCTGTGTGCCAGACCACAGGTCCCGGTGTAGTGGACGAGAACACAGGTGGGGCAACCGAGTTGTATTTAACGAAAATTACAATGTTACTCAGTAAAATAGGAAAACCATATCGTAAATCGTTCATTTGCAAAATACCAGTTCATCATATCGAACTGGACTGTTTCTGTTGCAAACAACATCAATCCATTGTCACTACTATTCATGCGTTTCATACAAATTCCATTGTGTTCTAACTCTTCTTCATTTCTTGATCTTCTCCCATCTTCTGCTGCCAGACATTACGTTGACACTCACGTCATATACTACTTATAAGTAGCTCGCACCACACCGGGTTCGATTCCTGTAAGCAATGATCGCGGATGCGCACTGCTAAAGAGTCCCACACTAGGACTACAACCACCGTCCAGTACTTCCAGGTTTCTTCTAATACTGGTCTAACATTGATCGATTCGTGATTTTAAATCATTATTCTGTCAAATATAAACTTCTATCAAACAATCTGCCTAAGTCTTCCAACTGAACACAACAGACTCATTGTAATTTCGAAGAAGTAAAGACAATTAATTCAGTGAAGAATATTTCTCTCTTTACTATCATGTCATAAAACTGTACAAAAGCATCTAAAGTGATGCAACAATTGTATTAGTTTATGTAAACAATTATTCTGTAACGAACAAAAGGTATCGGTAAGTGTAAGCAATGCTGTTGTTAAGAAACGAGTACCAGGTAAGCATAGCAGGTCAATAGATGAAGTGGTGAAACTTCATCAGTTGAGGTGGTTGGGACATGTGTTGCGTATGCCAAACCACCGACTGGCTCGAAGAGCTTTGCTTTGCGGTGTAGTAATAAGTTGGACGAAAGCTAGGGGGCGGCCAGACCAAAACATGGCAGAAATCCATGAAGTCATTGACGAGTGGACTGAGTCATGTCAGTAATTGTCGACTACCTGGTTGGGGTCCGCGAGATGATAATAATCGATGGTTAGAGACCTTAAGTGACATGGCTCAAAACCGTTTGCATTGGCGCCGGTGCATTTATTCTTTGTATTCTCTCAAATCCTAAACGTTTTAATTCCTCATCACTTTATCTTTTCAAATTTATCTCATTGAATAATACTTTTCGAATCATGTCTTCGAACCTTCCTAATCTCTCCGACTACTGCTAAAACTTTTATTATGTCTACTAATACGGGATTTGAATTGACAATTATGTCTCTGTGTGCTAATTTGGTATGTCAACTTAAACTGATGTACTTACGTACGAAGTTCTACGTCGCTAAAAGGAGAAGGAATTAGTTTGTTAGACTGTAATTTATCTGATTGTCAGTTTCTTAATAGTTGGGAATCACCTGCCTATCTAATAATCAAAACAACATCGAATCAGTCTGCCAAGATAGTGGAGTGCATCACTTTAAGCTTTTCCAATTGGAAGCAGCAAATCAATGCGATAAACAGAAATATTAAAAGTATTCATATACAGCAAATGTTATCAATAACCGAAATTCTTAAATTCATAATCAAAAAACATCTTCAAGTATAATCCTTCTTTTGTGTCAGTCAGTCAGTCAGCAACAATGTAGACTTTGGCACATAATACGTACATCAATCAGTTCAAGCTGCCATATCACATTATCACATACAGATGCAATTGTCAATTGCAATCGCATAGTGACCGAAGAATAAGTGCCAGTGAAATCAACTTAACAAAAAGAAGAGAGAAAGACAAAAACGGATACCGAAAAAATGATACCCATAATGAACATTGAAGAAAATTCAACATGTTGTGTATTGGCACTTACCTCTAAACTATGAATTCCTTGTTTTGTAATTAACTGACAATCATATAAATCTAATTGTCGTAGTTTACGACAATTACTACCTAAATGCTCTAATGCTGCATCAGTTAACAATGGACAATTATCCATAGCCAGTGTTTGTAATTGATCTGTACCACAAAGTCCTTCAGCTAGTCGTGCAATACCTTCATCAGTGACTTGATCACAGTGAGACAGCACGAGTGTGTTTAAACGTGGACAATGTACAGCAAGTTGTGCTAACGTTGCATCGGTAACTAATGCACAATCTTCTAAATCTAATTTTTCAAGCTGTTCAACAAAGAAGAGAAAAGAAATAGAGAATCAATGAACAGAATTATTAATGTCAATATATATAGTAAGGAGTATATTGTGTGACCGGCCTCCAGCAGTTGTCCCTTGGACTCTGCGGTCACGCTCCCAGGTCTCCAAGACCAACACTAATCTATCTTCCTTTTCAGGTCCCTCAAGAAACAACCTTCCACGGTGTGGGCAGCCGGGAAGTGACAACCGCCCTCATACCCGTAACAGCACGAGAGATCAATTTGGTCGAAATCAATTTGGTAGCAGGAGTCTCGTGGATGCACACTGCTAATGAGAAGGTTTTATTATACAAGAATGAAACGGCCGTCTAGTGCTTAAAAAGTTTATAATGATGGTCTTCTAACAATGATCAACTGATGATTTCAATGATCAAAATAGTTAATTCATTTATCGAGTGTACATTGCACCTTAGCTACACTCTATGATGGCTACTGATACTATTCAGCTGTCAAAATTGAAATAGAAAGAGAGTCAAGTTCATTCAAAGCTGAAACTTAAAGATAGTGAGAGAGAGATTAGAGTTCAAATAGCGTTAACCATTGATTCACTTCACGATAGCGACAAGGCTCAGAGGCAAATGTCAAATCAAATCCCATAGTGATAAAGATAGTAGAGGTATTAATGGTAATGAAGAAGACTAGAGGGTTTGAAGATATTATTCAAGAAGTACAATTCAGTTAGATAAGGTTAGAAACAAAAAGGTAGAAGTGCTGACGATTCCAGAAGATTAGGATTTGAGAGAGCACAATGAGTGGATGGATGCATTTGCGTCACTGTAAATTATTCTGAGCCATGTCGTTCAAGGTCTCTAACCATTGTTGACTTTCGTCTCGCGGACACCGACCAGATAGCCTACATCTACCAACATAACTCAGTCCATATGTCAGTGACTTTATGGATTTCTGACATGTTTTGGTTTGGCCGCCCCCAAGCTTTCTTCCAACCTACTCCTACACCACAAAACATAGCTAGTCGCAGCAGTCGGTGGTTAGGCATTCGTAACACATGTCCCAACCACCTCAACTGATGAAGTTTCACCACTTCATTTATTGATCTGCCATTCTTACCTAGCACATAGCAGAAATGCATTAAGTGACTGATAAGTGGACTGATTCATGTTGGTAAATGTAGGCTATCTGGTTGGGATCCGCGAGACAAAATTCACCAATGGTTAGAGACCTTGAATGACATAGCTCAAAATCTTTTCAGCAATGGCACAAGTGAATCCACTCTTTGTGTTCTCTCAAATTCTAACCTTCTGAATTCCTCATAATATCTGTCCTTCTCCTTCTAAATTTATCACACTGAATTATACTTCTCGAATCATTTCTTCACTCCCTAATCTTCTCCATTACTGTTAATATTTCTATTATCACTATCACTCTTGGATTTGAACTGACAGTTACGTCTGTGTGCTGATGTGGTATAGCAACGTGAACTGATATACTTATGTACGAAGTTCTGCGTTGTATCTGTCTGTCTGTCTGTCTGTCTGCATGGAACTGTTAAAATGGACAAATGAAACATTAATTTCATGATCCGTAATTTACAACAGATCATCCCAATTGAAAATAGTTTGTAGTGACAACGTCATAGTGAAAACTTCATAAACAATACCTCTACAGAGAGAAGGTAATTGAGTAGAACCTCCTTGGCAGTGGCTATACACGTGTGGCTCTATGAGAGTATTTAAAGAGCAAAATTGAAGGTCATGAAAGTACAATTAAAATCTATTTTGGTAAACTTCAGAGTACCGATATTGTTCCCGACCGAAGGTGCTACCTTGACGTGGTGGTCGGGCTTGACTATCGTCATGACCGAAACGAGCTATATTGGCTGGAACATATGTTCCTGAAGGTTCTACCATGCCAGGCAGGTCGATTGGAGAACGATGATACTAAAAGCAGCTACTCAAGGTCTGAGGGAGAAGTCAAACTGCTGTATCTGTAGAGAGGTGTGAGAGCAGTAAGGTGTTTCCCTAGGACAACCAGCATATGCAGCGATGCTGCCTTCTCACAAGGAAGGAAGGGTTAGAAAAGGTCGACCCTAAAAATGTCACACCTCACCCTACCTCACGGATTTCCGTCTCCGGTGGTAAGGGTGCCCACTAAGGGCCTTTAAGAGCGGAGCTAATACTCAAAAAACCTTTCATAAAAAGGCCGTGAGTGGCAGGCCTCAAGCAGTTTTCCTTTGGGCTCTGCGGTAATGCTCCCAGGTCGTTATGACCAACACTAATCTATCTTCCTTTTCAGGTCCCTGAAGAAACAACCTTCCACGGTGTGAGCAGCCGGGAAGTGACAACCGCCCTCATACTCGTAACAGCACACATAAGACCGAATGGGTCAAAATCAAATACCTATATTGTGTATTACGTGTATGGCATAAAGGTTACTTTTCAGACAGAACCTATTAAAATCAATCACTGTAGTATTGTTCATAACTGTTTGTATGGTTTTTTTCATAAAAGTCCAATTAACAGACAGAATTGGTCAATTAAAACAAATTCAAAATTCAAACAAAATTATTGTAATATAATACTTCTAGGGTAAAGATGATTAATCGATTCATTAATCCTACCTACACTGACCGGATTATTGAGTTTAGCAGCTTATGGATTAATTAGTCTTTGAAATCTTTTTCCAACTAACTTGACTGATATTTCAAGTTTTTTGAAAAACTAGTGCAATGATGATCTAATCTCATAGACTCGTTTTAAGTGAAGACCAATGTCAGGCAAGGTTGCTTACGCTCACTCTTCTTCTTAGTCTTGGTGATCGATTGGATTATGAAGATGTCAACGTTTGAGGGGGGGAAGCACAGGATACAGTGGACAGCTAGGATGAAGCTGGACGATCTGAACTTCACAGATACTCTAGCTCTCCTATAGCATACGCAACAACAAATACAAGACGAGTAGTGTAACAGTAGCAGGTCAGTCAGTCAGTCAGATGCAACGTAGAACTTCGTACGTAAGTACATCAGTTCATGTTGCCATAACACATCAGCACAGAGATATAATTGTCAATTCAAATCCAATAGTAGAAGAGGTAGTAAGGGTTTTTAGAAGTAATCCGAGAGGTTAGGATTAGAAGATATTATTGAAGAAGTATGATTCAGTGAGAAAAGTTTAGAAAGTCAAAACTAGAGGTGTTGAAGAATCCAGATGATTAGGATTTGAGAGAACACAAAGAATAAATGCACTGGCGCCATCGCGAACGATTTTGAGCCATGTCACTCAAGGTCTCTAACCATCGATTATTATCATCTCGCAGACCTCAACCAGGTAGTCGACAACTACGAGCAATGCTTTGAAGACACCTATGATCGAAAACCAGTAACCTACGAATATCTTCTACAACAGTAGCAGGTCTCAACACACATAAAGGGAAAAGCGAACTACTACGATACAACACAGCATGCACCAACCAAATCACACTTTGAAACATGTAAAATCCTTCACATATCTGGACAGTATCGCTGATGAACAAGGTGGATCCGATGCAGATATGAAAGCGCAGATTAGCAAAGCAAGAGCAGAATTTCTACAATTGGAGAACATGTACAACTAAAAACCGCTCTATGCGAGTCGGCACCAAAGTCGCAATTCTCAATACATACATATGTCAAGACAGTTGTTCTGCTGTATCGGGCCGAAACTTGGAGAACTACAAATGCCGTCATCCGGAAGATACAAGTATTTATTAACAGTTGTCTACACAAAATACTTCGGACCCTGTGATCAGACACCATCAGCAACAAGCTGCTGGGAGAGATAACAAACCAGATTTCAACAGCGGAAGAAATAGAAAAAAGCGCCAGAGGTGGATAGGACACACATCGTGGAAAGCACTCAACTGCGATACAAGGCAAGTCCACACTTGAAATCCTTAAGGCCAAAGAACACATTACGCCGACAAACGAAGACAGAGATGAGAAGAATGAACAACAATTGGATGGAACCTGAAAGAAAGCTCCACGACAGAGTAAGCTGGAGAAAGCTGGTTAGCGAGTGGCCTATGCTTCCACTAGGCGTAATAGACGCAGTAGTGACACTTCATCAGTTGAGGTGGTTGGACCATGTGTTACGTATGCCCAACCACCGACTGCATCGACGAGCTTTGTTTTGTAGTGCAGGAATAGGTTGGAAGAAATCTAGAGGCGGCCAAACCAAAACATGGCAGAAATCCATGAAGTCATTGACTAGTGGACTTAGCCATGTCGCTAATTGTCGACTACCTGGTTGGGGTCCGCGAGATGATAATAATCGATGGTTAGAGACCTTGAATGACATGGCTCAAAATCGTTTGCAATGGCGCCAGTGCATTTATTCTTTGTGTTCTCTCAAATCCTAATCTTCTGGGTTCTTCAACACTTCCAGTTTTGACTTTCTAAACTTTTCTCACTGAATCATACTTATTGAATAATATCTTCTAATCGTAACCTCTCCGATTACTTCTAATACCTTTACTACCTCTTCTACTATTGGATTTGAATTGACAATTACATCTCTGTGCTGATGTGGTATGGCGACATGAACTGATGTACTATACGCACGGACGAAGTTCTACGTTGCATCTGACTGACTCTGACTAAGGCGTAACAGACATAAGTACGTAACTGATGATTTAAACAACAGTCACAAATTTAATTTACACTTAAAGAAGGCTATTCGAGTTTATGATGTTTGGAAAGCGAATGAATCGTACAGAAGAAATTATTTTGTTAATATGCGCTCAACCTTGCTTATAATCATCTTCATTGTGATAATTCAGATGTTAGTAAAATAAACCCCATACATACACGGGATGAATTCACACCAAAAACAAACAGAACAGTTTGTAGTCATCGATGATGTGATGATAACAATAATAATAATAATAATAATAATAATAATAATAATAATAATAATATTAATAATAATATGGATTGGCCTCAAGAAAAACGGCAAAGATGATAGGCTAATGCAGGTACGTAGATGTGTTGAAAGTATAAAAAGTTTTAACAAAATAGAAATACTGGAATGAGAGAGATAATCAAATCATCTCCAAGTGATAATAATCACTATAGAAATTTGTCACTCAGCTCAATCAACATCATTCTACTTCAGTGCAAAAGACCGGTGGAATTTTATCAGCTAAAAGAACGGAAATGTAGGTGGTAGTAGGCTAAACAACTGGAGAATACGATGCAGGAGAAAGCAATCAGTTAGTTTATTCAATTCAGCATAGATTTTCATAGAATCTGAGTTAGAATTCATGACTAACTTCTTGTTAATGAGTGGAATTTTACATTGTAATCGTGAATTAGTCATGGTTAGACCATTATTAGAAGAAACGTGGGAGCAATTGAAAGACGGCCGTTTCATCCTAGTAGGGGACTCGTCAGCAGAATGTGGAAAACCTTAGATTAATTAATCAGAGTGATACATTAACACCATTGGATGCCGACAAAATGGTTCGAAGGTTAAGCGTTCGCACACGAGATCGAAGGTTCTCAGTTCAATTCCTGCTATCAGCAGTAATGGGTGCGCACTGCTGAAGAGTTCCATACTAGAAATAAAATGGCTGTCTGGTGCTTTCACGTTTCTTCAAATGGTAGTCTAACAATGACTGATTCATGATTTCAATGTCAAACAATAATCTTCATAACTCTCTATAATGAAAATTTATCAGTAGAATGATTGACCTAATCAAGAATACAACTTTCAAACAAACATACAAAGAAATGAAATCACGATCTCATCAGAATTTCCTATTTTAAACAGATCGATTTATAATATAAGTTAGTCAGTCAATAATAATAAAAACCAAATTTTTATTTCAGATTAAATTTATTATTAGACAGATAGACAGAGATACAACACAGAACTTTGTACGTAAGTAAATCAGTTCAGGTTGCCATACCACATCACCACGGAGACGCGATTGTCAGTTCAAATCCAAGAGTGATAGCGATAGTAGAAGTATTAGCAGCAATGGAGAAGATTTGGGTGCGTTCGAAGATATGATTCGAGAAGTATAATTCAGTAAGATAAATTTAGAAGGAGAAGGACAGAGATTATGATGAATTCAGAATGTTAGAATTAGAGAGAACACAAAGAGTGGATGCATCTGTGCCATTGCAGACGATTCTGAGCCATATCACTCAAGGTCTCTAACCATTGGTGAATTTCGTCTCACCGACCCCAGCCAGGTAGCCTACATCTACCAACATGACTCAGTCCACTTGTCTGCGACTTCATGGATTTCTGCCATGTTTTGGTCTGGCCGCCCCTAACTTTCTTCCAACCTAGTCCTACACCACAACACATGGCTCTTCGCGACAGTCGATGGTAAATTTATTATTATCTGAATAATTTAGAATTTGGCAGTTGACAATGAATTCTTACGAGGGTATCATGATGCAGATCAAGAGGTACAGGATAAATAACACTGAGCTACTTGTATTATTCAGACTCATAATGACCTAGATATATATTAAAAACCATTGCACATTACAGTGCAATATTCGTCAGCCATGTCGATGGTAAAAAACTTGTTTGATTTTGTATACAGTAATGGTTCATCGTAAAAATTGAGTATTGCATACAAGCAGCAAGTCGTTTTTTAAAAAAAGACCAGAATAAATTATTTTTCAGCTGACAATCGACTTTCCCATCGAATCGTAAAAGCCGGAAGTAGATCAGATATTCACATCTCGAAATGTCCCAGAACACAGATACAAGCTTGTTTCGGTATGTGAACTAGTGATACGGAGTAAAACAGTTGAGCGCGTTAACCGCTTCACTTATCTTGAGAGCCTCATTGGTACTGATGGCTTGGTGTGATGAAATCTCAGCTCGGATACAGAAGGCTCGATAGGTTTTAGCCAACTTGCCTCACCATAGCGTAGGCAAGATATCCGTCTACCAACCAAAGAACAAGTCTATTGTACAGCAGTTTGCTCCGTCCAAACTAACAGGTATGAAACGAGGACACTTCGAATTGAGGACATCTGGAGGTTACTGGTATTCGATCATCGGTGTCTTCAAAGGCTTGCTCGTATATCTTGTGACCACCGAGTAAGTAATGCTAGTGTTAAGATGAAGGTAAGAATGAAAATCGATTGATGAAGTAGTGAATCTTTGTAAATTGAGGTGGTTGGGACATATGTTACGTATGCCCAACTAACGACTGCCTCAACGGGCGACGTTTTGTGGTGTAAAGGTAGGCGTCCAAACCAGAATATGTCACGAATACATGAAGTCATCAACAACTACACTAAGCTATGTTGGTATGTGTAGACTACTTGGTTTGGATCCACGAGACAATAATAATTTCTTCCCACCCTAATCTCTTCGATTACTGCTAATACTTTTCTACTACCTCTACTATAGTATTTTAAGTGACGATTCTCTCTCTTTGTGCTGATGCGGTATGGCAAGTGGAACTGATGTACGTACGTACGCAAGAAGTTCTACGTTGTAGCTGACTGACTGACTAACGAACTGACAACGAATGGAACTTGTTACCTTCCCACAGGATTAACGCCCCATTTGTCGATGCATTATTCATGGTAAAATTAGATCAACCGAGACACCAACAACAACATTACTTTGCTCTACAAATATGTCAACATTACAAGCACATACACATCACACATCTGGATCACCTTGACCGGAGTGACATGATGATGATATTAGGACTTGGTCAAATCTATTTTTTTTAATTGGTTGACAAATTTTATTGACTGTTACTGAATAATTCATATTGTTTTGTGTTCGCGTTTATCTAATCTAAAGTTGCATTAATTTAATCCGTTCTTCTCTAAAGATAAAGTAGCAAGCTTATTAATTAATAATTACACTGACTTACAAAATCATTGGAGATTAATTTTTCCAAACACTTTTTTTTGCTCATCAGGATACTTACTTTACTAACTTACTTACTTACTAAAACAAATATGTGTTATTTGTATGATGATTATACTTTGGCAGTGAAAGCATATTTCACTTTTAAAATCAATGAACTAACTTACTAACTAAATAACCAAACCGCACACATTTTAAGAAAACAAAAAACATGCTACACCGATTTCAATGTAGACAGCAGGATATAAAAACACTTCTTGCTAAATAAACAGAAAACAAAATATCAAAATATGTAACTCAAAGCTGAGAGAGAGAGCATATGAATTAAACTAAAAGAGGAAGAGGAAGAGAGAAAACAAACAAGGCAACAATGGAATTTAGTTTTAAGTAGATTCTAATATTGTAATTCATTATTATCAGTCATTTTATACTTTAGACAACTTACCACTGAGTAAGCAATGCTGTCATTAGGAAACCAGTTCTAGATAGGGATGGCAGATCAATAGATGAAGTGCTGAAACTTCATCAGTTGAGATGGTTGGGACATGTGTTATGAATGCCTAACCACCGACTGCCTCGACGAGCTATGTTTTGTGGTGTAGGAGTAGGTTGGAAGAAAGCTAGGGGCGGCCAAACCAAAACATGGCAGAAATCCATGAAGTCACTGACAAGTGGACTGAGTCATGTTGGTAGATGTAGACTACCTGGTTGGGGTCCGCGAGACGATAGTCACCAATGGTTAGAGACCTTGAACGACATGGCTCAAAATCGTTTGCAATGGCGCAAGTGCATCCATTCGTTGTGCTCTCTCAAATCCTAATCTTCTGGATTCGTCAGCACCTCTACATTTGTCTTTCTAACCTTATCTCACTGAATTATACTTCTTGAATAATATCTTCAAACCCTAGTCTTCCTCATTTACCATTAATACCTCTACTATCTTTATCACTATGGGATTTGATTCGACATTCGCGTCTGTGTGCTAATGTGGTATGGCAACATGAACTTATGTACATACGTACGAAGTTCTACGTTACAACTGACTGACTGACTTTAAATAGAAATATAATGTCTAACATCGATATTATGTATATGATACAATGCAATAAGAGAGAAAAGTGGATTGAGACTGATGTAGATAACACTTTAAAAAAACAGGTTATCAAAAACTAATTGAAATGAATACTGTAATTATGAACGAGTCATTGTTAGACTGCCGTTAGAAAGAAACCTGAAAGCAGTGAACAGCCGTTTCGTCTTGGTACAGGACTCATCAACAATGCGTATCCACGACTCCTAATACTCACAGGACTCGAACCCGGAACCTACAGTCTTATGCCCAAACGGCCAACCTCTGGACCAGAAGGTCGCACAATGTTCTCACTAGTGATTAGCTTTTGTGAGGAAATTCTCAGAGTTCTAATGAGACGTGACCAGTAAGGCTCAACTATGTCAAGTCTAGGTTGACCAGAATTCAACATGAACACTGTTGGATGCCAGCTCAGTGGTCTACAGGCTGAGCGTTAACGTGTAAGACAGAACCCGACCGTAGCTGCTAACTTGACGTGGTGGTCAGGCTTGCCTGTGGTCATGACCCAATCGAGCTATATTGGCTGGAACATATGTTCCTGCAGGTCCTACCAAGCCAGGCAGGTCGGTTGGATAACAATGAGACTAAAAGCAGCTACCCAAGGTCTGAGGGCGAAGTCGTACTGCTGACTGCAGAGGGGTGTGACAGCACCAAGGTGTTTCCCTAAGACAACCAGCATCTGCAGAGATGCTGCCTTCTCACAATGAAGGAAGGGTTAGAAAACGTCGACCCTAAGAATGTCACACCTAACCTTACCTCACGGATTTCCGTCTCCGGCCGTAAGGGCTACCCACAAAGGGTTTTTAAGAGCGGAGCTAAAACTCAAAAAACCTTTCATAAAAAGGCCTCAAGCAGTTGTCCCCTAGGTTCTGCGGTCACGCTCTCAGGTCTCTAAGACCAACACTAATCTATCTTCCTTTTCAGGTCCCGGAAGAAACAACCTTCCACGGTGTGGGAAGCCGGGAAAAGACAACCGCCCTCATACCCGTACCAGCACACGAGACCAAACTGGTCAAATCCGTTTGCTGAATAAAGGACGAGTGTACTGTAAGCAGTTTGCTCCGTCCTACTGTACGGATGCGAGACTTGGCCTTCAAGAGTAGAGGACTTACGTAGGTTAGTAGTCTTCGATCGTCGATGTATCCGAAGCATTGCTCGTGTATTATGGGACAACCGTATAAGCAATGCTGTCGTTAGGAAACGAGTTCTAGGTAGGGATGGCAGATCAATAGATGAAGTAGTGAAACTTCATCAGTTGAGGTGGTTGGCACATGTGTTACGAATGCCTAACCACCGACTGCCGCGACGAGCTATGTTTTGCAGTGTAGGAGTAAACTGGAAGAAAGCTAGGGGCGACCAAACCAAAAGATGGCACAAATCCATGAAGTCACTGACATGTGGACTGAATCATGTTGGTAGTTGTAGGCTACGTGGTTGCGCACTGCCACTGATGAGTCCCATACCGGGACGAAACGACTGTATAGTGCTTTTAGGTTTCTTCTATCAATGATTCATTCGTGATTTCAGTAATTAAACAACAATCTCCATCACTCTCTATATTAAAAGGTAATTGAAATTATTAAACCTTGTAATGTGTGTGTGTGCGTATTTTTTTTATTCTCTGCTTTTTTGTTTTAAATTAATTAATAAAGCAGATTAATCACATTCATTATGAGGTGACGACGACATGATAGATAAAAGTTGAGTTGGCTTTTTCTTTTTATGGTATAAAACTTTATTCATTGACAATCATGACAATGATTATAATCGATAAGTATTAATTATGCTGACATTTTCTCGATTTACAATTTTATATATATAGTTTGGATATATATATCTATATGTCATGTTGATTAAACCAATGAGTGATAAATGAAATAAACTGACTGATGTTACGGAATAGTTTGGAAGGAAGCTAGGAATGCCCAAAAGCCAAAATCTGATACATAGGAGGGTGTTCACATGAAGTCATTCATTGCCTATTGAACTAAGTCGAGTTGGTTAGCGCACACAACATCATGATTAGAGTGTATGGGATGATGATTATGATCAGTAGTAGTTGAAAATGTTAAATGAGATGGCTTGGGATCGATAGCAATTACACAGATGTATTAACTGTTTATCTTTGTCAAGATCTTGATTCCTAGTATTTCCTTAATAATTCAAACTTTTCAATACTTAGTCAGTCAGTAACGACGCAAAACTTCGTACGTACGTACATCAGTTTGACTTGCTATACCACATTAGCACAAAGAGAGGGAATCGTCAATTTAAATCCCATTGTAGATATAGTAGAAAAGTATTAGCAGTCATCGGAGAGACTAGGGTTTGAAGAAATCACTATTGTCTCGTGGACACCAACCAAGTAGTCTACACTTACCAACATAGCTCAGAGTGTAGTTGTCAATGACTTCATGGATTTGTGGCATATTCTGATTTGGACGCCACTAGCTTTCTTCCGGCCTACCTTTATACCACAAAATGTCGCCCGTCGAGATAGTCGGTAGTTGGGCATAAGTAAAATGTGTCCCAACCACGCCAACTGATGAACATTCACTACTTCATTAATTGATTTGCCATTCTTACATAGTACCCTGTTCTTAACACTAACATTGCTCATTCGATTGTCCCAGAATGTACGAGCAATGCTTTGAAGACACTTATGATTGAATACTAGTAACCTACGAATATCTTCTACTCTTAGTGGTCATATTTCACACCTGTGAAGTAGGACGGAGCAAACGGCTGTATAGCCGGATATCTCGCCTACACCATAAGCGAGGCAGGTTGGCGATACCCAGTCCAGCCCTCTGTATCCATGCTGAGATTTCATCACACATCAATCAGGTCATCAAGATTGATGAGACTCCCAAAACAAGTGAAGCGGTTAAAACGTTCAACTACTTCACTCCCTATCAGTAGTTCAGGTGCCGATGCAAGCAAATCCTGAAACAATATTTTGCATTTCGAGATGGAGAATCTCTTTTTAATCCTTAGTCTTTTTCATGAATATTGTGTCAGCTGCATAATTTCAACTCCTTTGCTATTTTCATGTGGTTGTGCCTGTGTAATCAGTCAGTCAGTCAGTCAGATAAAACGTAGAACTTCGTACGTAAGTACATCAGTTCAAGTTGCCATACCACATCAGCACATAGATATAATTGTCAATTCAAATCCGATAGTAGAAGAGATAGTAAAGGTATGAGAAGTAATCGGAGAGGTTAGAATTAGAAGATATTATTCAAGTATGATTCAGTGAGAAAAGTTAAGAAAGACAAAACTAGAGGTGTTGAAGAATCCAGAAGATTAGGATTTGAGAGAGCTCAAAGAATGAATGCACTTGCGCCATTGCAAACGATTTTGAACCATGTCGTTCAAGGTCTCTAACCATTGGTGACTTTCGTCTCGCGGACTCCAACCAGATAGTCTACATCTACCAACATGACTCAGTCCACTTGTCAGTGACTTCATCTATGTCTACCATGTTTTGATCTGGCCGCCCCTAGCTTTCTTCCAACCTACTCCTACACCACAAAACATAGCTCTTCGAGGCAGTCGGTGGTTAGGCATACGCAGCACATGTCCCAACCACCTCAACTGATGAAATTTCACCACTTCATCTATTGATCTGCCATCGTTACCTAGTACTCGATAATAATAATAATAATGATAATAATAATAATAATAATAACAATAATAATGATAATAATAATAATAATAATATGATTCAACTTACTTTATTACATACTCGTGCAATCGCTGACAAACCAATATCTGTGATCGCTGAACACCGTGCAACTTCCAACGTTGTCAAACTAACACATCCAACAGGTATTAATGCTGTCGTCTTATTGGAATCATTTGATTTTTGACGACGATTATTAGTATTAGTATTAGTAGTAGTATTAGTAGTGGTAATATTATTATTTACAGTGGAATCATGATCTGCATGATTGTTATTATTAGTAGTATCGTTTGGTGATGAAGAAGCAGCATTATCATGATGATGACTACTAACATTTCCATTACTTGTTACTACAAATGGAACAATTAAAGGCATGCCATTTTGTTGACTGGTCGATGTCGGCTGGCCGACAATAGCTGCAGCTGCAGCCGACGACAATGTGCCGGCGATTGCACGTAGACCTTGATCTGTGATAGAACAATGTGAGATAGCTAGAACACGTAGATCAGGACAACCAATGGATAGATGGACCATTGCTTCATCGGTGATACCCTGAAGTAGTAGAAGTTGAAGTAAAAAAAATAGCAATCATACATTAAAAGGCATTCATGGTATGATAGCAAGTTTACAGTTTGAATCGAATATATACTAATCATTGAAAATATGGTATTGCTGAAAGGTAATTGTCCTAGAAATAACCTTATCCACGTCTGAATTTTCAGAAGTAGACCTTTTACCTTCTGGCTCGCTTATTGACTTAGAATATGCCGATGACATTGTCCTATTTGGTGAAGACGCTGACAAAATGCAGAGTCTTCTGACTACCATAAGAAACAATGCAAGCATGTTCGGGATGCGGTCCCCCCACCCGAAATGCGAAATGTTGCTTCAGGATTGGATTTCGTCGGCACCTGAACTGTTGATAGGGAGTGAAGTAGTCGAGCGTGAGATCGCTTCACGTATCTGGTGAGCCTCATCAGTGCTGATGGCGTGTTGTGTGACGAAATCTCAGCACGCATACAGAAGGCTCGGTTTGCTTTTGCCAACCTGCATCACCTATGGTGCAGGCGAGATATCCGCTCGCTGACTAAAGGACGAGTGTATTGTGCAGTGGTTCGCTCCGTCTTACTTTATTGATGTGAAACACGGACAGTGAGAGTAGAAGATGTTCGTAGGTTATTAGTTTTCGATCATAGGTGTCTTCGAAGCATTGCTCGTATATCGTGGGACACCCGAGTGAGCAACACTGTTATTAGGAAACGGGTACTAGGTAAGAATGGCAGATCAATCGATGAAGTGGTGAAACTTCATCAGTTGAGGTGGTTGGGACATGTGTTGCGTATGCCTAACCACCGACCGTCTCATCGAGCTAATGTCTTGCGATGTAGTAATAAGTTGGACGAAAGCTAGGGGCGGCCAGACGAAAACACTGCACAAATCCATGAATTCATTGACGAGTGGACTTAGCCATGTCGGTAATTGTCGACTACCTGGTTGGGATCCGTGAGATGATAATAATCGATGGTTAGAGACCTTGAATGACATGGCTCAAAATCGTTCGCAATGGCGCCAGTGAATTTATTCTCTGTGTTCTCTCAAATCCTAATCTTTTGGATTCGTCTACACCTCTAGTTTTAACTTTCTAAACTTTTCTCATTGAATCATACTTCGTGAATAATATCTTCTAATTCTAACCTCTTCGATTAATTCTAATACCTTTACTACCTCTGTTACTATTTGATTTGAATTGACAATTACATCTCTGTGCTGATGTGGTGTTATGGCAACGTGAACTGATGTACTTACGTACGAAGTTCTGACTGACTGAATGCTGAAAGAGTAAAGTCAATAAAGAATGATCAGATTTCTGGCTCTGAATAACCACAATAAAAGAATTCAGATCTTTATTGATAATAATACATAGATTATACTCCTAGAACTAGTTAATGTCTATCTGAACTCAATCACTCAGTGTTTTTTGTTGGCGTATGAAGTGAAAGTTACTAGTTGGTTTGAGTACGAATTTAAACATCAACGCTGTGACTCAGATATGTTCATCTGACGAGTCCAAAAGAAAATGAAACCTTCATTTTGAGTCAGTCAGTCGGACAGCGACAGCGTAGAACTTCGTATCTACATACATCAGTTCAAGTTGTCAGACTACATTAACACAGAGACGCAAATTGTCAGTTCAAATCCTGCAGCGGTAGATGTAATAGAAGTATTAGCGCTAATGGAGAAGATTAGGGTTCGAAGATATGATTCGAGAAGTAGAATTCAGTGAGATAAATTTAGAGAGATAAAGACAGAGGTGATGAGGAATTCCGAAGATTGGAATTTGTGGAAGACAAAGAATGGATGCACCAGCTCCGCTGCAAACGATTTTGAGCTATTTAGTTCGAAGTCTCTAACCAATTGGAAAAGCTTAGAGTGACTCACTCCCTATCATGAGAGACTGATTCGACATTGTTTTGTTTACTATCTAGGCAGGTGATTCCCAACTATTAAGGAACTGACAATCAGACAAATAACAGTTTAACAAATCAATACCTTTGTTAGTTACAGAATAATCGTTTCGACTTCTTCCAAATTTAATTTTTTATACGTTTTGGAATGAGAGCAATTTTTTAGATTACTTACAAATTACGATAAAGAGAAAATACAAATCTGACTCAGTCAGTCAGATGCAACGTAGAACTTCGTACGTAAGTACATCAGTTCATGTTGCCATACCACATTAGCACACAGATGTAATTGTCAATTCAAATCCAATAGTAGAAGAGGTAGTAAAAGTATTAGAAGTAATCGGAGAGATTAGGATTAGAAGATATTATTCAAGAAGTATGATTTAGTGAGATAAGTTTAGAAAGACAAAACTAGAGGTGTTGAGGAATCCAGAAGATTAGGATTTGAGAGAACACAAAGAATAAATGCACCGGCGCCATTGCAAACGGTTTCGAGCCATGTCATTCAGGGTCTCTAACCATCGATTACTATCATCTCGAGGACCCCAACCAGGTAGTCGACAACTATCGACATGATTCAGTCCACTTGTCAATGACTTCATGGATTTCTGCCATGTTTTGGTTTGGCCGCCCCTAGCTTTCTTCCAACCTACTCCTACACTAAAAAACAAAGCTCGTCGAGGCAGTCGGTGGTTAGGCATACGCAACACATGTCCCAACCACCTCAACTGACCAAGTTTTATTACTTCATCTATTGATCTGCCATCCTTACCTGGCACCCGATTCCTAATAAATCTGACTAGTAAAATTGATTGATATTCACGAAAAATATCCCGCTTTTTTAATCAGCCAATGATACTACTTGTTTGTCCACAATCTAATATAAAGGGTAGAATTCGAATATGTGACCTAAAAAATTGAGAGAACCCAACAATTAACAAAATTTTTATTCTGAGAATTACAGTAGTCATAACTACATCAGCCAGTCAGTCAGTCAATTACAACATAGAATTTGGTACGTACGTACATTAGAAGTACTGTGGTGCGAGCTACTTATAAGCAGTATATGACGTGAGTGTCAACGTAATGTCTGGCAGCAGAAGATGGGGGAAGATCAAGAGAAAGGAAGAAGAGTTAGAACACAATGGAATTAATTTGTATGAAACGCATGCATAGTAGTGACAATGGATTGATGTTTTGCAACAGGAACAGTCCAATTCGATATGATGAACTGATATTTTGCAAATTAACGATTTACGATATGGTTTTCCGATTTTACTGAGTAACTCTGTAATTTGCGTTAAATACAATCCGGTTAGGGTGATGAAGATCCAGAGGATTAGAATTTGAGAGAAGCGATATGGATAGATAACGTGTATTGTGATACACGTTGTTACCTTTTTGAACAGTACAAAGAGTAAATCAACAAAATAAGATCAACATTCGGGTTGTGATTCATTGAGTCAGTTACAACTTAAAACTTTGTACGTACGTAGATCAGTTCAAGTTGACATACCACATTAGCATACACAGAGATGTAATTGTCAATTTAATTCCCATAGTAGTAGAGGAAGTAGAAGTATTAGCAGTAATCAAAAAGATTACCGATTGAATATATGAGTCAAGATGTGTAACCCAAAGGAATCAGTTAAAAAAATAGAAAAAACGGTCATGAGGAATTCAGAAGAGTAGGATTTGAGAGAACATAAAGAATAAATGCACCGGCGCCATTGCAAACGGTTTTGAGCCATGACGTTCAAACTTCCTAAACGTCGATTACTATAACCTCACGAACCCCAACCAGGTATTCTACACTTACTAACATGGCTTAGTCCAGTTGTTAGTGACTTTATGGATTTGTGCCATGTTTTGGTTTGGCCGTCCCCTACCTTTCTTCCAACCTACTCCTACACCACAAAATATTGCTCGACGAGGCCAGTCGGTGATTGGGCATTCGTAACACAATTACATACATTTCAATCATAACACATACAAAGGTTAAAGGATACACACACATACCTGTCCACAATAATTCAAGTTTAACAGTAATAAACCATGACAATGACGTGCTAGTTGTTCCACACCACGACTTGTTATCTCTTGACAGCCAATAGCACGAAATCGTTGTAAATTTTTACATCCTCTTGCGATAGCAGTTAATCCACGATCACCAACACGACACCATGATACATCTAAACATGTTAGATTTGAACACCAGCTACGGGTGAGAGAGAAATTGAAATTGTGAAATAATTTGGGATAGAATTCGAACAAATTTAGAAGACCATATTTTCAAATGATTAAAATGTATCAAGATGTTAGAGCCTAAATACGAATTTAAGCGAAATCTAATTGTGTTCTATAATATAGCTTCAACACATTTTGAGATGGCCACAGTCAATAGGCCAATAATAAAATAACAAAACCCGAAAACTGCATTTGAATGATCCAATGAAACACTTCCGACTTAAGCTTGAAATAGGAATTCATTGTATCAGTAGTTCTGGGTGTAACCAAATATAAACAGTATCATAACTTAGTGTTGCACAGCTGTTACGATATTCACCAAATATCCTAAGAGTACTACTATTTTTGGAAGTATAATCCTATTGGTCGATTTCTATTGGTCAAAATTATGGTCGTTTTAACTGTCCAAGTCAAATACTGCAATGTTGTCTCTTATTGGTCATCCGGACTGTCAATGTCATTTCAAGTGTCCTTTCCTATTGGTCGTCCTAAACTGCCAATGTCACAGACTTTGATGCTCTTTCTCATTCGACCTTAATGTATAAAAATACGCACTATTTGTAAGACTTCAGGATTCTGATTCCAATTCCGTCTACCTCTCTTCTGTTCTCGACCCAATAAACAACTCCATCCAACGGTGTTGCGTTCTGATATATAGGAGATTCGGAAATAACATTTTGGTTCGTATCGGGATATTTGAATTGGACAGCAGCATTATAACAACAGCTAACTGATGAGAAAGTGAAACTGGATGCTTTTTTCACTAAGTTTTGTTAATGGCTTGAAGAAAATTAAACATTATTAAGAATGTGACATATCCACCAACCGGGAGACGATTATATAGAAACACCTACTTAATAATCAGAGGAGTACTAAACCTAGAAAGATATAATACAGTTAGGCCGTGCGTGACCGGCCTCAAGCAGTTGTCCCTTGGACTCTGCGGTCACGCACCAACACTAATCTATCTTCCTTTTCAGGGTCCTCAAGAAACAACCTTCCACGGTGTGGGCAGCCGGGAAGTGACAACCGCCCTCATACCGATAACAGTTAGGCGGCAGCTCTGGATATCTATAATTTCCAATTTAATGATTTTATAGTAGACTTATTCTAGGGTCAAATAACATTATAGCAGAGACAAATTTATCGGAGGTTACTGGTAATAAGATACCAGTACCACTACGTACAGTAGTAATGGAATTATAAATAAGATAGCAACAATAAGTGTATTTTAAAGTCAAATGAACAAACAGAGGATATTCAACGTAGAGATGTGCATTAGTTCATAATAGTATATGTTGCAATAAAATAGTAAGTCGGGATTTGATTGTGACTAGTTTGGTATCGTGAGCTGTTACAGGTATGAGGGCGCATGTCACTTCCCGGTTGCCCATACTGTGGAAGGGTTTCTTGAGGAACCTGTAAAAGAAAATGGATTAGTTTAGGTCTTAGCTACCGCGGAGCGTGACGGCAAAGCCCAAGGGACAACTGCTTGAGGCCGATCACGTACGGCCTTTTTATGGCAAGTCTGTAAAGTGTTAGCTCCATTCTTCAGAGGGCCTTACCGCCGGAAACGATAATCCGTGAGGTAAGGCGAAGTGTGAAATCTTTAGAGTCGATCTTTTCTAACCCCGTCCTTCCTTGTGAGAAGGCAGAAACTCTGCAGATACCGACTATCCGAGGGAAACACCTTACTGTTGTCACACCTCTCTACAGTCAGCAGTACGACTTCAACCTGAGACCTTAAGTTGTTGCTTTTAGTCTCACCGTTCTCCAATCGATTTGACTGGAACATACATTCCAGCCAGCATAGCTCGGTTGGTTCACTACGAGAGGGAAGCCCAACCACCACGTCAAGTTAGCGGCTACGGTCGGGAATAATATAGTAAAGATATTAAAATGATCGGGAGGAGGGTAGGCATGACGAAACAAGCAAGAATTTCAACAGTTACGGAATACTATGCGTAGATAAAATTTTTATTTATTTTATTTAAGCACAAAACATTAGTACAAAGGGGCACCAAAATATATATGGGCCAAACAGATTAATAAATATGTTTATGAGCTAGGATCCCGACCGTAGCTGCTACCTTGACGTGGTGGTCGGGCTTGCCTATCGTCATGACCCAGCCGAGCTATATTGGCTGGAACTCATGTTCCTGAAGGTTCTACCATGCCAGGCAGGTCGATTGGAGAACGATGAGACTAAAAGCAGCTACTCAAGGTCTGAGGGCGAAGTCGTACTGCTGACTGCAGAGGGGTGTGACAGCAGTAAGGTGTTTCCCACGGACAACCAGCATCTGCAGCGATGCTACCTTCTCACAAGGAAGGAAGGGAGGGTTAGAAAATGTCGACCCTAAAAATCTCACACCTCACCCTACCTCACGGATTTCCGTCTCCCGTGGTAAGGGTGCCCACCAAGGGCTTTTAAGAGCGGAGCTAATACTCAAAAAACCTTTCATAAAGAGGCCGTGAGTGACCGACCTCAAGCAGTTGTCCCTTGGGCTCTGCGGTCGCGCTGCCAGGTTTCCAAGACCAACACTAATCTACTTTCTTTTTCAGGTCCCTCAAGAAACAACCTTCCACGGTGTGGGCAGCCGGGAAGCGACAACCGCCCTCATACCCGTAACAGCACACGAGATCCAATTGGTCGAAATCAAGTCCTTCCTTATGAGCTAGGATAATGTCCGGGCGCCTAAACCGAAGCAGGTGGTTATTTAGGAGGGCCACTCATTGAGTCTCTGAACCAATGGTCTAATCCATAAGAGCAATTGAACAACGTTAATAGATGCAGTCCTGTGGCATCCATTAACTAACAATAGGTAGGTTCATATACCATTTGTTTATCCAGGGTCCTGGAGTCCACGTGCACCACCGGTATGGAATCAGGGTTTTTATAACTCCTTTAGGTGGATTCTCTGTATCCATTAATTCATCTTAAATGCTCGATATCTGCCTTTCGTAACTCTAATTTCGTAAACAACTCCCCTGCTACAAGAATGCAGAGTCGGACCTCTCTGGTCGCAGCTAATACACGTGGCTATATGAGAGTATTTCGAGAGGAAAAGCGGACCTTCCTCACTGTCAACCACACTAGAGCAACTGTAACTGATGCTAAGCCATATTAATGCTCAATCATTTCCCAACCTAGCATCAGATATCGGTAGGCGGTTTCAGCAAGCTTAGCCTCTCCAGATAGCTTGAGCCCGGATAATATTACGCGAAACCAGAAATATTGGTTTAATATGACTGAGTAATAATAAATATATTTTTCCCCCTTGAAATACATCGTATACTTATTGATACAAAACTATTACTGGTGAATAATATTAACAGATTTCAAAATTGCTTCAACCATCAAACAATCAGAATAGGAAAAATGTTAACCTAACGTGGCAAATGATAAATCAAACTTGTTACTGTGAAGTTTGATGTATTAAGGTCTTAGTTACATCTACAGGCAGCAAAAATGACTATCCAAGTGAACGGAGAGAAACAGTTAAAAGGAATCGCGGATGTTTAACCAAACGCCTGGTAAAATAACAAGTGGTGGGATGACGAGAGTTATCAGTAAGCGGTTTATTGAGTGAAAAATGTAACCTGACTTAGTGAGATCAAACCCAATAGGGTTTTATATAAACTATATAAAGAAATAATAAATGCAAGACGGGAACATATTTGATGAATACTGGAAAAATTAAAAATATACTTACCTAAGCATTTCTAATCCAGAATCATCTATACGAGAACAACTTTCGAGAGATAAGGTTTTGAGAAGAGAACAATTTTTCCCCAAATAGTCGCAGGTCCCATTTGTTAAGTTTTGACAACCTGATAAATCTAAACTTTCAATCATGTGACAAAGTTCAGTAAAACATCTGTAACAGAAAGACAAGCACATTAGTCAGTATATGGTGATAGGTGAAAAAAAATCTGTTGGGAAAATGGAGTAGCTGGATTTTTTCGACAGCTTCAATAGGCGTGTACAAACTTTTAATAATATAGGAGAAGTGAAACTAGTCTTAGCGATCTGTGAGACTATTATAATCAACCACAAAGATGACTAACGCAAAGCTTACTCGAAACTATAGTCTAGTAGAAAATCATTTAGAAAAGTTAACATGCTGGGTAAGGACGAGTAGACTGTCGCTATTCCGCTTCGATACTTCAAGAGAAGAGTTGGTTAAGGATCGGACGAAAAATATTCCGTTTTTATATAGGAAGTCATGGGATATTTTACAGGGCATATCGAAAATTTGTAATCGAAACAAGATAAAATAAATTCATCATATTAGAAACGGGTAGCTGGTTTTCAGCATAACTGTTATATGTTATCCCATATCACGCCATTTTTATCAGATTTTGGGGAAGGTTGTCCAACATATGTTAGTAAACGCTAGCAACAGTAATCTATCAACAGAAATTGAGAAAAAAGTTGGGTGAAACACTGTGAAACCAAGAGCAATAAGTTGTCGAAATTCTAAATGTATTTTGCATCACTTTTATGTTAATTGGACGAAGTTACAGTAAGTTATCGATAAATGAGTAACACATTATTTTACTCCTATTGATATATAGAATCAAGTGTTATCGCGTCTAACAACGGTATGGAAAAAGTTGAAAAATGGTAGAAAAGCACCTATTTCTTTCATGTAAATAAGCTTTTTGGAAAAAAAATGCCAAACGAACTAATTTAAGATGCAATGCACATGACATATTCCAGGTGAATGTCAATCCTTCGAATAACCGGTTTAGCATTTTCAAAGTAAAACTTGTCAAACTTTATACATATTACAAATGCAAAGATCACAAAAAGTAGATTTTTTTGCTAGAATCAAAAGACTTACTTTAGAGCTTCATCAGTAACATTTCGACAACCTTTCAGCCTTAACTCACGGAGAAAGCCTCTACTCCTCTGAGCAATTTTTTCGACTACTTTTGGCTATTTATGATGATTTAGTTGGATGACAACAAATTACCTGCACATATCTTTGGAAGTCAAATAAATTAATACTTTTCCAGTTGCTTCCATCGAAAGCACATTCATACCAGAACTATCAGGTAATTAGCGGGATGTAGGTTACTTACTTTACAAACTTGAGAACACTTGCATAAGGTAGTGATATCTAAGTAAGAAAAAACCCTGATTTAACATTCAGAAAGTTGTAAAATTATACTCACCTGATGATTAACTCTTTCGGTAGACTTTCGTTGATACAGACATCGCTTTTATGATGTGGATTAATCTTGGAGACAGTGATTCATATGGACAGACTTACCTTTCCATTAGCCACGACCGAACCATTGGTATTAAGATAATTAGGAAAGTTTTCCATTTTAGATAAGCAGAATATCTACCAAACCACATAAAGTGGGGACCTCATTATGAAACTTTGTCAGAAGATGTTTATAAGATAAACAACTGCATATCAGTCAGATTATTACTAGTCCCGAAAACAAACGGAATATCATCCTTCGAACCGATCAGCTGACTAAATTCTTTGAAAACCAAACAAAGAGTACGGTAAAACAGACAAAGTTCAATGACAAACTGTCTTAAAATATACCTCCAAATCAGTCTTCCTGTGTACAAAGAAGTAAAAATATCCTTATTTTACTACTTTAGAGCTACATATAGCTGCAGAAGATAATTTTCTCCTGGATGTTTGAATATCAGTTACCAATATAATGTTCAGTCGTTAATAGGTCCCAATACGGTCTGAAAGTATTTTGTTGTGTAGGCAGTGATTTGCTACTTATTCGGAGAGAAACTATATTGCAGAAATTAGTCCGGAATCTCAATAAACAGATAAGAACTGCTGACATTTAAGTTTGAGATCAGTCACACATCCGTAGCCTTCAGAACGAAACGTCCGAGTTTAGTCTCTTAGTGACAAGATTGAGACGTCAAACAACACGGCTTATGGCTGGTATGGATCCTGTTCAGGTTTCTGTAAGAACTTCAAGTTTTATTAGCTTTGGGTGCAGGGATTAGTTTCGTAAGTCGAATATAGTGTATCGGAAGCACAGACAAGAGGTTCATGTGGAGTTTGAAGTGGTAAATATTTAAGCTACAGCTGTTGTCATATATCTTAATCCTAAATGGTTGTTTTAGTGCAACTAATAGATATCTGACTGTTGGGAATTACAGCTGGAACGTATTCATTGGAAAGAAAGCCTTCACAAAGCAATTACACTTTCACCATAAGAGGATGATTAGACGGAATGACAGAATCGGAACGTTATCGATAAATTTGTAGAAAAACATGTTAGCTGATCGATATTTGACCACAGATTTTTTTGTATCCTCAGGTACGGCATTGCATGCACCACCCAAATCACACTTAGCGGAGAGGTTTGGAAAGATGTACTAACCTTTACATACCTGGGCAGTTTACCGATCCTCATCAAGGTCAAGGAATGTCAACACTAGTGAACCGACAGCATCCCACGTACAGGCGCATGTAGTGATGCGTTTTACTTCTGTTCACTGGTAATACTGGTACATGCTGCTGCATATTGAGAGAATTTATTCTGGCCACTCACCTAGTTATCTTAATGGTGCGACTCAGGAAAAGTAGTGACGGTGAGAAATGATCCTGACGTCAGCCAAGATGTTATCAGCTTCGTGAAACTACGGTGGGCCTGTGATCATCGGCATAGATCACCTACATTGGTGATCTACACGTGAATTCAAATATGGCTAACCCCTTTCCGCCATTCAAGTCGTTCAGGCACATACTTATGACTACAGAGCATAGTTTGGTGCACAAACGACATACGAACAGAATCGACTGTCGTGGTGTTGATTAATTATTTCGCCGAATCCCCTTATTGACAGTGATTACTGATCATGGCACATCACTTCAATTAGTCTTGTCCCATAAGCCCTCTGAACTCCTAGGAATGTATCACATGAAGAAAATAGCCTGTTAACCAGGAGCTAATGGCTTAAAGAGAGGTTTCATTGCCAGCGGAAAAGCTTGCCCTTGTCATAGGACAGTATAACTTAATGGACTGACGCCATATAACTTATCCTTATTCAGATGGGATCGACCAACAAATAATATATTGACTGTACAGCAGGGGAATTAGTGTAAGGTACCAAACTTATCCTACCTGGTACTAAGTCAGATGCAATGATCAAGTGCAAATGAGCCTGACAAGCCAAGCAGAAGCACAAACGGTCATTCTACATGTACATATTCACCAGTGACAACTAAGCCAACATTAATCCACTCATCAGACCATTTTTTCTCACAAGAATGTAGCTAGAAAACAACTAAAACCACCATGTGAAAGACTTTATTGCGAAACAGAAGGAACAAAAAAAGACTTCATAGTTGACTAAAGTGTACAAAAAAATCTGCATCTACATTCATATCGAAACCCTCCTTCTCAGACAACTTGTGAGAACATGGAAACACTCCCGGCCCTATAGAAGATGGTAAACGATGTCAATCAACCGTTGACCTTCATGCTCAGCTCACTGAGTAATTAGCAGACCCGACTATTTCGCTCATTTTTCAGTCACTTCTTATTTAAACGGTTGTGGTGAGTGTTGAGCTTTAAATGAATCCTGAATCAATCAATATTAGACCACCGTTAGAAACCTGGAAGCACTGGAGTGGCGTTTTGTCCCAGAGTTGAACTCAGCAGTAGTGCTTATCAAACCCAGGGCCTTCGATCTCGCGCACGAACGCTCTATCTCCAGACCACTGAGTGGGCATTCGACTGTGTTAATGCCTTACAGATCATTCTATGGTCTTTCTCAACCTCATAAGTTGTCTTCAGTAGGAAGTTCATCACACAGATTGTCGAACCCCATTGATAACAGCTTCTCACTTAGAATTATAGAAACTTCCTTTTAGAGATAGTCACCACTAAACGCGTGATAATTCTCATTAAATGATGCGCGCTGGTTGTAAGATCCATTTTGAAGAACTTATTTGTGAAAATCCCTCCATGTAAAAATTTGTGATATGTCCTTAATGATTCCTTCAGTTCAGCATTTTGCTTATCTGTTCGATTCCATTTTTGAGATGATAATATTTGTATTTTATAATAGTTTCTATTTTTTGTGCCTTTAATGAGTTTCTGTTTCTGTCTGAACTGCATTATTTTGTTTAAGCTGACACTTAGTCATGGCGACAGCTATATGGATTTGTTCCCATTTTGATCCGATTGGTTGCACTGACTCGAATCGTGTATTTCGATTGTGAATTGGAGCACTCTTCCAGGATTGGAATTACTCTGTGTTATATAGCAACCAAGTATTATCTGTCGAACGAATCTGATCAACTGGGCAAGAAGCGTATCTAAAATTCCTTGAGAGTTATTCTTCAGTCCAAATCTTATATATACACTTATATACGGAATTATAAATATTTCGACTGTTTGCAAGCTTTTGACTGTTATTCCCTTAATCAGTTTCGTAGTGTATTTGACACAATAGTCTGACCATAAAACTTGTCAGCTGCTGCAATTAATGTTCAGCAATATGCTAATCATCAACTTTTCTCGTTATACCCAGCGACACATAAACTCCCCACATGCTATTAGGACACAAGTTATATATGTACTCACAAAGTTCTTCAAGAAGCAACATTTGGTTAGTTTTTATTAATTTTCTCTCCCACACTCGTTCGTACTAGTATTCTATTAGATGTTCACCTTCTCATTTTTCTACATTATCTGTAAAATTACTGTTACTGACAGCAAATTGTTTTGGGAGGTGAAAATGAATCATTCGGCACAGGGTCTGCATACCACAAAGACCACCGTAAACAAAATATAATAGTTCGTATATCACATCGCGTTCTCTCTCATTTTCTGTGACTTCAACAGACATCTGATTCACCTATTACACACATCCATTCGGAAAACCCACTGTGCGTAGATTGTCTGTTAACTCACACGAAGCTCATACGAACAAACGGGATGAGGACGCTCATGAGTTTCAAATTGCAAGCATCTACTGATTATAGACGAACGCTGCAATTTTACCGAAGGAAATGGCTGATATGAATGGACTAAGCAACACTATTAATGCATACATGATAGAAATATCTGAAGCGTAAACAGCAGATCACGGACCAAGGGCTGAAAAAAAAGGCTAGAAAAAATTGAGTACCAAGCGGGGTTGCTTATACTTACTGTCCCATCTAGTAACACATTAGGTGTACATTTATGAGTCTGTCGATCTTGATCAATCTATTTTTGTCAAGTGATGCTAGTTACCATTTTTGGATGTTCATTTGGATTAGTAATGGTCCTACAACCTACTGCTGATATGGAGTACGAAAATCGTACACTCAAGAGATTTTCCTGCTTTACTAGCCTCAGATACACTTGTTAATTAATAATTTACTCTTGCAGTCCACTTTTAACTCGAATAGTGTAGGTTCAGACGCGTCCCGCCCAGTCCAATTCCAACAACGATAATTCTGGGAGAGAACGTTTCTATTTTTAATCAAAAAGGGAAATACAGACAATTACCAAAACAATATTACAACTTCGAGTTTCCAGTTACCACAGTAGGTTCCGTTGCTGGAAGAATAAGTGCTTCCAGTCCTTTACTGCTAGAGTATCAAATCCAAAAAAATGGCTGTAGCCATATTAAGTACCAAATTTAAACAACATATGTATGGTTCAGAAGGAAACATAAAAACTTCAATATAAGTACAAGATATCGAAATAATAACAAAATACAAATGATAAAATCTCAAAATGGAATCAAATAGAGTACCAAAATATCAACAGAAAGAGTCAGTCATTTCATAACACAAATATATATATATATAAATATATAAGGAGGGATTTTTCAAAAACAAAGCTTTCAAATAGATTCTACACCGGCCCGCAAAATCCCTCCATGCAAAACAAGCCCTTCTGATACTTCATTTTAGGGTTCACTCTCATCCCCTAATCCACACTGGAAGAACGAGTAGGACTTACAGCAGTATGCCTATCCGCCCTCCAACATGGATATCACCTATCAAACTAACTGTGTACCTGAACCTTCCCATCAGGTTCTTGATTCCCCTATCTATCGTAGCATGACCTAACGGTAGTATAAACTTCATCCAATTAACCCATATGAATATGTATAACACGTCGTAGTGCTGGTCATATCCTATTCGGGATTTACTTTCCACATCATGGGGATGAGTCGTCAATCCACCACCACTTGCTCCGAACAGCAGATACGATGAAGTCAGTGATGCTGACTTATCAACAGAAGTTCCTGACCCATAGATAATATGCAAGGGTGGGATCTCCAATTTTGATATTTCCTCGTTTCCTGAAGACTCTAAGTGGCATGACATAGGAACAATATTTAACTCTCCATCTCCTGATACAGCATTCGTCATCGTCGGCAACTCATTTGCCACATCAGTGGCATCTAGATTATTACCATCGTCATCATGATTCCGTTCTGTCAGACAAGTAGCGTCGTTTCTGGCTACACTAGCATCCGTAGAGTGAAACTCTTCCTTTGTTGTATAGCTCATCTCGCTATATGAAAGAACAGAATTAGTGTCACAATTCGAAACCGATGAACTCATTTCTTGTTCTTCATGTTCCGTTTCAGAGACACAAGACATGTGCATTTTAATAGCATCGTTATCATACAACACTGTAGTCTGGCTGTTACCATCAGACACTTCCTTCTCATCATCACTCGACTGACAATCAACCGAAGTAGAAACAGTTACAGTTGCACAACCTTGTGCATCTTCAATCAACTTTACATTTACGACAACGCTCGATGACGTCAAAACACTAGAAGGCTCATTCGATGAAGTTGATCGACTAGTCACTATAGGTGGACTGCTCACACTTTCTGTCTCTTTACTATCGCTGTCACTACTAAGATTCTGATGACTACTATTTCCATTGCTAGTCATAGCATCCGAAAGAGAACGCAGTTTAGGCTTCCTAATAATAGTAGCATCATGTTGTTTCTTATGCTTCTTAGCTTGGGTAGCAGTATGTGAACGTAACGTACGATCATTTCGACGACGATGAGTGTCTTTCAACTTCCATCGATCACTATTACTCGCAGGAGTATCATCAATGCTATTATCATTAGTAGCCGCAGCTGTACTAGTAGCAGTCATCTTCCCATGACATCCATTCGACTCATGCACAATGTCCAACTCTACTCGATCAACATTGCTTTCCTTACTAGGAATGCTCTTAACCTCTTCTGTCTTATCACTGTTGGTAGTGCTCTTCCCGAAGCTTGTAGCACAAGTCAAAGATAGTGTAGTGCGACAGGTTGACATTTCTATGCTCGATTCCTCATGCTGAATATTCAAAACAACAGCATGTCCATAAAACCTAGATGACTCCTCATTGCACCTAGAGCACTGAATGCTAGCCTTCTCAGTAGTGCCATTACTGTGGCTGACGCTATTGCTACCGTCGCCTACATTCTCCACGCTCAAACATCCAATCTCGTCTTGAACTGAAGTACTCGATGAAGCTACATTAGTAACAGCAACCGAAGAAACAGCACTACCTATAGTGATTCCACTATCGTTACCATCACCTTTATCATTCACGTCTATCACACTATTAATAGACTCATGAGGTTTCACCTCAACCTTGACGTTGTTGTTGTCCACAATGATGTTCCGACTCTTCACAGTTAATGACGAGTTGCGAGATAGTTCGCGTGCAGACTTTAATGGTAAGCTACTACTGCTGCCACTTACACTAACACTATCAACATTGCTATGACTACTCGGACTAGTATGCGACCGTTCATCAGTTGACTGCAAACAAACATCAACAGGACGCGCTAAGGTGCTATTATCTTTCGCTTCCCTATTAGGTTACTCCGTAGAACTAGATACAGTAGCCAGCAGACATCCTGATCGCGCAGCAACATGAAGTGCTGTGTCACTGTTTACGCTTGCTATCCTACGATCAGTTCTAGGTCGTGTCAGATAATTTGCACTACGTGAAGGGTTCCGAACATAAGATTCATTCGGTACAGTTAAACCTGTTTTAGCTTATCATCCAAATCTACTAATAGCTATCCTTGCACGAGACAAAATAAAGTCAGTCAATCCATTGAATGTAGGCTCTCTATCCTCTTCTTCCCATTTAATTCCCAGCTCTGCCCAGTGGACTTGCATACGATGAGGTAAAAGCCTAACTATCCGCTCCAGAGTTACTAAGGAATTTAATTCCGCAGTACAATTTAACTGTTCCAGAGTCATAGACACGTCCTGCATCTTAACCGCTAAATTCGACAACTACTCTGGATCGTTATAATCAGCATTCCCAGATCTAAACAAGTCTTCCAAGGTCTCACGAGAGATTACGTGCGATTGTCCGAAAAGCTGTTATATATCCTTCGTGAGGTTCCATTGTAAGACAACCCTCAGTCGCATCTCTTGCCTTTCCATTACAGTAATGGATTAAATATAATATGCGCAGATTGTCATCAATAACTCTGGGTTCTATAAATGTCTCAAATTGCTTGACGAACCTAAAGTAATCACGGTGTCTGCCGTCAAAATAAGGGAGTTCAACCTTTGGCAACTCTAAGCCAACTACCGGTGTCCTAGACATCAAATCTTTCCCAGATACCTCTAAGTTCTCGTCCAAACTTCGTCCTTTAGTACCCTCTAATGATGGCTTACGACAGTAAGTGCTAAGCATAATATCATCCTTATTTGAGAGTGAACCCTTTAAAAATGAAGTTTCATAAGGTACTTGCCTCGCATCCCGTGATTCTTGAAGGGCTTCATCCTTCTTCGTGTTTGACTTCTTACGAGAACTCATGAGCAATTGAAATTCAACGGAAAGGAAACAACAAAGACCAAATATTAAATTTCACCGGTTCAGCTTCTTCAATTATTGTCGGCAATGAGATATCTAAAAGACTTTTCTCCAAATATCGTTAAGGACCAATTGACAGTAAAATATCCAAAAGATCCTCTTCCAAATACTGTTTAGAAATAGTAAACGATAAGAAATCCAAAGGATATTCTTCCAAGTATTGTTTTGAAATAGTAAACTACAAAAATCCAAAGCATCTCCTCCAATTATTTTTTTGGAACTAATAAACGATAAAATTCCAAAGGATTCTTCTCCAAATATTGTTTTTGAACTATTGAGTTCTAATTACTCCTGCAGTTCGCCTTTAACTCGAATAGTGTAGGTTCATACGCCTCTCACCCAGTCCAGGACCAAAAACGATAATTCTGGGAGAGAACGTTCCAAACAATATTACACCATTACACCAACATAAAAACTTCAATATAAGTGCAAGATATCGAAATTATAACAAAATACGAAATGATAAAAAATCAAATAGTGTACCAAAATATCAAACAGAAGAGTCGGTCACATCATAACAAAAATATATATACATGGAGGGATTTTCCAAAAACAAAACCTCACATTCTAATTTTAGGAGACCTCGATTCTCCGAAAGTCAACTTTGCTGACCACAGATACAGCTGAATTGAGAGCCGGACGTTCAGTGGAATTACATATTGAACAGAATCATACGTGCCATAAACCGGTATAGCCCAATAATGGTCCTGAGAAATAATGAGCGATCCACAAACATTAGTAATCGCACTCTTCGAATACTAGAACTTGAAAGTTAATGTTGGGCCGAAAACTAACAAACTACCGATAACAGAGTATATAGGCGGTTCAAACTAATAATTTACCAACAAAATAGGAGCTCAGAGGTTTCAATATCGGGTAAATCTAATCGATAGGTATGTTTGCTTTCGGCTCTTTAGATTGATGAGACGACTAATCAGTAACACTGAGGTTGCTCTTATACGCTTGCTACTTCTGTGGTTCATGTTTCCAAAACTATGCTGAGGTCGCTATTCTGTCGAGACACCTGCAACATTCTTACTCAGGCGCTTACAGTATGACTTAGAGGTTGGCATTCAATAATAATAATAATAACTAAAAACAGTTAGACAGTGAGAACTTTTAATCATCATGATTTCTTTATACAAACTCTACACTTTCAACTGAAATTTCGATTTCAACGTACATAAATCCAGCTTCTTACTTCGACTTCTCTTCTATCCACCTGACACTGCACAACTCTCCCTTCTTTTTGCTGTACTCCTTTATCTGTGCGTTATATTCTTATATTCCCATAAGTTACTTTAATTTAAGTGGTCAGTATGAATTTTATCTTGACTTACTACTGTATTGACTACTTCAACATGACAGGTTAAGTAGTGCTTTGGTTATATATATACACTTGCCACACTGCTGCTTTTCCTCTCTCTCTTCTCCTTTTCAGAACCCCATTCACGGTGGGAAATCCTTGGCAACTCTAGGGAACATGCACCCAATGTACATGACTGTCTGGATCACAGCTCGTATCAAACGCGTTCCAGTTGACCTTTCCCAAAAAATTCACTATTGATCTCGGCCAATCGCCAATAGAACCTATTGTGCACCTTCCTCATTTGTACTCTAATATTGAAAATGTGGCTGTATAATACTGTTTCTGTCAGTGATATGGTGTAAATATGCAATCAGAAACTGTCTCTTATACTTAATTTAACTGCTATAACTTTTACAGTAATTGTAAAAGCATTTGTGACAATTTGATCTAGCCTGTAAACTGGCGTGACTCTTGTAACTTAGTTATTTGAGAAATTATTATTATTATCTAATCCGAAAAGCTCAATTCGTAAAGTGTCCTTCAAGAAGTGAAGCCATAATTTCCCAGTTGTAAGGTACTAATGGCCCAGCAATCGACGACGGTGATGCTGCAAGGCTCAACGTAAAACAATATTTTCAGATATTCAAACCGTCTCACATGACCAACAGTAAAGAGAACTTCATCTGCATCCTTAGGAGTGTCTTAGAAGTAAGCCAAAGGACTGAACTAGTGTTTCGAAGTCTGTAGCATTTAGACAAGAGCATTTTCAGACGGCACATTTTTCGTTACTTAGGGAAACTGATTCATTATCGAAAATATCGCCCAGTGTATTGTTCTCACATCCGCTAGTTCGAGGTAAGTGTTAAGCCGACTTTCGAAGGAGGCCGACTCAGTAGATCTTGAGGCTACAGGCTGGTATCACTTCTTCTAATACTCTCAAAAGTTATGGAGTCCTTGATTTAAAGTTATCTAAGTGACTTCTTGTGACGAATAAGCTCATTTTAGCCAGAGTATACGACTTCAGGAATGGTCATTACTGTACTGTCAACTTGCTAATTGCGATGGACATTTGGACATTCCTTGATCGCAAGAGGAAAGTTGACGTAATATACCTTAACTTATAAAAATCTGCTGACAGTTTCATCAATAAGCCTGGAATGTCACGCATCAGGCTGCCTTTGGAAGACTGGTGAGCTTCAAATTTCAGTAATCCACTATATAAGGTCACAGTAAACATTCATTTTTTACAGTTTATAGCACTTCTTAGATGGGTCCCTCCGGGACTCTACCTTTCTAATTGATATAAATGAACTACCTCAACAAGTATCGTCTGAATATTTTAGTCTTCGGGTAGAAGTTCTCAGCTAAGATGATAAGATGGCTCTTCAGGAGGATCTGATTCAGATAACACTGGAATTACTTTTAATACTTCCAACTGCCATGTAGTTCACCTGAGACATACTGCAGAAAACTCAACAGTCAAGATAACCCGTCTTTGATGGTTTTAAGTTGAAAAATATCTGGGAACTTTGAAACCCTATGATTTAAAGTGAAAAATGCTTTTTTAAGCGAACCTTACACTAACAACTCTGAAGGGAACATCAGGAAACTGACAGAAGGACGTTCTTTCTTATGTTTAAAATTTTTGGTGGGCCACTTAGAGTATGGGAATATAGTTTGCCCTTACTCATTTGGAAGTGATGAGAATACATGGAAACATACAAAGAAAAGCCACGAAACAGTTCGAGAACTCAAATTCACACCCTGCCGAAAGCGCCTGAAATCACTAGGTTTTATTCATTTAAGTTTAGGCGTCTTGTAGGTGCATTTCCGATGGGTTGCAGCAAGCTAAACATTTCTGGTCACTGCCCAAAGAACTTACTGAAGCTCAGTCTCAACACATATTTGAGGTGTGACAACCAGAGGCACAACATAGCATAATAGACTGTAGGTACACATTCTATCTTATAAGAGTAATCACATAGAATACATTTTTGTAGGCTGAGGTTGTCCGAATGATTTATTTGGACTCTTTCAAGAAGAAACTTGACCAATTTTTAAGGACTGAGGACAGTATTTCTTATAGTTTACTAAAACCTTTCCTTTGATCGTTGAATTTACCTAGGTTCTTACTTGTGGGTATCAATGATCCTCTCTTACCAGATACAGAAACCCGATAAGAGAAAGCTTATCACATTCTGTTCACATCCATATGAAACTTCTAGACTTGGAAAACTCAGAATAAGTGGTCATCTTGTTAAAGCTGCGGAACTACTTTCAAGACCCGTTGATTACTCACTTATCAGTAAGCTGCGAGTGATTCTGACATAGGCTATTTACATTTTCATTAATAGATTGTTGTTATTAATAATGATTAAGTATTTAAATTTTAGAACACTACAGGAAAAAGATAACAGGCGGTTGATGCTGATTTTTCCCTTGGACTACAGGCAGAATTCTTTGGGAAGTGATCCAACTAGCCTGTCGCCCCTACAAAGTCGAACAGACATTTCTGTTCCTTCGGACTTTTGATAAATGAAGGAGACGAAGGAGAAGTTGACAAGCGACCCTAAATTCTGGAGTTCCGAAAGCCAAAGGGCTCGCGTGATCTATTATTGACTCTTTTCTACTGTGGTGCTCGACTAGTGGTCAAGAAAATGACTAGATTGTTTGGGAAGGTTTGGGAGACCGTGTTCCAGTGGATCGATCGTCATCTCTATCTTTATTATGATCAGGTCTTTAATTGAAGGGATGTGGAAGCAGTTGATTTCAGGCACCGAGGCTTATGAGGATTAGTCTTCCCTATTCCATTCACAAACGTTTAGACCACTAATGTCACTGACCTTGAAGCACGTACTTTAAACTAGTAGATTAGATAGGTACGATTTTCGAAGGACGTTTGTGAACTGTAGGTTGGTTACGCTTCCACCGTTTCTTCTGTCTTCGTGTTCTATTTCTGATGATACTACAAAAATACATGCAAAATAATTATGTGAAGGTAGGGGTCTATGGGAAAGTAATCTCGTTTATGTTCGAGAGACTTACTTAGATGCACTGTATTCTGGAATCCGTAACAGCGTTGAATTCGTGAGAAACGGATCTAAGGCATCCAAACAGAAGTTTTGTATGGCTTTGATACACATTCAAAAATGCCAAATTTTAGTGAGTAATTTTAATAAGGATCGGGCTAAATACTGGATTTAAATCGTGATGTTGTATGAAAAGCTTTTCGGGTTTTATGATCACATTCCTAGTTTGAAAATATTTAATAAAATCTTATCCTTAAGCTTGCTCGGTTAGAAGGTTTTTTAACGGTGCGATCTCCAGGCTAGAACTGGCCTTTTTGGTGTTAGAAAAAGTAAACTTGCTGGTTTGTTCTGTCATTTGATTATAAGCACTAACTTTAAACGTTAGATGACACGTTTAGAAGTCAGTCACGTTAGATTAATGTTATTCAGTACACTTCATATTTCGATTCCACGCGTTTTGACAGAGCTACATTACTGTAGACTTTCTTCTGTAATTGGTATTGTCCTCTTTTATCGTCCTAGATTATTCTTACCATACTGGTGTGCAGTGTAGCAACTCAGACTGGTACAAATTTGTGCCAGGTTTTATGTTGTTTGTAATTGTCCTTTTGAGCCTGACTTTCAATTGCTCTTGCAAGTCATAGTAACGGAGTCTAGATCCTTATATAATTCAAGAAGCTCCACCAATGTGCAAGGATTCACTTATCAGCATACCTAAAGCTCAGCAAATTCGAAAATTTTTCTATTCTAAGTGCTAAACATCCATTGGTGTTAAGTCGGTTTGAGGAAATTTGTAGCTCAGTTGGATGATTATGGTAAAGTTTCGTTTTCTGAGCATAATGTTTTGGTTGTGGAGCTTTCATTTTACTTCTAGATAACATCAAAATAAACTTCAGGTAGACTCATTATCAATTGGTGTTTATTTTTTCAGTTTGTGCTACTCGGAACATTTAGCTCCCGAAAAATAAAGGCCATGTAAAATTAAGTATTTCTACTGATTTTTTTTAATGGTATATGTGCGCACAAGTCTTAATCGAATTTTAATTTCGCACTTAAACTTTTAGCTAAAATTCCCTTGTTAAAAGACTGTTTGTTTGCTTACAGTTAGACCTACAGATGAATTATGGCTTCGCGCCATGTCCCCTACACCGATATGTCAGATATGGGGCGTGCAGCACAGGAAGTATGTATTATCTAGATTTGCATGCTTATTCTCTCATAGACGGAAATACAGCGTGCTGCTAATCAACAACTTATTGAAGAAGGTAGGATAATTAAACACAAGGAGCTTGAGAAAATGAGACGTGAAGTATGTCTTGTATAGTTTAACATAATGAATTCATTTTAAGGAGGAAAGTAAGGATGACAGTGGTAGTGAGCGTCCTGAAGTCATCATTAAAGTAAGTCCTTACTATTATTTCTGTAATTAACTTTAACGTCACATGTTGTAATTTTATGGAATTTTCAAAAAATTACCAGTATCAAATAGAGCAATAAAATGTAACTCATATATCGACCCAATTTGTCTTGCTTCATATCAGGCTAATAAGAGTTGATTAAAAAGTAGAAAGCTGACACAGTTAATAATATTATAGGTTGCAGGAAACTAAGATAATTAGTAACCAGCGAAATGAAATTATACAATAATCGTGTTTGGAATTTATGAGATAGACACCATTCACCATAACCGATTTTAGGATATATAACCCCCTGTCTCCAGTCATTTGTTACGATTGTTCCTCGAACTGTAGTCAGTTCTCTAGTTTCTTACGCGTCTGTAGTAAGCAACTGGTGACTTAATGGACTGATATTCTGCATTGTTCTGTTTACCTTTTACCAATGTACTTTCCTACTGGCTAACATATTAGTTTGAAACTTTGAACTCCCATTTTTTTCATGCATGTGTTTTCAATATTTGTGCATCTGTAGTTACATTTATTAAAATAACTAACAAAAATAATTTAGAAATCATATTTCAAGATGACTTTGAGCCGAACTTATAGTGATTACAAAAAAAGCGATGAAAGCTTTAGTATCAGCTTGTGTTTCTTCTCATTAAACTGTTTATTGAAAGGTTCAGTAATAATAGTATACATAGTCTTGTATACTAATTAATTATGATTCTGTATTCATGATGTAAAATATAAATTGCTTGTTGATCAAAACAGGTCTTGAAATGATCATATTCACTGTTCATCATGCATATAGGTTAATTCTCGAGGTGGTTCACGCTATAGCAGCCAGCGTTCTTCAGCTGATTTAACATCATCAATCAACTCAAGGAATTTGGATGCACGTGAACTTCGAGCTCAATTAGTGCAATTAGAAGAAAAGGTTAAGGGGGCAATGTTATCCAATGTTCAATTAGACAATGACAAACAACTTTTGAAGTAAGTATTTTCTATGTAATCAGTTTTAAGTGTTACTGTTTAAAAATATTACTTCATGACTTGATTGCTCTTAACACTCCTGATATTTAATTTATCGGTTAGTACCCAACCATACCTGCTGCCTTGATGTCGTGGTTGGGCTTGTCTGTCTTGATGAACCAACCGAGCTATGCTGGCTGTAACATATGTTCCTTTAGGACCTACCATGCCAGACAGGTCGGTTGGAGAACGATGAGACTAAAAGCACCAACTCAAGGTCTGAGAGCGAAGTCTTACTTCTGTATCTGTAGAGAGGTGTGACAGCAGTAAGGTGTTTCCCTCGGACAACCAGCATCTACACCGATGCTACCTTCTTACAAGGAATGATGGGGTTAGAAAAGGTCGACCCTAAAAACGTCACACCTCACCTCACATCACAGGTTTCCGTCTCCCGTGGTAATGCCTTTTAAAAAGAACGGAGTTAACACTTTAAAAACGTCTCATAAAAAGGCCGTGCGTGACTGGTTAGTTAGTTCACAAACTCCCCAGTTATCATAAAATGTTTTTCTGCTAGAGGTATAAGTGAAATTTGAAATGTGCTTTTCGTACTACTTGTGACTAATGAGGTCTATGTATCTGTATGTATTTTATAAGATTTTTCACTCTCTTCAAACAACATAGTGATGTCCATTTGTGTATTATTATAACGTAGATATTGAGTACTTGTTAGCCAAATGAAAGGAAACAATATTTAATATATGAATGCTTGTGTATGCTATATTTGGTGGATCTGATTGTTCCTAAACTGTTTCTTTTCAACTCTCTACCACATCACAACAACTCAAAGATAAGCCGGTGACACGTTTACCAACGATAATCTCGCTAAAAGCTTTCTTCTGTTAAACTTCTTGAATATGTTTGAGAAATTTCATCATGTTACCTATATTACCAAAGCCGTACACAAGTCTTTCAGTGTTTTCAACTTTCACATGTCTTACTAAGTTATAAAAGCCGATTTAAGTCGATTGAAGCCTGAGTTAGTTTTCTTTCTTCTCGAACTCGAAATTAACTTCACTGAGTCTTTCTGCATTGACTAACTTGAATCATGATCAACTACTTTTGTTGCCAATTTGTAGGTCTTCTTTCTTTACACCAAATTGTGTGTTTTCAGTCTAACTCTGCGTGAATATGACTCTCATGCTCCTCCTTTCATTACGCAATTAGATCATAGCTCTAAATACATATTTAAAAACTAAGACTGGAAAGCTTTAGCTACATTAAACTTGTACAAGCTCTGTACTAGAACACTGCTGGTCATGTTAGAGAGCTTAAGGCAAACTGTCATCGGGATTGTTTACTTCAAGTGGTGTGTGTCTGGGCGAATTGAAATTACCAAGCCAAAAAATTCTAGAGTATTGGGAAATATAACTGCACGAGTAATTGTAAAAAGGATACAAATATCTAATATAGAAGTACACTGATATATAAAGATCCAAGTGTAGAAGCAAATACAACACAACTTGCACCAATCAAATCACATTTGATGAAGATGCTGTGGAGGATGTAAAAACCTTTACAAGGTGGATCTAATGCTGATGTGAAGGCGCAGATCCGCGAAGCAAAGGCTGCATTTCTACAATTGAACTACATCTGGAACCTGAAAAAACTATCAACCACTAAAGTCAGAATTTTCAATACAAATGTCAAGACAGTTCTACTGTATGGAGCGAAAACTTGGAGAACTACGAAAGCCATCATCCAGAAGATACAAGTATTTATTAACAATTATCTATCCAAAATACTTTGGATCCGTTGGCCAGAAACCATCAGCAACAACCTACTATGGGTGTACTGCGCAGTAGTTCGCTCCGTCTTACTTTATGGCTGTGAAACATGGCGAGTGAGAGTAGAAGATACTCGTCGGTTATTGGTTTTCGATCAAAGGTGTCTTCGAAGCAACGCTGTTATTAGGAAACGGGTACTAGGTAAGAATGGCTGATCAATAGATGAAGTAATGAAACTTCATCAGTTGAGGTGGTTGGGACGAGCTTTGTTTTGTAGTGTAGGAATCGGTTGAAAGAAAGCTAAGGGCGGCCAAACCAAAACATGGCGGAAATCCATGAAGTCATTGACGAGTGGACTGAGTCATGTCGGTAGTTGTCGACTACCTGGTTGGGGTCTGCGAGATGATAATAGTCGATGGTTAGATACCCTGAATGACATGACTCAAAACCGTTTGCAATGGCGCCGGTGCGTTTATTCTTTGTGTTCTCTCAAATCCTAATCTTCTGGATTCTTCAACACCTCTAGTTTTGACTTTCTAAACTTATCTCACTAGATTCTACTTATTGAATAATATCTTCTAATCCTAACCTCTCCTCATTACTTCTAATACCTTTACTACTTCTTCTACCATTGGATTTGAATTGACAATTACATCTCTGTGTGTGCTGATGTGGTATGGCAACATGAACTGATGTACTTACGTACGAAGTTCTACGTTGCATCTGACTGACTATGGGAAATAAGAAACCAGACAGCAGTTAAGAAAAAAATTATGAAGCGCTGGAAGTGGATAGGACATACATTTAGGGAAGCATCGAACTTTATCACAAGACAAGCCCCCACTTATATAATCCTCAAGGTCAAAGGAAAACGAAGAAGATCAAGGAACATATTACACCGAGAAATGGAGATATACATCGAGAAGGATGAACAACAATTGGACAGAAATGAAAAGCAAAGCTCAGGACAGAGTAGGTTGGAGAATACTTGTCAGCGGCCTATGCTCTTTTGCGCGTAATAGGTGTAAGTAAGTAAGCAAATGTAAAATACGCATGGTAAACACAGTCATGTCTAATATCCAAACCCTCTAATCTGCTCAATTCTCTTTCTCAACTATCTTAATAAACAATTTCTTTTTCTGTTTATGTATTTTTTTTTGAAAAAAAATTAAGGTATGAAGTTGATTTACTGAAAGATAAATTGGAAGATCTTACAGATGCTTATGCTTCGTTGAATAAAATTTTCCTGGAAAATAAACGGGTTTGTTTCATATTGATATTTTAAACTTGTGCGTTATTTTGTTAATTTTTGTATACTAGTATCGGGGGGTGGGGGGGGCGCATAAAAATTTGCATAGATTGAATCATGAACTAGTGTGTGATCCCTATCAGAAACCTGTTAGTATTGGACAGCTGTTTAGTCCTAGTGTGGCACTACTACTGAGCATCCACGACCACTCATCCATGGATTGAACTCAGTACTGTTTCTGTTTCGTGCACGAACGCTCAACCCTTAGACCAATGGATCGAAAATTCGGTAGTGCAGAGGTCTAAATTCAGTGAATTTTACTATATTGCACAACCCTCATCCATAGCTTAGCTAATGACCAGTTTTAAGATAAAACTCATGGAGTTCTAGTTATACGAGCCGTGACCAGTTGACTTTAACCTTGTTGTATGTGAAACAGTTATCCACCTCAGGCCATAGATGAGTGTTCTGATTATTATTGTTATCTACTAGATAATAGTGTAAATTTTAATCTTTGTTCCCAGTATGTTATCGTGTATTGACTAAATTGTTTACATTCTATCCCGTTTTTCAGTTGAAAACCTCTGGGCACATAAGTTTCATTTTTGTTAACACTCAATAATTAGTAAGCCTTATTCGCAACGTGTTAGGAACTTATTTCAGTCAGTCAGCTACAACATAGAACTTCGTACCTAGGTACATCAGTTTAAGTTGCCGTACCACATCAGCACAGAGACGCGATTGTTAATTCAAATTCCATAATAGTAGCAATAGTAGCAGCATTGGCAGTGATGGAGAGGATTAAGGTTCGAAAATATTATTCAAGAAGTATAATTCAGTAAAATTAATTTGAAAGGAAAAAAAGTGGATGCACCTGGATGCCATCGCAAACGATTTTGAGCCATGTCTTTCAAGGTTTCTAACCATCGGTGACTTTCGTCTCGCGGACCGCAACCAGGTACCCTACATCTACCAACATGACTCAGTCCACTTGTCATAGATTTCTGCCATGTTTCGTTTGGCCACCCCTACCTTTCTTCCAGCCTAAAGATACATCACAAAACATTGCCTTACGAGGCAGTCGGTGGTTAGCCATACGTAACACATGTCCGAACCACCTCAACTGATGAAGTTTCACAAATTTATCAATTGATCTGACATCCTTACCTATCACCCGTTTCCTAACGACACCATTGCTTACTCGGTTGTCCCACGATATACGAGCAATGCTTCTTAAACATCTATGATCGAATACTAGTAACCTACGAACAGCTTCTACTCTTAACGGCCATGTTTAACAGCCATATAGGAGAACGGAGCGAACTGCTGCGCAGTACACCCGTCCTTTGGTTAGCGAACGGATATCACGCCTACGCCATAAGTGACGCAGGTTGGCAAAAGCCAATCGAGCTTTCTGTATCCGTGGTGAGATTTCGTCAGTCACCAGGCTATCAGCGCTGATGAGACTCCCCAGATAAGTGAAGCGGTCTACCCGCTTGACTACTTCACTGCCTATCACTAGTTCAGGTGCCGATGCAACCCAGTCTTGAAGCAACATTTTGCATTTCGAGGGTGTAAACCACATCATGATCATGCTCGCATTGTTTCTTATGGTAGTCAGAAGACTGCATTTCGTCAGCTTCTTCACCGAATGGGACTATGTCATCGGCATATTCTAGATCAGTAAGCGATTTTCCTGGTAGAAGGTCAACCCCTGAAAAATCTGACGAGCTTAATGTTAACTCTAAGAGGATGTCTACGACAAAGTTAAACAAGAATGGACAGAGTGGACAGCCCTGACGGACATTTTACACTTTAGACAACTTACCACTGGTGTATATTGATGTGTATGTTTTTTTTAGCGCTAAAAATAAACAAACAAAACACCTATTTGATATTTAAATAATATTAGTCAATTTATCTAGGCACCAAGTAAAGAAGAAAAAAGAATTCTGACACATTTTAAATGAATTGATCAAGAAGAAAATATACATATATATACTGCCTTATGTTTATTGTTCAACCTCATACACAAACAAGTTCAAGTATGGAATGTTAAGTTACACTAAAATAATGTATGAATTAGAAAATTTGTAATATTTATAATGGCTAATGAAATTTCTGACTGGATAAAATGTAGTCGTGTTTAGCTGTTAAAAGACAAGTTTGCTTATCCAGTAACTCTCTCTGGTTTACGTTGAAATCATAAATGAATCATTGTTAGACGACCATTAGAAATGCGGAAGTACTGGATGGTCGTTTCGTTCTGGCATGCGACACATCATCTGTGCGCATCCATGACTTCTGGCGCACACAGGGTTTGAACTCAAGACCTTCGGTCTTGCATACACGAACGCTTAACTTCTGGACCAGTGGGTCGCACAATATGCTCACTAGTGACTAGCTTTGTGAAGAAATTCTCAGAGTTCTAGTGAGACGTGACCAGTGGAGCTCAACCATGTCAAATATAGGGCGAAGTCGTACTTCTGACTGAAGAGGAGTGTGACAGCAGTAAGGTGTTTCCCTCGAACAACCAGCATCTGCAGCGATGCTACCTTCTCACAAGGAAGGAAGTGTTAGAAAAGGTCGACCCTAAAAATGTCACACCTCACCCTACCTCACGGATTTCCGTCTCCAGGGGTAAGGGTGCCCAATAAGAGCGGAGCTAATACTCAAAAAACCTTTCATAAAAAGGCCGTGAGTGACCGACCTCAAGCATTGTCCCTTGGACTGTGCGGTCGCGCTACCAAGTCTCCAAGACCAACACTAACCTACTTTCTTTTTCAGGTCCCTCAAGAAACAACCTTCCACGGTGTGGGCAGCCGGGAAGCGACAACCGCCCTCACACCCGTACAAGCACATAAAGTTCGAAGACACTATTCAAGAAATACACTTCATTAAGACAACTTTAGAAAGAGAAAGGTAGAGATGATGAGGAATTCAGGGGATTAGAGTTCGAGAGGACACAAAGAGTAGATGCACCTGCGTCATTGCAAATGATTTTCAGCTATGTCATTTACGGACTATAACCAACAGAGACTATCATCTCACGGACCCCGACCCGGTAGTCTACATCTACTAACGTGACTCAGTCCACTTGTCAGTGGATTCATAGATTTGTGCCATGTTTTGTTTTGGTCGCCCCTATCTTTCTTCTAACCTACTCGTTCACCATAAAACATAGTTCGTCGAGGCAGTCGGTGATTAGGCATACATAACACATGTCCCAACCATCTCAACTGATGAAGTTTCAATGCTTCATCTATTGATTCGCCATCCCTACCTAAAACTCGTTTCCTGACGATAGCATTGCTGTGATGTCGCTGATAACCAGCATCATGTTTGTCATAGTCTTTAGGGTGCTGGTCACGTTTTTTCTTACATTATTGACTACTATCAGTATATTCACCTTAATTTTCCTCTTATATTTTTACCACTCACACGTACCCACATGTAGTTCTAGCTTAATTTTTTCCTCGTTTTTTTTTGTTCTAGGACTTAGCATATCATAAAATGCAAATTGTTGAATTGACACATCGTCTAGACTATGCACGTCATCAAGTGGAGGCACGTGATCAATTGATTGTGGAACATGGTTTAGTATTAATCGGTGGGACCAGTGTCGATGAACATTTGACATCGGCATCGTCAAACATGCCGGTGGACGAGGTAACAGCAACAACAACCAATGCACATGTATCATCGGCGAATAAAGGCAAATCCACAAGTCATAATAGTAATGACAGTAATTCAATCATGATGAATGGTTTATCCAATAATACTAATAATAGTGATGGTGATCATTCAAGGTCAAATGCATTGCAACATCAAAATGGCGCCGGTAAACTGTCAAATCATTTACCTGAAATGGTCCTTATTACAAAGTCTACAGCGGAATTATTAAATACTTTGTCAGAAACAACATTAGGTAAGTTGAATATGCGCTGACATACTTACTTATGCATGTTACCTCTCAGTGAATTACTTTTTTGGTTAGCGTTTTTTTTGTAGCGAGTTGAATTTCTACGAGATGAGGACGCTCAGCCCATATCCAGCCGTCCTCCTTTATCTGGGCTTGGGAGCGGCAGTAACCCCGGAAGGGCTCCAAGCGGATTTATATATATATATATATATATATATATATATATTGATTGTAAAGGAGCTGACACAAGTTTTACATTAGCCCAAATTATCATACTGTATTATTTGACGAATAGTAAAGAAGTCAACATAATGAAAGATGACATGAAAACAGATTGTGTATGAACCAAAACATGACACAAATCCATGAAGTCACTGATAACTGGATTGAGTTAGGTTCCGTGAGACATTAGTAACCAATGGTTAGAGACTTTGAATAGCATAGCTCAAAATCGTTTGCAATGGCGCAGATTCATCCATTCTCTGTGTTCTCTCAAATTCCAATCTTCATATTTCTCTTTTTAAATTTACCTCACTGGATTAAACTTTTTGAAAAATATCTTCGAACTCTATTCCTCACCAATGCTGCTACGACCTCTACTACTACTATAGTGTTTGAATTGACAATCGCATCGTTGTGTGCTGTGTGCTGTGTGCAGTATGGCAACTTGAACTGATTTTAGGTAGAGGTACGAAGTTCTACGTTGTAGCTGACTGACTGTTATCAAAGCTTAAAATGTATTGATAGATTTTTTAAGGAAAAAATATGAGTACATTTACGTACGTCATTGTAATTAAAGTATATATATATATCGAATATCAATCATTAATTCTTAATCACTTATTCCTCCTGTTATATCACACTTCATTAGAAATGATTTATAAATCAAATATTTTTAAAAAGATTTTTAGTAATAATATTTGACAAAATGATGACGTGATTTTACGAAATTCATTTGTTTATTATTTATACTTACTGTCAGTATTTATATTTTAAACACGTAAATATTATTTGTACAAAATGATCACCGAGAAAATATATACGTGCTATAAACAAATTCACCTAATTTATTATCTGGATTTGAGATATTGTCCCGCTGGTAAAACCTACTTACTTACTTATTTACGCCTGTTACCCCCAATGGAGCATAATCCGCCCACCAGTTTTCTCCAACCAACTCTGTCCTGGCTTCCCTTAACCCATTCTGTCCAATGTTTGTTCATTCCTCTCATATCTTTCTCTCTATTTCTCGGCGTAATGTGTTCCTTGGCCTTCCTCTTTTCCTTTTGCCTTGAGGGTTCCATGTGAGGGCTTGTCTTGTGATGCATTTAGGTGCTTTTCGTAGTGTGTGTCCTATCCACTAACTCCACCGCTTCTTCCTGATTTCCTCCTCCACTGGGATCTGGTTTGTTCTATCCCACAGTTCGTTGTTGCTAATGGTGTCTGACCAACGAATACGAAGTATTTTGCGTAGGCTGGCAAAACCAAATCAGGTCATTTTCTAAGAGGATGATCAGTTACCGAGTCATCGATTCAATGGTCTAATCCATAAAGGCGGTAGAGTAACGTTAGGGGGGATACAGTCCCATGGCAGTCGGTCACTAACAATAAGTTCATATACACTATTTGTTCATTCAGGATCCTGAAGTCTGTGTGCACCACCGGTGTCGAATTAAGTTTAAGTGCCTGGTATTCGTTTTTCGTCCTCTTAATTTCGTAAATAACACCCTTACCACAAGAATACAGAGTTGTACCTCTCTGGCAGTAGTTAATATACATGGGCATATGAGAGAGTATTTCTAAAGGAAGCTGGGGCCTCTCTTCATTGTCAAGCGTACTGAGCATTTCGTGGTTTTACTCATGAATTCGATTGTTTACGTCTAATCTTTATTTTCTCTGCCACATTTCATGTAAAATCTTGTAATTTATTTGTGGTATACATGAAGCACGATAGCATGCACCCGTAAACAGCGATTTTTACCTTGTTCTTTGAGTTATCCTTTAATTATCTGTTTACTTATTTACAATAAGAAATAGTCTAATTACAGAAAATACTTGTTATGGACCTGTGATTGATTGGTTTAATTGACTGGTATCGTAGAATGCTTGGTTCGGTGTGGTTGATTGGTATTTGGTTAAAAACTGAAGTCAAATATCTTGTCAGTCAGTCAGTCAGTTACAACGTAGAACTTCGTACGTTCGTACATAATTTCATTTTGCCGAACCACATTAGCACAGAGACGTGATGGTCGAGCTTGCTTATTGTGATGATCCAGTCAAGTTATATTGGCTGGAACATACGTTCCTGTAGGTTCTATCAAGCACCAACTCAAGGTCTGAGAACGAAGTCATACTGCTGTATCTGTAGAGAGGTATGACAGCAGTAAGGTGTTTTTCCTCGGACAACCAGCATCTGTGGCGAAGGAAGGGGTTAGAAAAGGTTGACCCAAAAAATGTCACACTTCACCTTACCTCGCGGATTTCCGTCTCCGGTGGTAAGGCCTTTTAAAAAGGGCGAAGCTAAACGCTTTAAAACCTATCTTGTGACTAGAGGTAAATGGTCTATTAGGTAAGGTGCTGAACTAAACCTGCATGAACTAACGTCCTGTAAGTTAGTCAGCTACAATATACAACGTACGTACGTACATCAGTTCTAATTGCCATATCATATTAACCCTGTAAAATCCAACCGAATCGAACAACTCTTACGATAAATTAAGTTTTAATTTGCCCCATCGGACTGAATCATTACAGTTCTAACATTCTCAATAAGTGTGTTGCTCCAAGTTTTGCTTACTTACTTACGCCTGTTACCCCAAATGGAGCATAAGCCGCCAACCAGTATTCTCCAACCTACTCTGTCCTGGGCTTCCCTTTCCACTTCAGTCCAATTTTTGTTCGTTCTTCTCATGCCTTTCTCTATTTCTCGGCATAATGCGTTTGAAGTTTTGAAGTTTTTATTTCATTAGGAACTGTGATCATCTGACAGACAGACAGATACTACGCAGAACTTCGTGCATAAGTACATCAGTTCAGGTTGCCATGCCCCATCAGTACAGAGACGCAACTGTCACTTCAAATTCAAGAGTGATAGCTATAGTAGAATTATTAGCAGTAATGGAGAAGATTAGGGAGCAAAGATATTATTCGGAAAGCATAATTCAGTGAGATAAATTTGGAAGGAGAAAGATGGAGATTATGAGGAATTCAGAAGGTTAGAATTAGAGAGAACACAAAGATTGGATGCACCTGTGCCATTACAAACGATTCTGAACCATGTCATTCACGGTCTCTAACCATCGGTGTCTATTGTCTCGCGGAACCCAACCAGATAGTCCATACCTACCAACATGACTCAGTCCACTTGTCAGTGACTTCATGGATTTCTACCATGTTTTGGTCTGGCCGCCCCTAGCTTTCTTCTAACCTACTCCTACACCACAAAACATAGCTTATCGAGGCAGTCAGTGGTTGAGCATACATAACACACACGTCCCAACCACCTCAACTGATCAAGTTTCAATGCTTTATATATTGATTTGCTATCCTTACCTAGAACTCGTTTCCTAACGGTAGCATTGCTTACTCGGTCGCCCCATGATACACGAGCAATGTTTCGGAGACACCAGTGATCAGAGACTAGTAACCTACGAATGTCCTCTACTCTTAACGGCCATGTTTCGCATCCGTATAGTAGGATACAGCGAACGGCTGCGTAGTAAACTCGTCCTTTCTTTAACAAGCGAATATCTCGCCTGTGCCATAGGTGACGCAGGTTGGGAAAAGTCAATCGAGCCTTCTGTATCCATCAGCTCTGATGAGACTCCCCAGATAAGTGAAGCGGTCTACACGCTCGACCACTTCACTCCCTATCACTATTTTAGTTGCCGATGCAACCCAGTCTTGAAGCAACATTTTGCATTTCGAGGGGGAGAACCGCATCCCGATCATGCTTGCATTGTTTCTTAGGGTGGTCAGAAGAACCGTGATCATCTAGAGAGAGTCAGGGAGCTTTGAACAGTTGTTTTTTTCTTAGTTTGAGACTCTCAAGCAATCGAATTCCACAACCCGTTGTAGGTTTGGACTTAACATCTGGAAACCTGAATGCAAGCACATTATTATCAGATCACTGAATCCGAATCCAACTGTCTATAATTTTTCAAACTTCAGTCCACTTGAGATATTATAAGATCTTTACAATTTGTTGTCTATGAGTTACTGTCTCACGCCCTGTTTGGTTGACTCTACAAGTTACAGCTTTTCACCAGTTTGGGGTGAAGCAGTTACCCACCGAAAACAATGGATGAGGTCGCGTATTATTGTCAATTGATTGAAGCTAGAAATTAATACCTTTGGTTGCGCCAGCTTATTGGTCAAGTGTTTGCATGTATGTATTCGTAGGTTACTGGTTTTCGATCATAGGTGTCTTCGAAGCATTGCTCGTATATCCTGGCACACCCGAGTGAGCAACGCTTTTGTTAGGAAGCAGGTGCTAGGTAAGAATGGCAGATCAATAGATGAAGTAATGAAACTTGATCAGTTGAGGTGGTTGGGACATGTGTTGCGTATGCCTAACCACCGACTGCCTCGACGAGCTTTGTTTTGTAGTGTAGGAATAGGTTGGAAGAAAGCTAGGGGCGGCCAAACGGAAACATGGCATAAATCCATGAAGTCATTGACTAGTGGACTTAGCCATGTCGGTAATTGTCGACTACCTGGTTGGGGTCCGCGAGATGATAATAATCGATGGTTAGAGACCTTGAATGACATGGCTCAAAATCGTTCGCAATGGTGCCAGTGCATTTATTCTTTGTGTTCTCTCAAATCCTTATCTTCTGGGTTCTTCAACAACTCTAGTTTTGACTTTCTAAACTTTTCTCATTTAATCATACTTCTTGAATAATATCTTCTAATCCTAACCTCTCCTCATTACTTCTAATACCTTTACTACCTCTACTACTACTATTGGATTTGAATTGACAATTACATCTCTGTGCTGATGTGGTATGGTGACATGAACTGATGTACTTACGTACGAAGTTCTACGTTGCATCTGACTGACTGACTGACTGTATAATCGAAGCTTCTGGGTTCGATTTCCACTTGTCGGGTCGTGGATGCGCACTGCTGATAAATTTCATACTAGGTGGAAACAGCGGTTCAGTGCTCTGAAGTTTCCAATAATGTTCTAACATTGGTCTTTTCATAATTTCAATGATTCTCGTTGGGAATTTAAGAAAATACACATTTAATTTTCGTTTGTAATGGCGCAGGTGCATCCACTTTTTGTGTTCTCTCTAATTGTAACTGTCTGAATTCCTCATAATCTCTATCTTTCTCCTTCTAAATTTATCTTACTGAATTATACTTCTCGAATCATATCTTCGCTCCCCAATCTTCTCCATTACTGCTAATACTTATACTATTGCGATCACTGTTGGATTTGTACTGACAGTTACGTCTCTGTGCTGATGTGGTATGGCAACCTGAACTGATGTACTTATCTATGAAGTTCTGCGTTGTATTTGTCTATCTGTCTGTCCAGTCCCCGTAATCTAAAATTGTGTTCGACACTTATATCAAAAAGTACCAGGTCTAAGATTACAAACCGATGAGGAGTGCTCACCTAATCTGAAACCCCTGATTTTCCATGAATCTTCAGTGTGGATACATCAGTTAGTTCATCATGAAAAACCACCTTTAAATTGTTCACTTATGTATCCTGCCCTGTATAAAAGTAGAACGCTTTTAAAAACTGATTGAATCAACTTTGAATGATTTTTTTTCTTAACCAGTAAAAAGACATCATTTATATCTTATCGTTCAATGAATGTAAAATTCCTATTGTTACAAAATTTTTTTTTTTGCAACCCTCTTTTAAATTATTTTTTTAAGTGTGTGTGCAAATTGTTTATTTTCTTTGGTTTTCGTCTGTCTCCGTGTATGTGTGTGCGCGTGTGCGTGTACGTGTGATGATTCAAGTCTAGTTTTTCATTGTTTGATAATGGCCATTAGCACATAAATTGTTTTTTTTTTTCTGGTATGGATCAAATTGACCATAAATGTCACTTTGATTGCATAATATGCGATGAATTACCGTTGTTGTTCTGAGGAAAAGGATTCTGCATACTTTTCTCTTTTTTAAATTCATAGTGTTTGTTGCACCTGTTACACGTACTTGTTATTTTGTAGAGAATATTACTTGCCCACCGCCCCCCTGTGTGTCCCCCTTGCATAAAATGAATCACAGCACAAATGATGACAGCTATGATGGAATTTCTGCTTGTTGTGTGTGTGTGTGTGTGTGTGTGCGGAAGTGTTGTTACTGTACGAACTAGCTAACTAATAAATATTGTATGTATGTTTGTGTGTGTGTGTTTCAATGTACCCATGTAAAGTGCTTGTGCATATATGTGTGTTTGTCTACTTATATATATACGCAGACATGTTACCCTGTTTTTTGACATGAAAAAACAACATGCACTGTTTTCAATCAAACACATTTGATATGTTAATCGATAAGTCAAGACGGATAGATAGATAGATAGATATACACTTGGTTTTATGTGTTATGAATGATTTACTGTTATGCATTGAAGTCATGACTGAATCATTGTTAGATTATCATTAGAAGAAACCTTGGGAAGCACTAGTGGACGGCCGATTCCTGCCATACGCAGGATTCGAACCCAGAACGTTTGGTTTTATGTTCAAGCGACTAACCTCTGAACCATTGAGCTGTTATTGTCTAGCTTCGATCAATCCACAGTCGTGGACAACCCCATCCACTGTCTTCGGTGAGCACTGCTTCACACACGAACAGGGTTGAACTACACTAGTCATGACTTAGACACTTACATCGTTGAATGCTGGCTCACTTTTCTAGGGGTTAAGCGTTTGCGCACAAGACCGAAGGTCCTGGGTTCGACTCTCGGGTGCAGCAGAAGTCGTGAATGAGCACTGCCACTGATGAGTCCCATACATCAAGGTTTCTTCTAATGTTGATGTAACATTGATCGATTCATGATCTCCATAAAGTAACTCAACAATTTCCATAGCCTGACTATTTTTGATTTTAAATCATTGTCTCATTAATATCAGATTCCTTGATGTAAACTGTAAAATAACTATTTTCCCAGTCTGTCGTTCACTTCTTATCCTTAGAAATGAGATCCTTATTGTATTACAAATTCTAGCATAACATTACGGTTGTAACCGTAATATTACTTCAGTCATAGAGTTTTTATGTTCAATTTTAGTGTTCCTCTTGTGTTTGCGTTGCTGTTGTCCTATGGAAAATCCAGTCAGTGTATAAGTGATTTTTGAGATGTTTTTTCTATTGAAAATATTGGTTTACTAAGCATAGAAAGAGCACTAATCAGAGTTTATCACTTTGTTCGTAATTATGGAATTGCATTACGGGGTTGTGAACATTGTGAAGTTACACATTTGAATTCATGAATCGATTAATGTTAGACCGCCGTTAGAAACCTGGAAGCACTGGTGGACGGCCATTTCGTTCTGGTATGGCACTGACTCATTAACAGTGCGCATCCATGACTCGATCTAAGTTAGATAGTGGCTCACTGGTCCATAGGTTAGGTGTTCGCGCGCAATACCGAAGGTCCTGGGTTTGAATCCTGCAAGATGCAGGAGTTGTAAATTACGGAACTCACCAACCCCGACTGAAGTCCATTCTTGAAAAAGCATTTCATATCGCACAATAATATTATTAATAATAATAGTTTTATTTCATTCCATTTTGAGTTGATAATCTTAAACACTGGTTCAATAAACAGTGGTAAAAACAATTTACTCAAGGATTTCACAGCTTTATACAATGTATCGTCTGTATAAGGATCTATCGCGTAGATAGTATAGACTTTTAACTTTCAGGTTTACAATGAGGGCTATGCAGACCACTGAGTTCTTATCGAATACTTCATATTACTTCTGATCCTAAAAAGTTTTAATCCTGTGCTTACTACTGGCTAACATATCAACTTTAGTCTGGTGCACAAAGTTCAGATCGGATAATCTGCAGAAACTCTTCATAATACTAGTAGGCATAATCTTATTGAAACATAGCCTCCATGGAAAGAAGATAGTCACAGGCTATTATTATTCGATCATAAGTGTCTTCGAAGCATTGCTCATATATCTTGGGACCATCGAGTAAGCAATGTTATGGTTAAGAAACGGGTACTGGGTAAGAATGGCAGATTAATTGATGAATTAATGAAACTCGGTCAGCTGAAGTGGTTGGGGCATGTGTTACGTGTCCCCGACCACTCACTATCTCGATGAGCAATGTCTGGTATATGGGTAGTAGTAAGCTGAAGCAAGGCTTGGAGTGGCCAAACCAAATTTTGGCACCAATCCGTGAAGTCAGTAACAAATGAACTGAGCCGTTTTAGTAGGCGTTGACTACCTGGTTAGGGCCCACATGATAATGGTAACTATTGCTTACAGACTTTGAATGACATAGCTCAATGGCGTAGCTACATCCATTATTTGTCTTCTCTCATTGACCCCAACCAAGGGATAACATGAATCCACCAGCATGGAGCATTGGTTCCATCGACTGATACCATGTTTTAGTTTATTCACCTCTATCCATCTTCCAGCCTCCTACTTCTACACCAGTTAACATTACCATTTGCATAAGAAGGTGATGGAACACAGTGATTATCATCTAATGTTATTGATTCCTAACTCAGGTCATTCGATTAGTCAATCAGCTACAACGTAGAACTTTGTACGTTATGCACATAAGTTCCAGTTGCCATACTACTTTAGCGCACTGATACAAAAGTCGATTCAAGGTAGTAGAAGTATAAGCAATAATCGGACAGATTAAAGTTTGAAGACGTTATTCAAAGAGAATAAGCCAGTGAAATGAATTTGAGCAGAGAAAAATGAAGGTCATGAGGAATTCAGAGATTATAATTTGAGAAAATATACTACGCCATTGTAAACGATTTTGAGTTATGTCATTTAAAGTCTCTAACCATCGGTTACTATGTTCTCACGGACCCCAACCAGGTAGTCTACACCTATTAACATGGCTTAGTCCAGTCGTAGGTGGCTTCGTGGGTTTTAGTGTGGCCACCTTTGGTTCTCTTACAACCTACCCATACACCACAAAACATCGCTCGTTGAGGTAGTTGGTGGTTGGGCATACGTAACACATGTCTCAACTACCTCAATCAATGAAAAGTCACTGCTTCATCAGTTGATTTGTAATTCTTACCTAGTACCCTGTTCTTAACCTAAGCATGGCTTACTCGATTGTTCGAGGATTAGGGGGTTTGTGGGACTGAATCAGCTTCCCTAACCCATACACCCACCCTTACCGGAGTGTACGGGTTGTGTTCCCTTAGGGATGGTTAACCCACCGTCCCCAAGGAATTTCCTCTACAGTGAGAAACCACCGTAGGGGACCAGTCCCAGTTTTGCTAAACCAAGGTTGGGGCATTCTCTTACCGGTGGATACCACCAGTAAGGGAAATTCCACGGGTAGGTGTAAGCAATTCCGCCAGGATCGGCACCAATTAGGTTTAATAAGGTACCTGATGTAGCTTCCTCGCCCCTCAGTGGGTCCGAGGGAGAGCAGATGGAGCCTCTCCCTCGAATCTACTTTAAACTAACCTTCAGAGTTCCTCATCACCTTAATGTTTTTCTTTTTAAGTTTATTTCACTAGATTCTACTTCCTGAATAATATCTTCGAAGCCTAATCTCTGCGATTACTAATAATACCTTTACTACTATGGGATTTGAAGTGACAATTGCATCTCTGTGCTAATATGGTATGGCAACTTGAACTGATGTCCATACGTACGTACGAAGTTCTATGTTGTTGTTGTTGACTGACTGACTGATACAAGCAATGCTTCTCAGACCTATGATGGAATACCAATAACCGACGAATATCCTCTACTCTTACTCGCCACATTTCGCATCCATCAATTCGAACGGAGCGAACTGATGCACTGTAAACCCGTTGATAGACGAATATCGTGCCTACACTACAAAGGACGCAAATTATTAACAATGGTCAATCGAACCTTCTGTATCCGTGCTGAAATGTAGTCACACACACACCAGGCCACCCAGCAGTGATGCAACTACGAAGATAAGTCAAGAAGTCATTAGTCACAGGTTTTTATTAGTCTCTTATACATATATCCTAATATTAATCCGTAATAAATCAATAAATTAAACTGTAATCTCAACGTTTTTCTTCTTTTTTTCCATGTAAGACGACTAATTGTAGATTAACACTATTAACATTTTCTATTCTCTCTTCTGTTCTTTTCTATAGATAAACAAATTCAACAATTGTTTAGTATACGTTCTGAATTAGACGCCCGTGTGGAAGAATTAGAAACACAATTAAGAGAAGAACGTAAACGTTCTGAGGCGCCAACTGCACGTTATGATCCAAGAACACGTACAAATACCGATGATATTAAACATGAATTACAATGTAAGTTGATTTATTCATGTATGTATGCATGTATGCCTATGTGTGTTAGATTGTTTGTTTAAATTGTACGAGTTTTATTTCTTCTTATCCATGTGTAAGAATATTGTTGATCATATTTGATGGCCTGCGCGCGATCTGACTCTAATTTGTAGGAATGTTGGGGGGGGGGGGACATTAGATCCGCAGATTTCACTTGATAAAGGTTCTAAGTTTGGGTTTTTTGCTCTCGCACATGGGCTGATCAGTTGACTTTGAGATTATATTTCCTACCGGGAAAATCCTTGAATGTCATTGGTTGATGTGTTGTTTTAGTAGGCTATTTTTGTGACTCTCCCAAGGACGTTTCTATCATGTATAGATAAACTCCCGACCGTATCTGCTACCTTGATGTGGTGGTCGGGCTTACCTATCGTGATGATCCAACTGAGCTATATTGGCTAAAAAAATATGTTTCTGTAGGTTCTACCATACCAGGCAGGTCGATTGGAGAAGGATGACACTGAAAGCAGCTACCCAAGGTCTGAGGGCGAATTCGTACTGCTGACTGTGATGGAGGGGCATGACAGCAGTAAGGTGTTTCCCTCGGACAACCAGCAGCTGCAGCGATGCTGCTGCCTTCTCACAAGGAAGGAAGGGTTAGAAAAGGTCGACCCTAAAAATGTCAAACCTCACCCTATCTCACGGATTTCCGTCTCCTTGGGTAAGAGTGCCCACTAAGGGCTTTCAAGAGCGGAGGTAATCCTCAAAAAACCCTGCGTGACCGGCCTCAAGCAGTTGTCCCTTGGGCTCTGCGGTCACGTCCCCAGGTCCTAAGACCAACACTAATCTATCTTCCTTTTCAGGTCCCTCAAGACACAACCTTCCACGATGTGGGCAGCCGGGAAGTGACAACCACCCTCATACCCGTAACAGCACACGAGACCAAATTATATCTGTCTGTCTGTATAAATGAACTCGATTTGTGTGCTTGTCAGCCTCAATTTTCTAGGTGCTTGTAGAATACACTTTCTACGCCTTATCAAGACTTCTTCCTCTACTTAGTGCGGCATTGGGACGTTCGGATTAGAGTGGCCTATCGTGTCACTGGATCATTTGTCTTCTCTCTCATTTACCGACTCGTAATAGTTTCAAGCAGATAAGTTGACGATCATAACAAGGAACAATTAATTATTTCATGAAATAGATCTTCCTTGATGCGAACCTCGTTTGTGCGGCGGCGGCGGCGGCAGAAATGAGAAACCGATTATGGATTGGGTTGGATGAGTTTATTTTATAAACAATCGTTCACACATAGACAGACATGAGAATATAAAGCGTAAAAGCGAAGCAAATCGAAATGGAGAAGGAGATTGTGCTAATTCAATGTGACTAGTCAGGGCAAAAATAAGTTAGATATTTGATAAGCGAAATTAGCAATGCACTCACATAAACTTAAATAAAAACAACCAATATTCTAAGTGAATAATTGACCATCAGGTCAAAAGATATGTGTGAAGGTTAATTTAGTTCACTGAAAAGCTAGAACAGGCTATGTGGGCTAAACATTCATTCAATCGATGATGTGTTACGTATGTTTAGCCACCAACTGCCTCGATGAACTGTTTTTTGTAATGTAGGGGTAGGCTGGAAGAAAGCTAGAGGCGGCCAAATCAAAAAATGGCACAAATCCATGAAGTCACTGACAGCTGGACTAAGACATGTTAGTAAGTGTAGACTAATTACTTGGTTGTGGTCCGTGTGACAATAGTAACTGTTGGTTAGAGACTTTGAACGGCTCAAAATCGTATGCAATGACGTGGGTGCATCCACTCTCTGTCTTTTCTAAAATTCTAATCTTTAGAATTCCTCATCACATTACCTCTAACACTGCTACTACTTCTGCTAATAAGGTATTTGAAATGACGATTCGATCTCTATGTACTGTAAACTGATGAACTCACGTACGAAGTTCTACGTTGTAGCTGACTGACTGACTGGCTGACAATCGCTGATAGCTTACCTTTTTTTCGAAAACTATCGATTAATTAATGCGGCTGTAGAATGCAATAACATCACACTAACCTTTAAGTGCTGAGAATTCATCGGTATGGGTGTGTAGGTGTTTGCACATTGTTTTAGTAAGAATGGAAGTTGGGTGTTTGTTTAAAGTAGGCAGCAGTTAACTTACATAAGAATTGCTGTTAGTTGACTTAGTTTTATTTATTTAGTGTAATTTATATGCTAAATATGAATGTGTGTACTATTGTTATTACTAATATTATTATTATTATTATTATTATTATTATTATTATTATTATTATTATTATTACTATCAATATCATTTTGTTTAAACACATAATTATTGGTACAAAAGGAAACGTAAGTATTTATGCGTCAGCCATATAAATGATTGATTTTTATGTGTTGGCTGGAATACTGCCCGATGCATGTGGTTTTCGTAGAAAGCCACTCCCAAAGCCTTTAACCTAGAAGTCTAATCCACAGAGTGGTGAAGGAACTTTAGAAGATTCTGAAATGGTTTAGAAAGTTTATATAACTCAGGTGGGTGATTGTGATGGAGTTTTATTCTCTGAGCTGGATGGTTTGGTGATGGGGTTTGGCATTGTTCTTTTGAACGACATTTTCTCTATCATCTCAGAATCTCCTGACATCGCTTCACCAGCTTGTGGATTAGACCTTGGTAGCTAGTGACCAACAGTAGATTCATACAGCATTTGTTCCATCAGGTTCCTGGAGCCCATGCACATTATTGGTTTGGAGTCAGGGTTTTGCTACTGGATTTTAAATGTCATTCATAATGTGAGGTGTAGTGATTTTATTTTGTTACCTAAGTCAAATTAGGTAGAAGAACCACCCACCAGTTGGTTAAAATACGGCTTGTAAAGTGTTTGATGCCAGGTTTGAGTACCGTCCAATCTCCTTTGGATTGAACATCTAGATAGCATCACACTAGTTTTTTTCATTCTGTCTTCTCAAACCTTATTCTCCAATGTTTCTTAATTACTTACTCACTTATGCCTGTTACTCCCAATTGAACATAGACAGACCACTGACTAGCATTCTCTGAGCTACTCTGTCCTGGACTTTCTTTTCCTAGTTCTGCCCGATTGCTACTCGTTTTTTTTCATGTCCGCTCCCTATACTCAGCGTAGCGTGTTCCTTGTTGGTCTACTTCTTTTCCTTCTCCTTTGAGGAATCCAACTGAGGGCTTGTCTTGTGATGTAGTTGAGTGCTTTCCTCAATGTATATCTTATCCACCTTCAACACGTTTTCCTGATTTATTCTTCAACTGAAATCTGATTTGTTCTCTTACACAGTAAGATTATTTCTATGATGTCTGACCAACTGTTAAAACTAAACACTTGTATCTTCTTTCATCATAAGACGTCGTAACTCTTCTAAATGAAGACCTTCTAACTCTCAGTGCAGAGTTTAAATTATTTTTTCCTGGTTAGCGTTTTTTTTACCAGCGAGTTAATTTTCTACGAGATGGACTCACTATAACCCCATGCCCAACCCTCCTCCATGAAAGTCACCAATGGTTAGAGACCTTGAACGACATGGCTCAAAATCGTTTACAATGGCGCAGGTGCATCCATTCTTTGTGTTCTCTCAAATCCTAATCTTCTAGATTCATCAGCACCTCTACCTTTGTCTTGCTAACCTTATCTCACTGAATTATACTTCTTGAATAATATCTTCGAACCCTAGTCTTCTTCATTACCATTAATACCTCTACTATCTTTATCACTATGGGATTTGATTTGACATTTGCGTCTCTGTGCTAATGTGGTGGTATGGCAACATGAACTTTATGTACACATACGTACGAAGTTCTACGTTGCAACTGACTGACCAACCCTCCTCCTCCTTTTTTTATCTGGACTTGAGACCGGCAGTAGCCCCCAAGAGGGGCACTCCTGTCAGCGCTTTCATATTACGCTAATAACGTAGTGCCATACTTCAAACACATACTTACAACACATTGTGATCAGGTTTCATATGAATGATAACTGCTGACCTACTACTGTTTGTTTGTTTGTTTATCTCACTGATAATCAATCATAAATCTTAACCCAGTTAGTTCATTAGCAATTTTCAAATACAATCTACTGACTAATTTCTTCGTTTTATTATTTTAATTCTTTGCATTAAAGTAAATTTTCTCAACAATCTATTATACCCTGATTAATTAACTAAAATGCCACACTCTAGCATTTAATTCTACTATCATCATTTACCAAAATCAAATCACATGTGTGTGTGTGTGTTTTCATTGATAATTTATTCTAAATATCATTTCGTAAGTAGTATAAGAAGAATCCGTTGTGTGTGTGTGCGTGTGCGTGTGCGTGCGTGTATGTGTACGTTTGTTTTTCGGATTGTATTTTTACAAACCTACATATTGATCTGTGTATTTATAATATAGCAAAATCAAATCTATTCATCATGTAAATACGCATAAGTTTGGAGTTGCATAGAGATTGTTGAGTTACTTACTCTATTGAGATCATGTGCTCACTTAGTGACTAGAGCTCCGTTAGGAAGTTTTTTCCGAGTTCTAGTCAGAAGTTGTGACTAGTGAAGTTCAACCTTGTACGGGTGTGAAGCAGTGAGGTAGCGCAAGACCGTGGATTGATCGAAGTTAGACATTAACTGCGTTTAGATACCGGCTCAGTAGTCGGCACAAGACCAAATGTCCTGGGTTCGAATCCTGCAAGTAGCAGCAATCATGGATATACACTGCTGATGATGAGTCCCATGCCAGGACGAAACGGCCGTCCATTGCTTCCAGGTTTCTCATGTTGATCTAATATTGATCTATTCATGATTTAAATAAAATAATAATAATAATAATCTTTGAATTATTATCTGAACTGCTACTTGTTATCAATGTACAAAATTGTTTGTTTATGTATTGGTGTAAACAGTCACTTTATTGAATAGTTATTTATTCGATTCCAAGTTCGTATACACTTGGTTTTCAATTACATTTTCAATGGAATGACTAGTGATGCGTCGATAGTTTGTCAAACGAAGTTCACGATTTAGTAGGTAGAAGTCGAACGACTGAACCATTAGCTAGTCGCTCGACTTCTACAAAGGGTAATGATTAGGTAGTTGAAATTTAAAAGGCCTTACCGCCGGAGGCGGAAATCCGTGAGGTAAGGTGAGGTGTGACATTTTTATTGTCGACCTTTTCCGACCCCTTCCTTCCTTGTGAGAAGGCAGCGTCGCTGCAGATGTTGTTTGTCTGAGGGAAACACCTTACTACTGTCACATCCCTCTACAGTCAGAAGTATGACTTTGGCCTCAGACTTTAAATTGGTGCTTTTAGTGTTACCGTTATCTGATCGACCTGCGTGGTATGGTAGAACCTACAGGAACATATTTTTTTAGCCAGTATAACTCGGTTGGGTCATCACAATAAGCAAGCCCGACAACCAAGTCAAAGTAGCAGCTACGATCACTGATAAATCAAACTGTTTATTCTTGTCTTCAATAAATTCGGTTATTTTCTGTACAGCTTAATTGGTTTATCTTTCTGTAAAGCGCACTACATTCCTCCTGTTCAAGTATCAGTAAATGGAATGTGTCAGGCGGAGAATTTTTAGTCTATAGATCGAATGTGTTGTTTAAATAATCAATACCAATTGAAAATGTAAACATTTATCATCCTTTTTATTTACAATCATATTTCTGCTCTCACTTTTGTTTCATATTTCTTATTCTATTGTTGTTTATTGAATGTCAGTTGACATTGTGAATTTGTTTGTAAAAAAATATTTTGGCTCATCTGATGATATCTCACTGTGATGAAACCAAACGATAATTAGTTTTCATTTAGTTAATCCAAAAGTAGGATTCATTTCATTCGATACGTACATGTATTACGGTGTGTGTGTGTATGCGTTACACGTAAACCAATGATTCTCTATTTTGGGGATAGGCACAATTGTTCTATAAATGCCCCAGTGTGTTTACGTGTGTGTGTGTATGTATGTACAACTGTGGTGCGAGCTATACTTATAAGTAGTATATGACGTGAGTATCAACGTAATGTCTGGCAGCAGAAGATGGGGGAAGATCAATAGAAAGGAAGAGTTAGAAAACAATGGAATTTGTGTACGAAACGCATAAATAGTAGTGACAATGGATTGTTGATGTTTTGCAACAGGAACAGTCCAGTTCGATAGGATGAACTGATATTTTGCAAATTAACGATTTACGATATGGTTTTCCGATTTTACTGAGTAACTCTGTAATTTTCGTTAAATACAATTCGGTTGCCCTCACCTGTGTTCTCCTTCACTACACAATGATAAAATAGAGAACAGTTTGTTTTTGCTTTATAGTATTGTAGGGATCATTGTTTCTATACACATTAAAATCATACTGCAATCATTGTTGGACCACCATTAGAAAGAGATCTTGTAGGTGTTTCATCCGTGGCAGTGCAGATCCACGACTCCTGCTACTTGCAGTTAATTGAACTCAGGACCTTTGGTCTTGTGTGCGAGTGCTTGACCACTGGATCAATGTCAGTTGATCAGTTACAACGTAGAACTTTTTACTAACGTAAATCAGTTCAAGTTGTCATACCACATTAGCACACAAAGGTCGGATTGTCGATTCAAGTCACACGATAGTAGATATAGTAGAAGTATTAGCGGTAATGAGAAAGATTAAGGTTCAAAGAAATTATTCAAAAAGTTTACTCCAGTGAAGTAAATTCAAATAGAGGTAATAAAAGGTTCTGAACTTATGAGAAAAGACAAAGAATGGGGATGCATCTGCACCATTGCAAACAAATTTCATCCATATCATTCAAGGTCTCTCCAACCAATCATTCATTCATGATTTCAGTCTGTATAAACACAACTTTGTGTTCATCAACCAATCATTGTTAGACCACCATTAGAAACCTCGAAGCACTGAAAGCCTGGTATGCGACTCATCAGCAGTGTGCATCCACGACTCCTGCACCTCACAGGATTCGAACCCCGTGGCCTTCGGTCTTGCTCGCAAACGCCTAACCTCTGGACCACTGGGCCGGAATCCGCGTGAAGAAAAAACTTCATTGTCAGTATATATATATATATATATATATATATATATATATATATATGTTAATGCTGACCGCCTTGTCGTCATTCAGTAATTCAGTCAGTCAGTCAGTTGCAACGTAGAACTTCGTACGTAAGTACATCAGTTCATGTCGCCATACCACATCAGCACAGAGATGTAATTGTCAATTCAAATCTAGTAGTAGAAGAGGTAGTAAAGGTATTAGAAGTAATCGAAGTTGTTGGGATTAGAAGATATTATTCAAGAAGTATGATTCAGTGAGAAAAGTTTAGAAAGTCAAAACTAGAGGTGTTGAAGAACACAGAAGATTAGGATTTGAGAGAACACAAAGAATAAATGCAGCGGCGCCATTGCGAACGATTTTGAGCCATGTTATTCAAGGTCTCTAGCCATCGATTATTATCATCTCGCGGACCCCAACGAAGTAGTCGACAATTACCGACACGACTAAGTCCATTCGTGAATGACTTCATGGATTTCTCCCATGTTTTGGTTTGGCCGCCCCTAACTTTCTTCCAACCTATTCCTACACTACAAAACAAAGCTCGACGAGGCAGTCGGTGGTTAGGCATACGCAACACATGTCCCAACCACCTCAACTGATCAAATTTCAGCACTTCATCTATTGATCAGCCATTCTTACTTAGCACCTGCTTCCTAATAACAGCGTTGCTCACTCGGGTGTCCCACGATATACGAACAATGCTTCGAAGACACCTATGATCGAAAACCAATAACCGACGAGTATCTTCTACTCTCATCCTTGTCGTCATCATCCTGATAATCATCATCGTCGCTTCAACCGATAAATAAATTCCTGGAGTATTTTTATTTCCAAATAGAAAACACAATCAATGATCTTTGCTTCCTGTTCTTTTGTTTGTTTGTTTCTCCTCCCACTTGTTCATTATTATTGATCTATCCTACTAGATAGGTAGATAGATGATAGATGGTTAGAATTTCAGAAGTACTTTCTTCTAGTCCAATTTTTACTTATTCTTATTATTATCGCTGATATCTTTGTAAAATAATCTTCTATCTATTCAATAACTGTTAGTACTTTGCATTGAATATTGATCAATTTGAAAATGAAACATCTGTTTGAATAATAATAGTAATAATAATGATCGTTATTCCCTCATAGATTTGTGATTAACTATAATCTAGAATAATTAATGGTCACCATGACTATTTTTATTACAACAACAATATCACTGGGTTGGTTTTTTGTGTAATTCAGTTGAAAAAAAAGTGAATTTTTAAATATATATATCTGCATCTATAATAAGTAAATCTGTCTGTCTCTGTGTGTGTGTATGCGTGTGTGTTTGTGTGTGTGAATGTATTGTTACGTAAGTAGGTGATTTGCACTTTCTTTTTTGAAATTCGAGTCGCTAATATTGTGTGTGTGTGTGCGTGTGCGTGTGTGCACAGTGTATATTTGTGCTGACTTGTGCTATCTCTCTTTCTCTCTCTCTCTCCCTCATTGATATCCATTGGAAATCAATATTGTATTGTATGTATATATGTGTATATATATACATATATCATATCAGACTATTTATTACTTACTTGATATTTTTTTTCTATTCATCGATTCTACAGTTTGAACATGTTTGCATAGTTCTTCTCATGATCATAGTATTGTTATAAATTACTGATTAAATCATGGCAAGAATAATCAATAATCAATTCTGTCGAATGAAAAGGGAGATTGTGTGAGAGAGAGAGAGAGAGACAAACAAAGAAGCCTTGTTAGTTAGTTAGTTAGTTTTGCGGTTTAGGAGTAAGTAGGTTGGAAGGAAGCTAAGGGGCGGCTAAACCAAAATCCATAAAGTCACTGATAAGTGGACTTGAGTCATGTTAGTAAATGTAGGCAAACTACCTGGTTGAGGTCCGTGAGACGTAAGTCACCGATGGACAGAGACACGGCTCAAAACCGTCTGCAATGACTCAGGTCCATTTATTCACTGTGTTCTCTCGAATTCTAATCTGGATTCTTCATCACCTCTATCTTTCTCTTTCTAAAGTTATACTACTTGAATCATATCTTCGAACTATAATCTTCTCCATTACCAGTAATACTTCTACTATCGCTATCACTCTTGGGTTTGAAGTGACAGTTGCATTTTTGTGCTGATGCAATATGGTAACCTGAACTTGCGTACTCATGTACGAAGTTCTACGTTGTAATTGACTGACTGACTGACTGTTAGTTAATAGGAAAATATTATTGTTTGCCAAAATATATATATACATAATCATTGTGGATATTCAGCGTATACTATCCTATTTTGAATCATAGTATTTCGGAGATTATTGTTTTCTTACCCACTGAAATCATGAGTGAATTAATGGTTGTTGGACCTCCATTAGAAAAAAAACCTGGAAGCACTGAAAGACGTCCGTTTCGTTCTGTTTTTGGCCTACTCATCAGCAGTGCGCGCAACCAAAGTTTAGGCGTTTGTGCGTAAGTCCGAACGTCCTGTTGGTTCGAATCCTGATAGTAGCAAGAGTCTTGGATGGGGACTGCCACTGAAGAGTCCCATACCAGGAGAAAACGGCTGTGCAGTGCTTGTGGGCTTCTAATGGTTGTCTAACAGTGATCAGTACATAACTTCAATGAAACTCATTAATCTCCATAACTCTGTAATAATAACAAAATTCAGTGTTATAAATTCAATCTCTCGCATATTGTCCGCTTAGTCGAATCACTTTATTTTCGAATCCTCTTATGACACCTTCACTCCCCCTATTACGCAATCACAGTGACTATGAAATTAATCTTGCTCTTGTCTTCTAACCTCAATGGACAATCAGAACACCTAGTCAACTAACGAAATCATCCATTATCCTCTAGTCATTCATTGTTTTTTCAACTCATAGTTCTATCTCTCTATCTTATCAATTCACCTCAATAGGGAAAGTCTATGAACCTATGGAGTTTGATAAAAACTTTTATGAAGCAATAAAATTGAGTAAATATTCATGCTATACTACTTATATCATCAAATCACAATTAATGTGGAACATGGCACACACACACACATGTATATAATAGGTATGCGTCAGCTGAATGTGCCATCATCATATCATGTTAACGTTAAGCGTATGATTAAATTTAAAAAAACCATAATTGATATAAAATAGTCATATTATCTAATCTAATATTATGACTTGTGATGAACAAAGCAACTTTTCATGATTATCAATTGTTTCGTTCGATTGTGGATTGGTTGTAACTGCTTGTATTGATTGAGACAAAAAATAACCCAGTGGTTTTTGCTTTTTTTTTTACCTGTTTTGTAAATCATTTTTTTTTTCATCTACTGATTGATTGTAGATGATGTAAAGTGCATTAAATGAAAAACTAATGATTAGTTGATAAAATTTTTTAATGGTTATTCACTTACTTACTTACTTACTTATGCCTGTTACCCCTAATGGAGCATAGGCAACCAATCAGCGAATTATTCTTTTCTGGTTAGGGTTTTTTAATTTAAATGAGTTGGATTTCTATGGGATGCAGTCGCTAACCCCATCATGCTCAACCCTCCACCTTTATCTGGGCTTGGGATTGGCAGTAACCGCAGAATGGCTCTTGAAGGAGTTAATGGTTATTTTTGCATTAAAGTCGATTCATCATATCAGGTAATCGAATGGTGTATTATGTAGGACCAGGGGACTTCTGCTTATTGTTGAGAGTAGTGGGACAACCGAGTAAGCAATGCTATCGTTAGGAAACGAGTACTAGGTAAGGATGGCAAATCAGTAGACTTCATCAGTTGAGGTGTTTGGGACATGTGTTACGTATGGCTAACCACCGACTGCCTCGACGAGCTATGTTTTGTGGTGTAGGAGTAGATTGGAAGAAAGCTAGGGGCGGCCAAACCGAAACATGTCAGAAATTCATGAAGTCACTGACAAATGGACTGAGTCATGTTAGTAGATGTAGACTACCTGGTTGGGGTCTGCGAGACGAAAGTCATCAATCGTTAGAGACCTTGAATGACATGGCTCAGAATCGTTTGCGATGGCGCAGGTGCATCCACTCTTTGTGTTCTTTCAAATCCTAATCTTCTGGATTCATCAACACCTCTACCTTTGTCTCTCTAACCTTATCTCACTGAATGATACTTCTTGAATAATATCTTCAAACCCTAATCTTCTTCATTACCATTAATACCTCTACTATCTATTTCACTATGTGATTTGATTTGACATTTGCGTCTGTGTGCTAATGTGGTATGGCAACCTGAACTTATGTACATACATACGAAGTTCTACGTTGCATCTGACTGACTGACTGTTGCGAGTAGTGATGATGAGGGATTTCTCGGATCGTAGCAAACAAATTATTCTACTTTCATGTACAAAAAATACTTTGAAATTTCTGTCATTATGATTGTAGTACACATTCAATTGTTCTGCATTTTTATTACCTTTTTTATCTCGACCAATGTGGAGTCGTCCTCTTACATATTTAAAATATTTTTCCTATAATTGGTCATCTCTGTTTTTTCGTGTTTGATAAATTTTATTTTTAAATCATGTCCACTTTTCATATTTCTGTTTGTCTATGTGTGCTAATGTGTTCATGGAACCATTGAATGTTTTGTTTATCTCTCTCTATTTATTATGTTGTAAATTGACTAAGTTTTGATGTAGGTTTTTTTAAGTGGCTGAGTTAAATTTTTAAGTGTATGGTTTGCAATTTTAGAGTGGCTAGACATGTATTAAGCGAAGTAAGCAGTACACACACACACACACTCACACATACTGGAATAATCTGCCAGCAAATGAACTGTTTTGTGGCCTTCATTAAATTCAAATGAGATGCTCATCACTTTAATAGTGATCTTCCTCTCGATTTCCTTAGATCATTCTTAGGCGAATCCCAGTTGTGCAACGGAGGTAATACCGAAGCCAAATACAGTTTTGCGGATGAATTTATTTCATGCACTCATTCATGCAGATAGACAAGAGAACGAAAAGTGTACAAACAAAGTAGAGTGAAGTGTAGAAGGCCGGTGATCCAACTCAATGTAATAATTAGACATGACTAAGGATTTATGATCAGACAAAACTAAGCCAGCAGATACACACTCAAGTAAAGGCAATCAAGGTTTTATGCTCGTCAATTGATAGGCTTGACACTACCTTAATTGGTAAACGAGAGTAAAGACAAATGATCCAGTGACACGATAGGCGATTCTTATCCGGGCGTCCTGAAGCCACACTAAGTAGAGGAAGAAGCATTGACAAGACCGTAGAAAGTGTATTTTAAAAGCACCCAGAAAATCAAGGTCGACAATTACACAAATAGAGTTCATTTATACATGATAGAAACCTCCTTGGTAGAGTCACAAAAATAGCGTACTAAAATATTTCATCAACCAATGACAGTCAAGGACTTTCCGAGTGGGAAATGTAATCTCAAGATCAACCGATCAGCCCATGTGCGAAAGTATAAAATCCAAAATTAAGAACTTTATCAAGTGAGTTCTGGGGATCTAACGTCCACAACAAACACTATATTTAAAATGCAGATATCAGTCAGTCACAACGTAGAACTTTGTACTTACGTAGATATATTCGCGTCGAATGTTGTTTTCAATAAGTTCTCATCCGTTTCTTTACCACTAAAAAAATTCAAATTAGTGTTCCGAAATGTTTAACGACATACAATACATCAGTTCAGGTTGCCATACCACATTAGCACAGAGACGCATAGTGGACCCAAAGTGGAAGAGATAGTAGAACTACTGGTTATAGAGATCAGGATTTGAAGATAATATTCAAGAAGTATAATTCGGTGAGATAAATTTAGAAACAGAAAAATAGGGTGTTGGCGAATTCAGAAGATTAGGATTTGAGAGAACACAAAGAGTGGATGGACTTGCGCCATTCCGAACGAATTTAAGCCATGTCATTCAAGGTCTCTATCCATCGGTGACTTTCGTCTCGCGGACCTCAACCAACAGACTATAATTTTAAACGACATTCTTTTTACTTGAAATATGAATTTGAATTGATAATTGTGAAGCTTAATGATGGTTTGTGTTTATTGACTTGGCCTATGGTGCCGAGCCATTCATGTTTGAGATGGCACGTTTTGAATTTTTGGCGCGGAATTTATTCGCCCGTATGGTTAAATAACATTTTTGATATTATATGTAGCTAATGTTAGTTCGTAATGAAACCCTTCCGCCGACCAACTCTAATTCCTAATCCTTACATCTAGCTCTACAGGCTATTCTCAATTCCTCACAATAATTTACAATCCACTTTTAGCCTTCAGTCTGTCAGTCAGT
>OX103974.1:40508128-40552710 GCA_944470395.2 Schistosoma turkestanicum | reverse complement strand
GCCGTCCATTGTCAGGTAGCCAACAGTGTTAATATGCTCACTAGTACTGACTAGCTTCGTAAGAAGACCTAACCAGCGGAGTTCAACCCTGTCAAGTATAGACAGTAATAATACTCCTGATTAGAGTTTCATGATTTCATTCATGGATTATTGACATTTATTGCCTTTCTTTTATAATGTAGATTGTACGTTTAGAAGGTCAAACAAAACGATATAAAGCTATAGCGGATGCATGTGAAGAACAAGAAGAAATTTTAAAACAAGATCGAAGAAAATGTCAACGTGAAGTAAGAAGCTTTGATGATAATAATGAATATCGTTGTGATTATTAATGTTATTATTTTTATTTATTTTCTTCCCTATGAGGGTGTTTTTTTCAATCCTAGCTTCAGTTAGTTGTTCAATTCAGATAAGTTATTATTTAATTATATGCCATTGTTACTGTTGAAATCAGAATTTTTTTTTTCGTTATTTTAAATGTATGCAGCATTTAAACAATTTCTTTCATATTGTGAATATTTATTTTCAAAAAAATAATGTGAATCAAATTGAACAATTGGAATAGTTTCATTTGATTTGTAATGATGATTTTTGAATTGTAAGTGTATAATCCTCCAGATAGATAGATGGCAAGTACTCTCTAAATTGGATGAAAGCATACATTCTGAATTCCTATTAGTAGGATTAGTTACGTAGGCCGACCAACGAATTATTTTTTTTCTGGTTAGCGTTTTTTCTAACGAGTTGAATTGCTACGGAATGGGGTTTACGCCTAACCCCTCTTTGCTCAACCCTCCCTTCTGCTTTATTTGGGCTTGGGACTGGCAGTAACACAAGAAGGCCTCCAGGCGGAGTTCGATTAACAGACACATTTTATTTATTTTGCATAGAAATAGTAATTTGAAATTGAAATATGTATGAAAATATTCAGCTTGAGACAGTTTGATAATTTACGTAGGCTTTTTTTCAAAAAAAAAAAGGTAACTCAGACGATACAGATTAATACTGATCAGGATTCAATGCAGAAGCGCATCATTAGGATAAATCAAATTTTTATTATTGACGACATAAAAACTGTACATATTTGGTATATTATTGGCTACATGGATTAAACAGCTTCGTGAATAACTGGTTATACATCTAAAGAAAATCGGTGCTCAGTTCGCAATCCAGTGTGGACATTGACAATAGGATATAGGTGTATATCCAGGTGAAGAGTTTCGATTAAGATGAAACCACGATCTATCTATTTGACTAACAGTTGACTAACAGTACCCTTATTTTGAAACCATGAATTGATAAATATTAAACTATCATCAGAAGAAACCTGATAGCACTAAAAGACGGCTGTTTCGTCTTGACATGAGACTTATCAGCAGTGGCAGTGCGTATCCACGACTCCAGCTACTCGCATTACTCGAACATTGATTCATTCATGATTTCAAAATAACTTAACAATCTTCACAACCCTACATGGTAAGGATGGCAGATCAATAGATGAAGCAGTGAAACGTCATCAGTTGAAGTGGTTGGGGCATATGTTACGTATTCCTAACCACCGATTGCCTTGACGAGCGATATTTCGTGATCTAGGAGTAGGTTGGAAAAAATCCAGGGGAGGCCAGACCAAAGCATGGCACAAATCCATGAAGTCATTGACAATTGAACTGAGCCATTTTAGTAGGTGTAAATTACGTGGTTGGGGTCCAGGAGACGATAGTAACCAATGGTTAGTGACTTTAAATGATATATCTCAGAATCGCTTGCAATAGCGCAGGTGTACCCATTCTCTGTCTTCTCTCAAAAATCCTAATACTCTAAATTCTTCATCACCTTTATTCCTCTCTGTTTAAGTTTGTTTCACTTGGGCTACTATACTTATTGAATAATTTCTTCGAACCCTAATCTTCTCCATAACCACTAATAATGACTGCTACTATATCTACTATTATGAGATTTGAATTTACAATTGCATCTCTGTGCGCTAACGTGTTTTGGCACAAATCCATGAAGTCATTGACTAGTGGACTTAGCCATGTCGCTAATTGTCGACTACCTGGTTGGGTCCAGCGAGATGATAATAATCAATGGTTAGACATCCTGAATGACATGGCTCAAAATCGTTCGCAATGGCGCCGGTGCATTTATGCCTTGTGTTCTCTTAAATCCTAATCTTCTGGATTCTTCAACACCTCTTGTTTTGACTTTCTAAACTTTTCTCACTGAATCATACTACTTGAATAATATCTTCTAATTCTAACCTCTCCGATTACTTCTAACACCTTTACTACCTCTTCTACTACTATTGGATTTGAACTGACAACTACATCTCTGTGCTGATGTTGTACGGCAACATGAACTGATGTACTTATCTACAAAGTTCTACGTCGCAGCTGACTGATTGATTGACTGACCGACCATAAAGTGCAAAATACTACTGTATTTGTATGATTTTGTTTGTTTTCTAGCATGGTATTTATTATTTTCTGGTTCAGTGTGCATTATGATTTTTTGTTTTATAATACTATTTTTATTTAAGTTCAAGAATTAAACATGATTTTTTTTTGTTTGTACGCTAAAATAATGATGTGTGTGTGTATACATTCCTTCAATTCTTTTGAGCGCAATTAGCACACACACACTACTAACAAATTTTTATCATACAGATATTTTCTTACTCTTTTCACACATAAGATACTCTGTAATAATGATAATATTAATAATAATAATACTAAAAATATTATTCTTTAGGTTAACTCTATTGATGATGAAGTAAGTGTTCCAACGTACCGTACGTACTTAAACTACTCTTAGACACATACATTTTATTTTTGTCCGGCCGTTTTTGCTTAAACAAATCTCAATAATACTTGACCAGTTTTGTTGACTGTGTACTATTTATTTATTATCTGTTTGCATTTTCTTAACTAATTTTTGTTTGTTTGTTTTAAATTTATTATTTAGCTACGAGAAGTTCAATCGAAATTAGAAGATCTTAAAGCAGAGAATGCACGACTTCAACGACTTGTAGATAAAAGTAATCGTATGACTAATAATAATGCTTCAACTATACGTCAACCTCGTGATTCTTCAACGAATCGATAGGGTTTATATCTATATATATTAGATGTATAAGTAAGAAACAGTCAATATGTCGTCATGTGATATTTATTATCTGAAATGCTTCTTCCTTCCTTCAACCAACTAACCCACCCACCCACCTACTAACTTCTAATCGATTACTGCTCCTGCCACCGCTGACGCCGTCGCCGCCTCCACCGCCGCCAAACATGTATGTGGGTCGTATGCTTCTATTGTCAATTCCCAAAGATTTTCGATAGTTGATAATCGCTCTATTCAATACTACTTACTTACTATCCACCATGATTCTGTTCACACGGAATGCTGATGTAGTTCAAATGTACTACTACTACTACTACTACTTGTGTACAGTTTCTTCTTGAAATCATTTTTCATTCTGTTTGCTTTATATATATATATATATATATATATATACATATGAATATATTTATTTTAGTCCAGTTTATAACATTTAAACTAATAATAATAATATTCAAATGTTTTGTGACTACTACTACTACTACATCAGGATTTGAGAAAAAACCACAACAGCAACAACAACACAACACAAACATTTTGTAATTCTCAAATTTTCATATGATTTATACACATTTTCGCGCTTTCACTAATCATAATGATAATAATAATCACAGCAACAAAATTCGCGACAAATGTATTTGCACAATTTCAGAGTGAAAAAAAATGTAATAATTTGACTGCACGTATATATATGATAAAACTCGAATTCAATCTCATCTCAAAAATAGCGTATATCACATTCATATATGTTACACAATACATATATTAGGCTTGTAAATGACTTCTCAGCTATATTGTTCAGTAACATGCATCATATTCCCAGCAGTCGGGAGCGGGATGTTGATGACAATTAGTTGTTGGTTGAGTGATTTCTATCCATCCATCCATCATCAACTCTTTCCAAAAACCTGGTGTAAAAAAGACTGACTTGTTGTTCTCCAGTGGTTTTCTTCATTTCTTGACATTTCTCTCTTCTCATCAATCTGAACATACATTGTGTGTGTGTGCGTGCGAGCGTGTGTGTATAGTTTTTCTTTGTGTGTGTGTGTGTGTGTGTGTAATTTATTCCCCAAAGTGACTTTTTTTCTGTATATCTTTTCTTGTATAGTAAGTAAGTAGTATGTTCATGAATTGTTGTGAATTTTTTTATTTCAAAATTCATTTTGAATCTTTATTTACAGCTGTACTTTGTTTTTCTTGTTCTTTTACTTAACACCTCCAAAACCTTTTTTTTCAAAATTGGCCTTATATATACATACATACATCCATACACTTTCATATACACACATTTGTAGTCTACAAAAAAAAGGGTGAAAAAAAATCATGCAACCCTTATATATATTTTGAAATAACGTTTTCTGTAAAAATAAGCTCACTGAAATGATTTTCATGAAGTGGTTGCTAGTTTTGTTTCAACTCATGTTGGCCATATCACAAGCGCTCATTACACACCGTTGATTTTATCATTACCACACTTTTATCTTAATTCACACAGAGCTGACAAAACGAAAAAAAGGAGATACCTTAAAGTTCTTTCTCGATTGATAACATATGGTCATTACACATTGTTTCTTATCGATAAATATGTTTGAAATGATTGTGGAATTGAATTTGTATGTTGAGTGAAGCTGGCAGTCAAGAGTAGTTGTATTTTGTAATAATACTCGGAAATGTTCAATTCCCAACCCAGTAGTAACGTATAGAAAAGCAGTGAATTGAGGGAGAACTGTGTTATTAGAAACGGACGTATGTCGTTTGGAAATTAAATCTGAAGTCATGACCACTCAATACCGCAGGTACTTTCTCTAGGATTACCTGAGTTGTCTTCCACCAAGTCGGTTAAGCATTTTGATGATACTGAGGCTGTAATCAAAATATTGTGCACTTTAAATCGATAGATTTCTCAGTGTCGGTTATAATACCACAACTTCCTATCAATCCGTAAAGGTGATAAATGCATTTGTATTGATATGAAATGGAGATGATTGAACATGTAACATAGATCTGCCGATATATTCGTTTTAAGACATTGGTTATTTTTTTGTGATGGAATCAAGGGCCTATGGCCGCTCATCTCAGACCTGCAATACAAAGATTGGGAAGCAGATCTATGTAATCTGTTAGGTTGCACCTATTTAATGTCACATTTAGGACTGAAATTAAGTAATACGAATTCTGTATGAATTACTTTTAAACAGTAAAGTCCCGGTGCTCATCGTAAGGTCTGTATTTGAGACTGAATTTAGTTCGATTTTGGATTTACTCCATAGAACGTTGAAGTAAAGTATGGGAGCGAGATAAGCACACCATCGTTAGACCCGACTAAAACAGAATTGAAGTGAGTTTTAGCGTAATATCACTTAGTGATATTCTTGTGAGTTGCATTGAAGCATAATTTTATCTGAGCCAACGATTTCAGAAGACATTACTAGTAGCGAATCAGTTATCTTGATTGTGATTTGCAACATGCAATAGATGGACTAGGCATTTCGTAGTGAAAATCTAATCCATTGTTTGTCTAACTCTCAAGTCAAAACAATTCCTTCTGGAGTACCAAACAATTTCGATTGTGAACTATTCGAACCCTAGTGCAGCTGACAAGTTTTCATGTTTCAGAAAATAAACGGAGAGAATTCGCCATTCTAGTACAGAAACCCGTTAGAAGACAGGGATAATAAGTAGCCTGAGATGATTGGCAGTTTATCTAGATTCAAGTCACCTTGTACATATGGCCGAAGATAGCCATTCGGCGGTGACTTCCTAGAATAATTGTTAAAATCATTTTACTCGAAGTCAGAATTTTGCTTCATTTACTTATTATTGTTAGTAGAACAGTGAATGAGAAGTAATAATTCTTCCAAACGTGCTGCAACTGTGTTAAAAGTTCAGCGACAAGAGATAGCCGTTAGGCTAACGCAAATAAAGGTCCTTCTTACTTTCAACAGTACTGTATGGAGAGTAACACCCATGTAATATGGAAGAGTGCTGTTCGAATAATGTTTGGCGACTATAGTGATTTGTGCCATATTCCACGTGTTTAGGATCAGTTGCGACTGAAGTAAATTCGGAGATAGCCCATGGAAACTGTTGTTAGAATTGAGTCCTCCCCTCGCAAGACACTTGTTTTGTTGATAATTAAGCTTTATGATCAATTTTGTTGTCTTAATATGTCGTATGCTAGAGACGTAACTTACAGCACTCTATGTTTGCAAGGGATCTTTACTAAGTTTTGCGGGAGCAGTCAAATATCATCACAGAGATTTTCACTTGTCCATGAGCGATACACTGTAGTCTTTCCTTTGATTGTTAGATTAAGATGGAGTATGCTAATCAGTGACCTATACTTGTAGATATTAATTGATGCATTATACAACCAAACCTGTTATACGCTTTGGGCATGACCTTGTAGTGGAATACTTTTGCGAACATAACGCAGTTGGTGAAATGTAAATATTTATTTTTGTACGCAATTGTTAAAATGACTGTTTTATTGTACTCCTTTTGTTTGACCAATTATTACTTGCGCGTAAATTTCTGTTTGTGTTGCTGCCATCTTCGATGTCACTGTTCTTTATTTCGTCCATTTTCATGGTGTAATTTTGGTGTTCTTTCGACACCACGAAACCACCAGCAAATATATTCTTTACCCTGCATTTATTTATCTTTAGAGTGACGTGTTCGTAATTAGCATTCAGCGTTGATCACGATTAATCACGACTCACCCACTAAAAGCTTTCGTAAAAAAATTTGAGATACTTCCAACGATGATAAGTTTCAGTGAAATAAGTGGTTATTTCGGTGACTGAAACATCGTTTAGCAAGCGCATTCCAGAACGGTAACCAATACATCATTCCTTAGCGCCCGGTTGAGACTAATATTACCGTAATATCGAATTGCGCCACGTTCGTTAACTTCATAAGTTATTATAAGTATTACATTCTTTTGTATAACCTCCAATATCCAAAGCCCTTTTCACAAGCTAGTACAAACCAGTTGATTTACTTGCATTCCATTCTTGTTTTCTCGGTACCATTCGCTAATAATGACATACGTTGTCAATCATTTCAGTGATAAATAACTGGAAAGTGTTTGGAAACCTGTAATGATAGGTTCATATCATTTAAGCCCATATAAACGAAATGATTATAGCCAGTTTACGAAAAGGAGGCCGTGAAATGTTTTTTGGAGTCTCATCACATTAGTCACGACTTACGATTACATCTAATATGATATCTTGTCAGCTACGATGGCATTTTACGAAACTTGCAGTCGTTATACTAATAGCAATATGTACATATTCTATGACGGTGCATCTGGATGCAATTTTTTATAACAGATGACCAGCTATTTCGGTTAGCTTTAAGTAAATTTCATGTAACAGCTTAGTGCTTTCAACAGTGTAGTCGATAAATATAGAATATAGTCGTTGAAAGGATGAGTCTGTTCGCTGAAACGAATAAGGATAATGAAATGTCGATCTTATCAAGTCAAAAGTATGATAGCAAATCCATACAAAAGTATATCGAATACGAATACAATATTGCAGAAACTTGGCTGTGGATGGTATTTTCCTAAGGATTAAAATTGATGGACGATAATAGGGCAAAAAGCAAGACTCACGTGGCGAAGTAACCACTCTCAGATTGTTATATTACAAGTATTAACGTTAATTACATCAAGAAAGTAAACTGTAGTGCAAGTCTTTGACAGTTATAATAACCTCAATAGTTTTTACGATCACAGCTTAACGGTACGCTGTTCTTTGGATACGATCACGACGACTAGTCTTCTAGGTTCAATATTTACATGAAACACCAGCTACTTTCCAGATATATCTCCAAATTATTTCATCACTGATTTATAATATGATCGAGTTTGCGATTCTCGACTATTGGTGTCACCAACAAAATCTCTGTCAAGCGTTGAATATTCAAGACACTTAAAAAATATCCGGGGATTAGATGACTAGTTTTTGATATTTTCCATGACTTCCTCTATTCTAACTTTCTCATGCTCACTGTACTTCAGAAAACACCGAAGGTTTTCATGCTTCTTCCACCGTATATTTCGACTACGTATCATGCATCGAAACAACGACCTTGTAATTAGGATATAATTGAATTTATATCTTAACATTTATGTATAGCACCTTGTTCATACTGAACTTTAATTTTTATTATGATTTGAAAAACTTGGCGGACTTTCATTACTTTCATGACCGTTTTTATCTCATGTTTGCCAGCTTCACCGTTTGGCTCTTACTTCCATCTGGTCCCATTATCATTTATTCGTTACGACTATTTCCTTGCTTTTGTTTCTCTTCATTGAGTGTTTCAGCTTTCGAATGAGGAAGAACTGTTTCTTTTACGTGAAGGTTTCTGATTCAAGCAACACAATACCCTAGAACAAACTCTTTTTTATTCTATATATACTGACTCTGTAAATTGCTATAATCTTCAATCAGCTTAGTACAGCTGAGTTATAAGGCCATTTAAATTGTATGATAATTCAGATATGAAACTGATACATTAAGTCTAGAAGCGAGTACCAAGAAATCGGTTAGTTCATACAACTCACCAAAAGGTTATTGGATATTGGATGACCTTATGTTCCAGATACCATAACAACAGTCACCAAACTTTCAAAACACCCTTCTCAATGTCTTCAGTTGAATCTCTTACCTGCAGCCTTCCTAATATTTGCTCTTCCAGAAGAATTTTTGACGCGAAATGTGAGGGAAAAGGAAGTGCTGCAGGAGGTATTTTATTAAAACACCGTAATGAAGACAAACCTGTACGTTTTTACTTATATTTGTAAATGTTCATTTTTTTAGCTTGCACCATCATTGTTTATCTATAAAATGTCTTTGTCTTCAGAAGAATTATATCATCAATTATTTTACAGTCATATTCCTGAGACACTGGCCCTGCATGACATGTCCTTGATTAGCGATCAAAAGGTACCATTATTTGATCATCTAAATTACTTTAGACAACATCGTTTCCTGTCACTCGTCCATTGTTTCAACCATTTCCTTCTGAGCTTGTGTTCCAGCGTTATGAGCCCGGAAAGTCGTACGAATTGCCACTAATACTTCGTAATTTGGATAAGGTTTGTCGAATTACCGTAATAATGTGTCTTTCAGGTTTCAAGAACAGCTCATTTGATTCAAAATGACACCCCATACTTTAAGATTAAGCGTATAAATAATCAGGGGTCTAAAGTAGCAGCTGGATTGTCACTTTCTTTTACAATTGTCTTTACACCTGATGCGAATCATGATTATCGACATGATCTTATGTGCGTAACAGATAGAGAACTGTTCTCTGTCCCTGTGTTTTGTATCGGCCCAAGAGCCATTCTTGAGTTGCCTGATGATATTAGTTTCGGTGAGGTCCCAGTCAAAGTAACAAGTAGTAAGTTACTTTGTGTGAGGAATGTTGGTGACGTTCAAGCCTCAGTAAAATTTGAAATTATGAAGTAAGTGCCGTCTATTTTTGACTTTAGGCCTTTCTTTGTTGAGCCTCTATCTTTGAATATTCAGTCTGGTGCACTCAAAGAAATAAAGGTTTCTTTTATTCCTGAAAATACAACGGAAGTTTCTCAGAAAATGTTCGTTATTTATGATACTGGTAAATTAGATAATATACGTTAACTTTTTCATTTGATAAGGAGAGAGACTTCAAATTAACCTTCATGGTCAAGGAAGAGAGTCTTTGGTTTATTTAAAAAATGATAAAGTGACTGTGGATGGAACTTTCATTGGAATGCATTCACAAACTAATCTTTCCATAGTTAATGATTCATCTGATTTCGTCAGATTTAAGTGGAGTCCTTTCGAAAATAGCGAGGAAGAGTTATTAATAAATGACCTACTAGTTGGAACTTTTAATAACGTGCAGGATTTTGATTCTAAATCGAAGAGAAAGTTAATCACATGGATGAAGAAATTTTCTGATCAACCAATAGTAAGTAATTATTAACCACATTCTAGTAATAATCTTGGTTAATCTTGTTCATTAGACTATTTTTGGATATTTTACAGATCGTTGAGAAACATTTTTAGCTTGATATGTGTAGTCTGGTCGGAAAGACAAGTTGTACCAACTCTTTCTCATGATTTATCTTATCGTCGCTGAATGAAAGAGAAATGATAATATCACAGACAGTTAGAGTTTTCGTTTACACCATCCTTCAGATCACAGACATCCTAAGACAGGTCAGACTAAAAGTCAGGACTGAAGAGAATCAAAGGTATAGCTGAGTGATGGTTGGGATATCAAGGAGTGAGTGAACTAACCTTGCTAGTTGATGCCAGAAGATGTACTGCATGGCGCACTCAGTGGTGTTTTGGTGTGGATGTGTGACCAGGCGCATTCAGCTACGATATGTTCAATAGAACTGATGTGGTCAGCATCAATATCAAAGACTTAAATAACTATCTATTGTTAGGATTCATTTACTGCTGCAGAACTGTCAGCAAAACTAAGCGTATAGTAAACAATTTGAGAATTTTTAGAGTTCTTTGCATCTCTTTTACTTGAAATAATGCTAAATGAGCTTTTTAAAGCAACACGTACTTCAAGAATGACAATACAGTCTTATTTAGTGACTGCAACTTACAATAACCCGTTAATCATCAGATTGCTTGTTATAAAACAATTCTTGGCTGTTGCTAAACGCTCTATACCATGAACTGCACGAGAAAAGGTACATGGAACGTTTTTTACCATATATTGGTGGTCTATATCCTGCTAGTTAACCGTAAAATACAATTTTAACATCAACTTAACAAGATTATAAGTATTTGGCCATTAATCTATTTGGAGAGATGTTTGTATGCTCTTTAATTGTTGGGTGAATTTTAAGATAACGTTGATGTGCATTTCAAAGCTCTATTTGATATACTGTTTTAATGATTTCCAACCTTTGACTTAATTCGTATATCAAAAACACTAGTTACAATACTCTTTAGAGTTAATAAATTTGGGTTGGCGAGTAGATTGTTGTTTGTTCAAGATTTCTCTTGCTTTCTGTATCCTGTCCTTCTGTTCATTAAATAAAAATAACGTTTAACATATTTGTATTTCAGGCAGATGAAGCTTATAAACAGATAGACCCAAGCTGCATCATAATGCAAGATAAAACATAACGATTATACATGATCAGGTCTACTAAAATTGATTTTGAATAGGAAAAACTGTAAATTATAGATTAAGTGTAACTTTAAAGGGTCAAACGAAATCATACGATAAAAGAAATATAAATACATAATAATGATGTAGTTGCAAGTACCTCCAGCGTCAGTACGTTTATCTTCTTTGATATACCCATCGCACAAATGCATAAAGTCACTAACCAGTGGACTGATCCATATTAGTAAGAGTAGACTAGCTGGTTGGGGTCCGTGAGTAACCGATAGTTAGAGACCTTGAGCGACATGGCTAAAAATCGTTTGCTAACGCGCTGATGCATCCATTCTCTGTTTTCTCAAATTCTAATCTAAACACCTAATGACTTTCATCTGTGCGGTGGCCGATCTAACTGCGGGTTCTAAAGCTTGGTAATTAGCTAGTCCAGACGATCGTTACAAAGTAGCGTCTGACGGTCATAAATCAGAAGGGGAACTCATAGCGATGAATATGTTTATTTGGGACACACCTTAAAGCGAAGCGGAAAAGCAGTGAATAGAACGAATGAAGTGATGTGAATTGGAGAAGGCTGCTGAGACAACTCTCAGGATTACAATGCGAACGAATGGCCGAAGGAAGCAGATGAACAGGTGAAGCGCGTTGGAGAAGGCTAATGAGCCAACTCCTAGAGATAGAGTATGACTAAGAATATATAGTCAGACAAATATAAGACAGACATGTGATCAACGAGATAGGCATGCACACACATGAATAAGAGCGACAAGATCAAATGACAAGTGGGACACGTCAGGTGAGCTCATACAAACCAGACAATAATAATAAGAACGAATGGTACAACATATAAGTTGTTACAATACAAATGGCTTGGTTAAATAAATTAATCGAAAGAGCTTAACCAAATTAAATGTAACCGAATTCAAATATATAGGTGGAGGTTCTACACATCTTTTTCTTGTAAAATTTTCATTTCACTGGATAATACTCCATGAATAACATCTTTGAACCTTAGTCTTTCCAATTACTACTAATACTTCTACTATTTCTACTACTATGGGATTTGAATTGACAATTTCACCCTTGTGCTACGGCATGTGGTACGGCAACTTTCACTGATGTACGTAAGCACAGAGTTCATCTTTCTTCCTGATTGACTGACTGACATGAGAGCATCAATATTTTTCAACTCAATGTGGTTTTTATCGAGCTTGATATAACTAGTGTCAATGACTAATTACCTGAACTATGCATGAATTATTTGTAATAAGTAGAAAGAGTGAAATCCGGCTTACTAATTGGTCATCCTCAAGAATGACCAATAAGTGCTTCAGTGGTAAAGAATGTACCAGTAGATAAGTCAGAAATAACAGCAAAAACACTGAAAAGTATATTATATTTATAGTTCGATTTAAGCGCGCAACAATATACAAAGAACTTGTTAGTCAACATAAAAATCCCACAATCAGAAATATCATAAGATACTCAGCTGGTTGGATGATGCTAACAGAAACAAGTTTGATATTCAGCTTTCGGGTGGACTGTTACTTCGAAACACTTCCAGAATAGGAATGTATAAATTCTTTCCTGCGGTAGGCAAAATATTCTTCATCTGCCAACCGAAAGTCAATTATACTAACCAGTAGTAAAAAAAGTTGGTTGTAAATAATGTTAAAACTGAAAAATATAAAAACTGGCGTGTAAAAATTTAAAATTGACTACCAACTGAATCCAACTCGTGCCTTGAAATAGCCGTTAGTTGATTGGGTGCAGACAACAACAAAGCTATGTCAGCAAGAATTTTGTTATGTACATATAATATACGTGTTTAATGGTAGAGTAATTTAGGTTTTTTGAAAATATCAACTCTTTCTCTGTTAGGAACTAGCAGTACTTTGCAAAAGCAGCTTTTTAAAGGGAAAATGTATGTCCTGAAAAGGATTCGTTTGTATTATGGGAAAGATCTGAAGTAATAGTTTGTGATCAGAATCTTTTGTTGACTTGAACTAATGAAACTGTCGGGTTCGTCACTAGGTACGCTTGATGCTATTACGAGTTCACCTTAGTCGACAAACGCGAACGAGACAATGAACCAGCGTCCAGATAGGCTACCTTGAATCCCAAGCGTAGAAAGTATATTCTACAAACACCTAGCAGTCACAATACAATCAAGCACACAACTCTCGTTTATTTATACATCATAGAAACGTCCTTGTGACAGTCACAAAAATAGCACACTAAAATACACAGCAGCCAATCACCAACCACCATGAATTTTCCTGGTGGGAAATGAAATCTCAAGGTCAACTGATCAGCCCATGCTGGCAAACGTGAAATCCAAGAATTAAGGCATTTAACAAGCGAGTTTTGGGTTTATCTAACATCCCCAACAGAAACGTCATACCAGGTATTGTATTTTCAGTTGCTAAAATGTAAGTTAGTTTATTGAATCATCGTGAACTAGTAGTACATCGTCAGAAACATCGATCATACACAACAATTGTTTTTAAAGCGTCAAGATATGTGGGATTATTCAAAAAGGCGCCAAAAATGGAGAATCGAGTATTTTCTCTGCTAACTTTCTTTTTTTCACTGAAACTAATTTAACATAGATTCCTTTTCTTTGTATTTTCATCTAATCTGATGAAGCCATATCCAACAAATATTCAAACAATTGACTATTCACCATTTAACATTGAACCAATTGAAGGTCGTATTCCACCCTACACAACCCACCAATTCATTGTGCATTTTAATCCTGAAAAAGCTACAATTTATGAAGATCTATTTTATTGTGATGTTGAAGGTGTACAAAAACGTTTAAATCTAACAATTCATGGTGAAGGTTTTGGACCAAAAATTAAATTTTCTTATAAATGTTTAAATATGGGCAAAATTTTTATTGGTTCAAAGCATCGCTATGAATTAGTCATATCTAATACTGGTTTAATTGAAACAATGTTTACAGTTCATTGTAAAACAACTACTACTGCTATTGATCATCATGATATGGTGAGTGAAAATGTTGGTCAGTTTGCAAAATATTTTCATTTATTACCAGATGAAGGATTAATTTGTCCTGGTGGTTATCAAGTAATACAAATTGAATTTTATTGTAATGAATTATTGGGGCAATTCAATGAAATATTTCAATTCGCCTTTGATGATGGTGCATCAAATTTTGAAGAGATTACATTTAGGTAAGAGAAATTTGAAAATTGTTGCAATGTTTTTTTATTGAAAATTTAAACTATGGTTTAGAAATTTATTGAACAACTTTGAATTAAAATTTATTTATAAAAAACGGTTATGAAGTTATTTTATATCAGCTGCGACATCATAACATCCACCTAGGTGTCTTTCATTTTTACTCAGTCTACCTACCTACTTGAGCATTAAAGTTACCAGCCATTATTACTACTATATCAGAGCGCCTAGCTTTTTGGAGGAGGTCCGAAAGCTTTCTGTAGAACTCGTCCTTCACCTCATCTGAACTGCAGTCAATGGGGGCATAGGCAGATACGATGAAGAGGCAACGGCGAGTGTCCCTATCTTTACGAGTCCTTACTGTCCCGTTTAGTCGGACAGCGCACAAGCGACTATCTACTGGGATCCAGTCAGGGAGAGATTGTTCAGCTCTATGACTCAATGCTATGCCTACGCCAGCAAGACTCCTGGAAGCAGCATCAGGGCTACCGGATACACGAAGAGTAAATCGAGCTGCTTCTTTATTTTGACAAAGTGAAATCAGATTAATAATTTTACTAGGATCGTGTATGCGCGTTTCCGAGACGCAGCATACATCGATGGAACGAGATTCTAAAGTACTAGCTAATGATGCCTGTTGCCCTATTTGACACAATGTACGTACATTGAATGCTCCAACATGTAGTCTAGAACGAGGTTTCAAGAGACCAGGAATGACGTTTCGTGAACTCGCATCGTTTGCATTAGCGGTGCAGTCAGATAAGGGAATGTGAGTAGAGTTATTCGTGGAGAGAAGAGAGGTATGTGTGAGTGTAGGAAGGATTTGATTTAGACCAGATTGGTTTCTCGCGTGCTGTTACGGGTATGAGGGCGGTTGTCACTTCCCGGCCACCCACACCGTGGAAGGTTGTTACTTGAGGGACCTGAAAAGGAAGATAGATTAGTGCTGGTCTTAGAGACCTGTGAGCGTGACCGCAGAGTCCAAGGGACAACTGCTTGATGCAGGTCACGCACGGCCTTTTGATGAGAGGTTTTTTGAGTGTTAGCTCCGTTCTTGAAAGCCCTTAGTGGGCACCCCTACCGACGGAGTCGGAAATCCGTGAGGTAGGGTGAGGTGTGACATTTTTTGGGTCGACTTTTTCTAACCACTTCCTTCCTTGTGAGAAGGCAGCATCGCTGCAGATGCTGGTTGTCCGAGGGAAACACCTTACTGCTGTCACACCTCTCTACAATCAGCAGTACGACTTCGCCCTCAGACCTTTAGTAGCTACTTTTAGTCTCATCGTCCTCCAATCGATCTGCCTGGCATGGTAGGACCTGCAGGAACATATGTTCCAGCCAGTATAGCTCGGTTGGGTCATGACGATAGGCAAGCCCGACCACCACGTCAAGGTAGCAGCTACGGTCGGGTATTTTTTATTGAAATCATGAATGAGTCATTGTTAGATCACCATTATTAGAAGAAATATGGAAGCAGTGGACGGACCTTTCGTCCTAGTATGAGACTCATCAGCAGTGCGCATTCATGACTCCTGAAACTCATAGGATTCGAACCCAGGACTTCTGATCTTGCGCGCAAAAGCTTAACCTCTAGAACACTGAGACAGTATCCAACGTTTTTGATGTCTAACTTTGATCAATCTAAGGATTTTTGCCCTATCTGACTAAGTGTCTTCTGTAGTTACCGTCTGTAGCTGACGGGGTTGAAATCTACTAGTCAAGTCTTCGCACTTTATCAAATGTATGTGGACAGTATTTAAAGATTTTAAATGTTTCTGAATAGTTATTAATTATGAAGCATTTAAGTTCATAGATTACTGTGTTTCACACTGAAATCATAAATGAATCATTGTTAGACTACTATTAGAAAACTAGAAGAAGGATAGTCCAACACCAGGCTAACAGAATTAATGAGACTACGGAGATAAGTGAAGCAGTCGACACGATCGATTACTTCACTCCCTATCACCACTAGTTTAGGTACCGATGTAAGCCAATCCTGAAACAAAATTTTGCATTTCGACAGGGAGGATTACATCTCGAACATGCTTGGTCAGGAGATTCAGCATTTTGTCAGCTTCTTCACCAAATAGAACTATGCCATCAGCATATTCTAAGTCGGCAACTGAGTCACCTGGTAAAATTTGAATTCCTGAAAATCCAGACGAAGACAGTGTTATCTCTAATATGACATTATTTACTATTTAGTGATAGTGTTTTACTCCCGATTTTTCACCTTCATGAGAAGAGTTGAAGAATAAATGTCTCAAAGTACCATTTTGATAAAGTAATAGATTTTGTAAACGTCTTAGCAAAAAGAACTTCTTTTTTTGAAACCATGAATCGATCAATGTTAGACCACCATTCGAAGAAACCTGGAAGCACTGGACGGCCATTAGACCGGTTAGGGCGTTCGCGCACAATACTGTAGGTCCTGGGTTCGAATCCTGCGGGATGCAGGAGTCGTGGATGCGCACTGCTGAGGAGTCCCATACCAAGACGAAACGGCCGCCCAGTGCTTCTTCCAGATTTCTAATAGTGGTCTAACATTGGTCGACTCATGGTTTCAAAAATGTGTGGAACTTAACAATCTTCACAACCCCGTAATGCGAAAAAAACTTCGTCATTTAAATGTGTTCCTCGACTTGACTACTTTAAACAGTTAGCTATTGATCGGTTATCTAAAGTATTTCCATATTGATCATTTCTAAAAAACTATCAAAAGACGTTTACATCATGAGTATTCTAATTTTTGAACATTCGAATTCGCTCAATATTCCTACCAAAATAAAAACCATGTTTTATTATTCTTTAAATTGATTTTTAGTGGTACTGTGGTTGGACCAACATTTCATTTTAATGTTTCATCAGTGGAATTCGGTCAAGTTTCGTATGGTGAGTAGAAAAACGATCATATTGATTTATTTCGGTAATTAAATACCATCGATTTGTGTTTTATTTTGTACAAAAATTTGTCAAGATTTAAACAAATCTTTCTGACAGAATTAGGGCACCGAATTACACAGAAGACTCTATACTTACTTACTTACTTACTTACGCCTGTTACCCCCGATGGCTCATAGGCCGCCAACCAGTTTTCTCCAACCAACTCTGTCCTAGGTTTCCCTTTCCAGTTCTGTCCAATGTTTGTTCATTCCTCTCATATCTTTCTCTATTTCTCGGCGTAATGTGTTTCTTGGCCTTCCTCTTTTACTTTTATCTTGAGAGTTCCAAGTGAGGGCTTGTCTCATGACGCAGTTAGGTGCTTTTCGTTGTCTGTGTCCTATCCACTTCCATCGCATCTTCCTGATTTCCTCCTCCACTGGAATCTGGTTTGTTCTCTCCCACAGTTCGTTGTTGCTGATGGTGTCTGGCCAACGAATACGAAGTATTTTGCGTAGACAACTGTTAATAAACACTTGTATCTTCTGGATGATGGCTTTGGTAGTTCTCCAAGTTTCCGCTCCATACAGTAGAACTGTCTTGACATTTGTATTGAAAATCGTGATTTTGGTTTTAGTTGAAAGTTGTTTGGAGTTCCAGATATTTTTCAGTCGTAGAAATGCAGCCCTTGCTTTGCCAATCCGCGCCCTCACATCTGCATTGGATCCACCTTGGTTGTCGATGATACTGTCCAGATATGTAAAGGTGTTAACGTCCTCCAAGGCATCTCCATCAAGAGTGATTTGGTTGGTGCATGTTGTGTTGCATCGGAGAATTTTGCTTTTTCCTTTATGTATGTTGAGACACTATACCTATATAAAATACTGTATTTAATTAATCATGGATCGTACTTCATTCTCCTTGAAGAGGTTCTGGTCAGATTGCGGCACAAAATGTTAAAATTAGTCAGATCTAGCTTTTTTATAACTTATAGTTTTGTGTTATTGTGGGTTGTTATTACTTGCCGGTAGTCATCATCATAGAAGAATATTTTTCGCTAAGCTACATGAAAAAGAATCTAAATTCATAGTAGTCTTAGTGACATGAGAGTATGACCATGGAGCTTATTAGACAACTACTTGAGACTGGTCACACTTAGTGTTTGTACAAGTGTTCTATGATGTATTAGTTTTGTAGTTTAGACGGGTTACTCCCGGAGACAGGAGTCCATGTGGCGTAGGATCGAATAAAACGTTTTTAGAAAGACCATCTTATAAAACTCTCTTTCTGTTGATAACAGCTAAAGGTAACTTAAATAGGGGTTGTTCGGGTGAAATATCTTCTTCCTGATACATTCTATTGCTTTCAGTACGACTATCCTACAACCCACCTGGCTGTAATGGTAAGACCTGGAGAGAACATGTTTTTCAGTCAGTATCAGTCGACTGAGTCATCATAGTACATAAGCTTAACCACTAACTACATCGAGGTACTCACTACGATCAACCGGGAAAATTAAAAAAAATGCTGTCTACCAACTACTCTCTTTTAATCATCTAAAGCATAACAAGGAGTTTGTAATCTGTTATTTAGTGCAGTACGATAAGATGATATCTCTACAGTTTGGATTTTATCCCATCTGAAATCTTCAGTACCAACTACTGAATGGTTTCATAACTACCTGATACTATCCCTTCTTAATCTGTTCTTTCGATGAACGGTTATTCAGAGAAAAATATCACCGTCCAGATATATTCACGCGTCAACATGTGAATATTATTTACAAGTGATTCTATATTTTTGTACCTGAACAATGTGTATGATCATGTGATTTTACAATTCTGACGTATTCGCTTTTTATGTAATCTATTTTCTCAAAAAGGATTTTCCAAAGAAAAAATGATCACACTGTATAATACTTCATTTATACCGATGGATTTTATACTTCGCATTGCCAACACCAATAATGACAATGATCATGATGATAAGGACGTCAGTGATCAAATGGCAATGATCAATGATCAAACTGACAATAAACAAAATGAATCATTGAATACTATGTCAAATTTAAACAAATCATTTCAACTGACCCCAAACTGTGGTAATCTACTACCGATGAGTTCAATTAATATCTTGATACAATTTCGACCGAAATATTTAGGCATTAAGCAATATAAACTACTTGTGGATATTGTAAATGTCAGTAAACAAGCTCATTGGTTACCAATTTATACTGAGTAAGTCTTCTTTTTGTGTTTGTTTCAAGTTCTTATAAATAAACAATTCTATTTTAAAACAAAAAGCTGAAGATTTTTCAGTCAGTTGCAATGTAGAACTTCGCAAGTACGTAAGTACATCAGTTCAGGGTGTCAAATCACATTAAACTCAGAGACGCAATTGTCCATTCAAATTCCATAGTGTTAGGGATAGTAGTAGAAGGATTGTAGTGTCTCAATTTAGCGCGTGTTCTTAAGCTCAGTAATTAGCTCGTCCAGACAATCATTACTAAATAGCGTCTGACGATTTAAAAATCAAAAGGTGAACTCGTAGTGATCAATACGTTTATTTGAGACACACCACAAAGCGAAGCGAAGAAGCAGTAGATAAAAGGGATGAAGCGACGTGAATTGGAGAAGGCTGTTGAGCCAACTCCTTGGATTACAATGCGAACGAATGTGCGAAGGAAGCGAATGAACAGGCGAAGCGCGTTGGAGAAGGCTAATCAGCCAACTCCAAGATATAGAGTGAGACTAAGAATATGTAGTCAGACAAATATAAGACAGACATGCAACAAGCGAAATAGGCACACATGAATAAAAGCGACGAATAGTCGACAAGGTCAAATGACAAGTGGGACACGTCATGTGAGCTCATATACAAACCAGACAATAATCAGAACGAATGGTACATATAAATTGTTGCAATACACAAATGGCTTGGTTAAATAAATTAATCGAAAGAGCTTAACCAAGTTAGATGTAAGCGAACTGGGACATATGTGGAGGCACTACAGAATTACTGCCAATGAGAGAAGATTAAGATTTGAACATATTGATCAAGAAGCATAATTCAGTGAGATAAGTTTAGAGAGACAAAGGTAAAGGTGTTGACGAATACCAGAAGATTAGGATGAAGGTTGTTAGTAACTCTTTTTTGAAAATATTTTATTATATAGTTTCTTTTGGTAAGACATTACATAGTTTTATTCGGAGAGATTAGTTAATTGTAGAGAGAATTGAGAGAAGATAGTAGATTGTGATTTCTTACTTGTTAACACTTAGTGTTAATGAGTTCAGATATCACAGTACTACGGGAGATCAATCATAGCATGAATAGTGAGTGATATGGTCCCTCTGTCTCTTTTTCTGACTGCAAAATTATGAAGATGCACAACTAAACCGACACTTCTATTCAAACCATGTTGTTATGTAATTTCAGAAAATATGTCTCTCAGTGTTAACTTACTTGGAGAGTACTTGACTACTTTTTAAAAAAATACACTATTTAAGATTGATTTGTAATCAGTCTGACTTCACTTGAAGCGCAAAATTTAATTTTATTTTGTTCATTTATAAGGCAAGAACAAATAGAACTGAACTGAAAATTATCATTTTCTCGTTTGATTATTCAATGTAAGCCATAAACATTCATGGAGTGTTGTCACACTGGTGTAGTTAATAAATATAGCATCATTTTTTCCAATTAGAGTTATGGAGATCAGTATTTTTACACATTGTTTGAAAGCTCTGGGTGGCTTTTTCGTTCTGGTATGGAACTCATCAGCAGTGCGCATTCACGACTCCTGCTACCCCGCAGGGTTCAAACCTAAGACCTGCGGTGTTGCGCGCGAACGCCTAACCTCTGGACCAGTGAGCCGGCAGGCATCCAAAGGTATTAATATCTAACTCTGATCAATCTAGGTATTTTGTGCGACCTCACCCATTTGTCTTCAGTAGTTACTTCCTACACCCGACAAGGGTGAACTCCACTAGTCATGGCCGTCTAGCGCCTTCAGGTTTCAATTAGTGGTGTAACAATGATTGATTGATGAGTTTAGAGTGTAATTATAACATCGAAAAAGTATTTTCGTGCACAATTAAGTTTTATCACGACAAAATTTGATAAATTCATTTGATGAAGAATTATTCAAACACTTTAGTAGATTTGTTTATGCTATCCTGTTTGTATTTCTCGGTATGCATTTACGGCGGAGTTTTTGTTCGTTCAGAACAAAACATTATGGTGCTGTTTAGAAGAATAATAAAAGTTCGACATAACTAAACTATCGAACTTAGAGAATGAAACTCTACCACTTGCACCTCAGTTACAATGTAGAACTTCGTACGTACCTTACTTACTTACTTACTTACTTAAGCCTGTTACCCCCAATGGAGCATAGGCCGCTCACCAGTTTTCTCCAACCAACTCTGTCCTGGGCTTCTCTCTCCAGTTCTGTCCAATGTCTGTTCATTCTTCTCATATCTTTCTCTATTTCTCGGCGTAGTGTGTTCCTTGGCCTTCCTCTATTCCTTTTGCCTTGAGGGTTCCATGTGAGGGCTTGTCTCGTGACGCAGTTAGGTGCTTTTCGTAGTGTGTGTCTTATCCACTTCCACCGCTTCTTCCTGATTTCCTCCTCCACTGGAATCTGACTTGTTCTCTCCCACAGTACGTTGTTGCTGATGGTGTCTGGCCAACGAATACGAAGTATTTTGCGTAGACAGCTGTTAATAAACACTTGTATCTTCTGGATGATGGCTTTGGTAGTTCTCCATGTTTCCGCTCCATACAGTAGAACTGTCTTCACATTTGTATTGAAAATCCTGATTTTGGTTTTGGTTGAAAGTTGTTTGGAGTTCCAGATATTTTTCAACTGTAGAAATGCAACCCTCGCTTTGCCAATCCGTGCCCTCACATCTGCATCCGATCCACTTTTCTCGTCGATGATGCTGCCAAGATATGTAAAGTTGTTAACGTCCTCGAAAGCATCTCCATCAAGCGTGATTTGGTTGGTGCATGTTGTGTTGCATCGGAGAATTTCGGTTTTTCCTTTATGTATGTTGAGACCTACTGCTGCAGAGGCTGCTGCTACACTGGTCGTCTTCTCTTGCATTTGTTGTTGAGTGTGCGATAGAAGAGCCAGGTCATCTGCAAAGTCCAGATCGTCCAGCTGCGTCCTAACTGTCCAGCTGATACCGTGCCTCCCTCCAGATGTTGACGTCTTCATAATCCAGTCGATGACCAGGAGAAAGAGAAAGGGTGATAGTAAGCAACCTTGCCTGACACCGGTCTTCACCTCAAACGAGTTTGTCAGCTGACCTCCGTGCACGATTTTGCAGTTGAATCCATCATAAGAATTCCGTATGATGTTGACTATTTTCTCAGGCACACCGTAGTGTCGAAGAAGCCTCCACAGTGTTTTCCTATCCACGCTATCAAATGCTTTCTCGCAGTCGATGAAGTTGATATAGAGTGGTGAGTTCCATTCAATTAATTGTTCCACAATGATCCGTAATGTAGCAATTTGGTCAGTACATGATCGATCCTTACGAAATCCGGCCTGTTGATCTCGAAGTTGGGCGTCTACGAAGTCCTTCATTCTGTTTAACAATACTCTGTTGAAGACTTTGCCTGGTATTGAAAGAAGAGTGATGCCTCTGTAGTTCTCACACTTGCTCAGGTCGCCTTTCTTTGGTATTTTGATCAGGTATCCTTCTTTCCAATCTGATGGTACTTGTTCCTCATCCCAAATCTTCTTGAAGAGGATGTGAAATATTTTTGCAGTTGCTTCTACATCTGCTTTCATTGCCTCTGCTGGAATGTTATCTGGTCCTGCTGCTTTGCCGCTCTTGATTTGTCTGATGGCCATACTGATCTCCTCAATCGTAGGTGCTTCAATATTAATTGGGAGGTCCTTGGATGCTGCTTCGATGTTGGGTGGGTTCAGTGGAGCTGGTCGATTCAATAGTTCCTGAAAGTGCTCTACCCACCTATTTCGCTGTTCGTCAGTGTTGCTGATTATTTTCCCTTCCTTGCTTTTCACTGGTCGTTCTGGTTTACGATAGTTTCCGGTGAGCTTCTTCGTTGTTTCGTACAATTGTCTCATGTTTCCTTCTCTTGCAGCCTTTTCCGCCGTCATTGCTAGATCTTCCACATATTTTCGTTTGTCAGCTCTGATGCTCTTCTTCACTTCTCTGTTTGCTTCTGTGTATGCAGCTTGTGCGGTAACTTTCTCTGCTCTTGTTTGGCTGACATTGATTGCTGCCTTCTTGTTCCTCCTTTCTTCAATTTTTGCGAGAGTATCAACAGAGATCCATTCCTTGTGATGCTGCTTCTTGCGACCAAGGACCTCCTGACATGTTGAAGTGATTGCCTCCTTAATCCCTTTCCAATTGTTCTCCAATGTTGCGTCCTCTCCATTGAGTAGATCCTGAAAGGCCTGGAACCTATTGGTGAGGGCTACCCTGAATTCGTTGAGCTTTACAGTATCCCGAAGAAAGGCCGTATTAAACTTGTGCGATGTTGTCTCTCCCGTTTTCCAGTGCTTCTTTAGTTTCAGTTTCATTTTGGCGATCAGCAAGTGGTGATCTGAAGCTATATCAGCTCCTCTCCTGGTTCTCACATCCTCCATGGTCCTTCTGAACTTTTTGTTGATACAGATATGGTCAATTTGGTTTTGAGTAGTGTGATCCGGTGAAATCCATGTGGCTTTGTGAATGCGTTTGTGCGGGAATATTGTGCCACCGATGACCAGTTTGTTGAAGGCACATAGGTTTGCAAATCTCTCACCGTTTTCGTTTCTTTCTCCCAGTCCATGTCGTCCCATGATGTCTTCATATCCAGTGTTGTCCATTCCAACCTTGGCATTCAGGTCTCCCATAAGAATCGTCAAATCCTTTGGTGAACATTTCTCGACGATTGACTGCAGCCTGTCGTAGAATGGATCTTTAACGTCGTCATTGTGGTCATTGGTAGGTGCATAACATTGGATGACGTTCATTGTAATGTCCTGTTTCTTTGTTTTGAAGGATGCTTTGATGATCCTAGGTCCATGAGATTCCCATCCTATCAGTGCCTTTTGTGCATGTTTGGACAGCATCAGTGCAACTCCTTGTGTATGTGAAGCGTTTTCCTCTTCATGACCAGAGTATAACAGCAGTTCCCCTGAAGCAAGTCTCAGTTGTCCTACCTGTGTCCAATGCGTTTCACTGATGCCGAGCACCTCGAGGTTGTATCTTTTCATTTCTGCCGCAACTTGAAATAGTCTTCCAGTTTCCCACAATGTACGAACGTTCCATGTACCTAAAAAAAATGGTTGCTCTGGTTGTCAGAAGAGTCATCGGCCCCGTGACTTCCGAGGGAACTCGGCTTTCATCACGAGACGTCATAATTCTTCTTCCAACTCCCAGGGCAGAGTTAAAATGGTTTGAATTATTTTTTCTGGTTGGCGTTTTTTTGGCAAGTGAGATTTCAACGGAATGGGGTCGCCAACCCCATGTCCAACCCTCCTCCTTTATCCGGGCTTGGGACCGGCAGTAGCCCCTAAGGTTCTACTGGCGGAGTTTCGTACGTACCTACATCAGTTCAATTTGCCATACCACATTAGCACCGATAGATAGAATTGTTAATTCAGATCTCATAGAGGTAGAGATAATAGAAGTATTAGCGGTTATGGAGAAGATTAGGGTTCATAGAAATTGTTTGAGAAGTATGACTCAGTAAAATGAGTTTAGAAAAAGAAAGATAAAGGTGATGAGGAATTCAGATTAGAATTTAAAAGAATTCAAAGAATGGATGAACCTACGCCATTGCAAACGATTTTGAGCCATGTCGTTCAAGGTCCCTAACCATCGGTGAATTTCGTCTCGCGGACCCCAACCAAGCAGTCTACACTTGGCAACATGATTCAGTTCAATTGTCCTTGACTTCATGGACTTCTGCCATGTTTTGGTCTGGCCGCCCCTAGATTTCGTCCAACCTATTCCTACACCACAACACATCGCTCGTCGAGGCAGTCGATGGTTAAGCATGCGTAACACATGTCGCGACCATCTGAAGAGATGAAATTTCACTACCTCATCTATTGATTTGCCATCCTTAGCTAGTACTCATTTCCTAACTCCAGCATTGCTTGCTCAGTTGTCCTAGGATGTACGAACAATGCTTCGAAGATATCTGTAATCAAATACTAATAACCTACGTATATCTTCAACTCTTGCCGGTCACTTGTCACATCCATATAGTAGCACTTAGATGCCGGCCCAGTAGTCTGGTGGTTAGGCGTTCGCGCACAATACCGAAGGTCCCGGGTTCGAATCCTGCGAGATGCAGGAGTCGTAAATTCGCACTGCTGATGATTTCCACACCGGGACTAAACGGCCGTCCAGTGTTTCCAGGTTTCTAATGGTGGTCTAACAATGACTGATTGATGATTTCAAATGTGTAACATTTATAATATGAGTGAGCTATTATGTACCAATACAGTGATCTTTAGGTTAATACGTTTGTGCAAGGCCTGAAAACGTTGTGATTATTCCCTCATGAGATTGTAGCTACTCTGAAATATGTGCCCTGGCTTTATTAAACAAATGTCTAGCAAGTTTCAACATTTAACATTTTCTTTACAGAGCCATTCGTCCAGATGTCATTGTAACACCTGAGTTAATAAATTTAAAAAGATGCTTTATTAATTATCCCTACACCATTGAAATGACATTGATCAATCAATCAATTGAACCAGCTAGTTATCAATTTATTGAACAACTGTTATCAACAAAACAAAATGAAACAAAATCTGTGACAATTCAATCTACAAGTAATCAAGAAGGAAGCGCCAATGACGAGTCCAAGTTACAATATTGGACAAATAATCCTGAGGTATGTATTTATGTATAAGACTATTATAAATCATGTGTTTTTTTTACAGCTGTCTGTTGATTTGGTTATTAAAATGTATCCACTAAATAAATTATTTAACGTGCTTTAAGCGATTTCGATAGGTCTTGGTTAGCATATGGGCAGCCTATGCGGATTACCTCGATACAGACATCAGGTCATAAGTAGTGATGAATAGTGGCTAACAGTGGAGTCTAGGACTCACGTTTTGCCTTATTTTGGACTATTCAGCTGGATATACTTACATCTCAGAGTTAATATCCACCCTTGGACTCTGTTGGGGAAGCTAGATCCCCAGAACTCGCTTGATATATGACCTAATTTGGATTTCAAGTTTGCCAGCATGGGCTGATCAGTTGACCTTGAGATTTCATTTCCCACCAGGGAAATTCATGGTTGTGATTGGCTGCTGTGTATTTTAGTGTGCTATTTTCGTAACTGTCCCAAGGACGTTTCTATGATGTATAAATAAACGAGATTTGTGTGCTTGATTGTATTGTGATTGCTGGGTGTTTGTAGAATATACTGTCTACGCTTACAAAGCCTTTAATCTTCAGCTTGGGATTCAAGGTGGCATATTTGGACTCTGGTAATTGTCTCGTTCTCGTTTATCGACTAAGATGAACTCGAAATAGCTTCAAGCGAATCTAGTGACGAACCCTACAGACTCGAACCCATCGCCGTGTGCTATAATTTTTTTTAGGCGAAATTTTAAAGGTTTATCGCATCATTTATGAAACGTGATCTAACAAGTCACGGAGTTTTGTTCTATTACTTCGTGGTGAATATAAGACAGTTAGAATTTCTATTATCCATTATCGTTGCCTTTTTCAAGTGTTTAGTTTGACTTTAAAGTTTTGTCAAAAATTTAATTGAACAGTTTGATTTAAGATGTATTGTGAGTTTTGAATTCTATTACGTACTTGCTTACTCACTTAATTACTTACTTACTCATTCACTCACTCACTCACTCATTCACTTACTTACTTACTTACTATCTTATTTACTTACGCCTGTTACCCACAATGGAGCATCGGCCGCTGACCAGTATTCTCCAATCACGTTTACCCTGGACCTTCCTTTCCATTTCTATCCAGTTGCTGTTCATCCCTTTCATGTCTGTCTCCATTTCTCAGCGTAATGTGTTTTGAGGTCTTCTTCTTTTCCTTTGGCTCTGAGGGTTCCAAGTGAAGGCTTGCCTCCTGGTGTAGTCGGATGATGTGTGGATTACACTAATAATCACAAGTTAAAATATTACTAAACGTTAGGAAATCAACACAAGAATATTTTCTCCATTTCATCTTGACGAGAAAGAGAAAAACGGTATAGAATGTATTGTCGATTGTAGATTCAAAGTTTATCTTTTCTATTCGTCGTGTCTTTCTGAAAAAGAAACAAATGTTCACCTTGTAAATCTTTCAAAACAATAATTGTATCGTAATAGTAATACAATGAAATAAAATATTAAACTGTGTCATATCAGTTCAAGTCTTCAAAATTAACAATAAAGACGAAAATTTCGATCAGGAAACTGGTGAAAGCAGAGGAAAATCAGTCAGTCAGTCAGATGCAACGTAGAACTTCGTACACAAGTACATCAGTTCACGTCGCCATACCATTTCAGCACACGGATGTAATTGCCAATTCAAATCCAATAGAAGAAGAGGTAGTAAAGGTATTAGGAACAATCGGAGAGCTTAGGATTAGAAGATATTATTCAAGAAGTATGATTTAATGAGAAAAGTTTAGAAAGTAAAAACTAGAGGGGTTGAACAATCCAGAAGATTAGAATTTAAGAGAGAACATAGAATAAATGCACCGGCGCCATTGCGAACGATTTTGAGCCATGTCATTCAAGGTCTCTAACCATCGATTATTATCATCTCGTGGACCCCAACCAGGTAGTTGATAATTACCTACATGGCTAAGTCCACTCGTCAATGACTTCATGGATTTCTGCGATATTTTGATTTGGCCACCCCTAACTTTCTTCCAACCTATTCCTACATCACAAAACAAAGCTCAATGAGGCAGTCGGTGGTTAGGCATACGCAACACATGTCCCAACCACCTCAACTGATGAAGTTTCACCACTTCATCTATTGATCTGTCATTCTTACTTAGTACCCGATTCCTAATAACAGCGTTGCTCACTCGGTTGTCCCACGATATACGAGCAATGCTTCGAAGACACCTATGATCGAAAACCAGTAACCTACGAATATCTTCTACTCTCACTGGCCATGTTTCACAGCCATAAAGTAAGACGGAATGAACTACTGCACAGTACACTCGTCCTTTAGTCAGCAAACGGATATCTCGCCTACGCCATAAGTGACGCGGGTTGGCAAAAGCCAATCGAGCCTTCTGTATCCGAACTGAGATTTCGTCAGTCACCAGAGCAAAATGCGTAAAAAATAATGTAGTGTTTAAAATTTGAAAGTATTCATGGACTACCTTCACTGAATCACTGTAACTGACTTCACATAAAGCCTGTGTTGGTGTTTCGTTCTCTGAGCTGAATGTTTTGGTTGTGAAGCTTTCATTGTTCTTCTTTCTGAACAACATCCTCAGCACAAACTTCTTCAGATAGAAGTAGTGAAGTATTCGAATTTCTCCACATTTGACCTGCAGAGCTTGTTCTGTTAACCTCAGTCCTGATTGGTTGATGTGGACCTTACACCTGTCGTTGTTTGCACCTTCATTTTGATTGTATCTTCAGTTTGATCTGTTTCTTAATCCTATGTCACCTATGATTTTTCTGATTGGTTGATAGATTGGCTCAATTTCTATGTGTTTGTTGATTGCTAAAGCCTCCATGATAAAGTGTCCTTGAATTATTAATAGAGGATAGCTTTTAAAATTCAAGCAATCAAAACCAATGTCATACAACTGATCAGTCCATATACAACCTTATGATTCCTAACACATGTGAATCAGTTCAATTTCTAAATGGTCTGTAAAGAGTACAATCATGGTATCAGTAAATAAGTAGCCTGATATTTTCATCCCATATATATATATATATATATATATATATATTTGGCAATGACTAGTAGTTTTACAGAAAATATCAATAATTCATATTCTATAGTATTTAATTTTCGAAAACCTTTTTGTCAAAGTACTGACGTATTTATAAATATTTTAAGAGGAAATAACAGTAAACTGTTTATGTTGTTAAGTAACGTTGAACTAACTTATACAGATAGCAGTAACCTCAGCAGCAGTCGGTCTTAACATTCACAAAGGGAAAATCAAGATTCTTCGATACAACACAATAAGCTCCAACCAAATCACATGTGACGGTAAGGCTTTGAAAAATGTAAAAACCTTTGCATATCTAGGTAGTAGCATCGTTGATGAGCAAGATGGATCTGATGCAGATATGAAGGCGCGGTTTGGTATAGCAAGGACGGTGTTGCTACTATTGAAGAACATCTGCAACTCAAAACAACTGTCAAACAACAACAAAGTCACAATTTTCAATACAAATAACAAGACAATTCTTCAGTATGAGGTGGAAACTGGGAGAACTACCAAAGGCATCATCCAGAAGATACAAATATTTATTAACAGCTGTCTACTCAAGATACTCCGGATTCGTTGGCCAGACACTATCAGCAACAACCTACTGTGAGAGAGAACAAACCAGAACCCAGTGGAAGAAGAAATCAGAAAGAAGCTCTGGAAGTGGATAGAACACACAATGAGGAAAGCACCCAATTGCTTTACATGACAAGCCCTCACATGGAACCCTCAAGGTCAAAGAAAAAGAGGAGCACCGAGGAACACATTACTCCGAGAAATAGAGAAAGATATGAGATGAATGAACGAAAATTGGACAGAACTGGAAAGGTAGGCCTAGAACAGAGTAGGTTTGGAGAATACTGGTCGATGGGCTATGCTATATTGTGGGTAACTCGCGTAAATAATTTAAGTAAGTAACTGATAACTGATAGATTCATTAAGATAGTAAACTCATACGAGAATTGAGACTGGTCAACAGTTCTTAATTGCAATCAGAACTTTAGTTATAAATATAAACGTTTAACAATTCATCCACTGGTTAGTCAGTCAGATGCAACGTAGAACTTCGTACACAAGTACATCAGTTCACGTCGCCATACCATTTCAGCACACAGATGTAATTGTCAATTCAAATCCAATAGAAGAAGAGGTAGTAAAGGTATTAGGAACAATCGGAGAGCTTAGGATTAGAAGATATTATTCAGGAAGTATGATTCAGTGAAAACAGTTTAGAAAGTAAAAACTAGAGGGGTTGAACAATCCAGAAGATTAGAATTTAAGAGAGAACATAGAATAAATGCACCGGCGCCATTGCGAACGATTTTGAGCCATGTCATTCAAGGTCTCTAACCATCGATTATTATCATCTCGCTGAACCCAACCAGGTAGTCGACAATGACCGACATGGCTAAGTTCACTCGTCAATGACTTCATGGATTTCTGCCATGTTTCCGTTTGGCCGCCCCTAGCTTTCTTTCAACCTATTCCTACACTACAAAATAAAGCTCGTCGAGGCAGCCAGTGGTTAGGCATACGCAACACATGTCCCAACCACCTCAACTGATGAAGTTTCACCACTTCATCTATTGATCTGTCATTCTTACTTAGGATCCGTTTCCTAATAACAGCATTGCTCACTCGGGTGTCCCACGATATACGAGCAATGCTTCGAAGATACCTATGATCGAAAAATCAGTAACCTACGAATATCTTATACTCTCACTGACCATGTTTCACAGCAATAAAGTAAGACGGAGCGAACCACTGCACAGTACACTCGTCCTTTAGTCAGCAAACGGATATCTCGTCCACGCCATAAGTGACGCAGGTTGGCAAAAGCCAATCGAGCCTTCTGTATCCGAGCTGAGATTTCGTCAGTCACCAGGCCATCGGCACTGATGAGACTCCCCAGATAAGTGAAGCGGCCTACACGTTCGACTACTTCACTCCCTGTAATTATTTCAGGTGACGATGCAACCCAGTCTTGAGGCAACATTTTGCATTTGGAGGGTGAGAAACGCATCCCGAACGTGCTTGTACTGTTGCTTAGGTTAGTCGGATCTACTGGTTAACAGTAGAAACCTTATTAGTTTTTATCCAGTTATTTGTAACAGCTTTTTTTCAATACTGGAAGTAGTACTTCAACTAACTATCTATCTGTCATTTGTGTACTTTAATGAATTTTAATACGATTTTGCACAAAACTACTTTTCGCTGTTCATTGTTTAGATTTACAAGTTTATGGTTTGTTTTTCTAAAAATTTATACTTGTCTAGTTTTAAGAAAAACTATGATCGATTATAAATATTGAATTGGGTAAAGTGAATTTATTGAAATCTGTTCGGCCTGCACGTAAACACGTCAACTTGATATACTTGAACTATTACGAGTTTACTGCCTAGTTGGAAAACGAGAGCGAGGATCGAGGATCCGGCCCGCGACACGACATGCTACTCAAATCCGATTATCCCAAACCCCATATTTAGTAAAAATAAGAAGACGTGATATGAAGTAGAACCTGTATTCTACAAGCATCCAGAAAGTACGAGGTCCGAATCTAGAAGAGAATCAGGATCCCGGACTAGGGATCCGGGACCGGGTCTTGATCCTGGTCGCGGTCATAAAACGTTTCAGATAATGCGTATTTATACATTTTGGTCAAATAGGAAACAGCATCGAAGTGTGTGTGACATTGACAGTTAAGACGACCAATAGGAAGTAACATTTGAAGTCACATTAATAGTCAGGACAACCAATAAGAAACGCCATTGGAGCACGTGACATTGATATATAGGACGACCATAAAATTGACCAGTAGGAATTAACCAATAGGAACTGACCAATAATTCTCTTAGGATATTGGATGAATATCCTAACAAAATCATAAATTGGTCATTGTTAGATCACCATTAGAAACCTGAAAGTACTGGGCCGCCCTTTCATCCTGGTGGTCGAATATTGATCGATTCATGATTTCCATGAAGCTCAACAATTACCACAACTCTTTGATTAAAATTATCATATGCTCACCAGAGTGACTGGCTCCGTAAGGAAGTTTTGTGGTGCGAGCTACTTATAAGTAGTATATGACGTGAGTGTCAACGTAATGTCTGGCAGCAGAAGATGGGGGAAGATCAAGAAAAGAAGAGTTAGAAAACAATGGAATTTGTATGAAACGCATGAATAGTGACGATGGATTGATATTTTGCAACAGGAACAGTCCAGTTCGATATGATGGATCGATATTTTGCAAATTAACGATTTACGATATGGTGTTCCGATTTTACTGAGTAACTCTGTAATTTTCGTTAAATACATTTCGGTTGCCCCACCTGTGTTCTCCTTCACTATAGTTTCACCGAGTAGTTATAATGAAAATTTGTAACCAGTTGAATTCAACACTAACCAACCGAAAACAGTGGATTAGGTTGGGCAGTACAGTGGATTGATCAAAGTTAGATATTAAAACCGTTAGATGCTGCCTCAGTGGTCTAGAGGTTAAGCGTTCGCCGGCACAAGGCTGAAGTTCCTGGGTTCGATTCCTGCGAGTGAAGGCGGATATGCATTGTTGACGGATCCCCTACTAGGACGAAACAGCCGTCCGGTGCTCTCAGGTCTCTAATAGTAGTCGAACACTGATCGATTCATGTATTTAATGAGACTATGTTTTCAATTGAATGCTTTTCACCACAAAGCTATCGATTCAACTTATTGATGTGATAAGATATCAATTATCACTGGGAACCTTTTGTAGATAGATAGAATATGCATTAAGATTTTAAATGACACTCGAATTACATATAAGTTGTACATAAAAAACTTCGCTTTTAACTTCTTATTACAGGGATTTATTAACGGTTCAAGTTCTGTCAAAATTCCTGTGACATTTAAAGCAAAAGCACTAGGACCGATTACAAGTGAATTATGCTTCAAAATTTGTGGTATCAATGAGAATCCATTGGTAAGTATTTGCAAAATTATTCAATTTACGATTGTTATTATGAGAATTACTTGATATTCGTGATCATAGCCACTACATCGGTGATCGACCGATTTTCAGTAAATCTCAGTCGTACAAGAGGTCAGTCACGGCTCCATTTGCTCAATGGTAACTTCTCTGACTGTGAATCTGGGTGACAACGGATCGAATCTGCCACGGATAGTATCAGTCCTCCTAATACAAATTCTACGTCTGGCAGAATTTCCTGCTGACTGCTCCAACCACCAGTTTACATCTTAGTACAGTGCATGTGATGTAAAGTCACCTACATTAGTGACCATGTTACAAACTGAACGATACAACTCCGTCAGCATTAAAAAATGACTTGAAACACGTCACATTAAGCATTGATTTCAACTGTTTTGCATATTAACAAAGATAACAACGAAAAATCATATATCATGTTCACTAATGACTAGCTTCTCGAGAAGACGTGACCAGTGGAGGTCAACTCAGTGGGATGTAGGCAGTAAATACCGAAGATAATGGATAAAATTGCCCGGGAATCCTTAGATTGACTGAAGTTAGACATTAACATCGTTGAATGCCGGCTTAGTGGTTCAGAGGTTAGGCGTTCACGAGCTATATAGTACAGGCATCAACACGATCGAAGTTAGGGACTACTTACTTATTTACTGAATTACGCCTATTACCCCTGATGGAGCGTAAGCCGCTGGCTGACCAGCGGATTATTTTTTCTCCCTAGTGCTTTTTTAGCGAGTTGTATTTCTACGCGATGGGACCGTAAACCTCATGCCTAACTCTTCTTCTTTGCCCGTACTGGGGACGGATAGTAACCCCAGAAGAGCTGCAGACGGAGTTCATGAATTCATATCACTCTATCTTAATTGCTAATTTGATTTAACTCAAATTCATAAACAGTAAACCAACAATTGTGAGCAGCTGTTTCATATTGATTCGCAACTCAACCATGGTATACTCATGATCCAGCCTGAGCTCGAACCTTGGACATAAGAAGTTATTTTGGGGTAAAGTAATTTTAAACCACCTAATTAGTACCCAATATTAACTTAAGGCACAATTCTAGGAATATCTAGTACTTTTGGTAACAATCACTTTCCTGACGAAATGGCCTAACTCCACTAATCTGTTTGTGTAAAAAACTATTCCCTAGTTTAACTTACTCTTACTAACCTCTCCGATTACTTCTAATACCTTTACTACCTCTACTACTATTGTAATTTGAATTGACAGTTACATCTGTCTGTGCTAATGTGGTATTATGGCAACATGAACTGATATACTTACGTACGAAGTTCTACGTTGCATCTGACTGACTGACTGACTTACTTACTTTTACAGATTAGCTAACTAAATAATATTTTCCAATATATTTCACTAGTTTCTATTTTCTTCAATTAAACACACACACACACACAGAAAATACCCATCAAATGTATGGGTGAAGGTCCAGTGTTACATGTTGATCAAACGAAATTAGAATGGGGCCTAATACCTGTCCTACAACCGATCAATAAAACATTAAGAATTTCCAATGAATCATGCATTGATGCCAATTATACTGCTAAGATGGTGAGTACATTTCTACTGTTTTTTTTATTTTAAAATTTCATGAATGATATTCAATAATTTTCCGTTTTATATCATGTTTAACGTTTGTTCACTGATCATTGGTCAGTGAAGTGAAATTGTCAAATAAAATGTTATTTATTGACCACTTCTATGAGTAGTGATGTATTCACTTCATATGTGAGTAAAGAAGTTGATTGGAGAAGAATTATTGATAGTTGGTCAACAGGCCGCATATTTATTTTGTTGCCTGGAGCCTCACTGAGGTTACTGCGGGTCCCGAGCCTGGAAGAAGAAGGAGGGTTTGGCATGGGGTTAGCGACCATATCCTGAAGAAAACGAACTTGCTAAAAAGGCGCTAATCAAAACAAATAATTCAAACCATTTCAATTCGGCCGTGGAAGTTATAATACCTTCATTTAGAAGAGTTATGACGTCTCAAGACGAAAGATGAGTTCCTTCGGAATTCACGAGGCTGATGCCTACTTCTGACAACCAGAGCAACCATTAATTTACGTACATGGAATGTCCGTACAATATGGGATACAGGGAGAGTGTTCGAAATTGCTGTAGATATGAAAAAATACAACCTAGATCATCTGGATTTTCTATTGCACACGCAACAACAAATGCAAGAGAAGACGACCAGTGTAGCAGCAGCCTCAACAGCATTAGGTCTCAACATACACAGGGCGAAAGGCAGGATTCTGTGATACAGCACAAAATGAACCAACCAAATCACACTTGATGGAGATACCTTGGAGGATGTAAAAACCTTTACAATATAAATGCAGCATCACTGAAAATCAAGGTGGATCTAATGCTCATGTGAATATCTCTAACTCAAAGTAACTATTAACCAACAATGAAATCACAATTTTCGATACAAATGTTAACACGATTCCACTGTATGGAGCCGAAACTTGAGAACCATGAAAGTCATCATCCAGAAGATGCAATTGTATATCAACAGTTGTCTACGTGAAATACTTGGGATTCGTTGGTCAGACACCATCAGCAGCAACTTACTGTCGGAAGAACAAACGCGATTTCATCTGAGAAGAAATTCAGGAAAAACTGCTGAATGTGGATAGGACACATATTGACGAAAGCATCCAACTACGTCAAAAGACAAGCCTTCCAGATGATTGCTAATACATTTTGGGACTGTGGAGGGAGTAGTCCTGAAGTTAGATGCAGAATACTAGGTAAGCATGGTAGGTCAATTGACGAGATAATGAATCTTTACCAACTGAAACAGTATTATGTATGTCTATCCACTTACATCCTCAAAGTACGATTATGCCTGGTGTAGGGATAGAATGAACGAGAGCTAGGAGTGGTCAAACCAAAATATGGCACTAGTATGTAAGTAAAGTCATTGGCAATTGGGCTGAATCATGAAGGTAATTGAAAGCTACGTGATCCACGTAATAATCGTAACCAGAGGTTGAAGACTTTGGTTTACATGGCTTATAATCGTTTGGAATGGAATAGGTACATTCACTAATCGCCTTCCTGTTGCTTCTGGGTTCTTGATACAATTTTTATTATTCCAGTAATCTGAATTCTCTTGGATGGAATCATCTATGCGTAATCCTTTTTACTACCACTAATACTTTTGTTACTTCTACTATTCTTGGATTTTTTCGCCTATGTGTTAAATGTGACAACTTTAACCAAGGTATACATGTGTCCGTTTCTATATTGCTTTTGTCTAACTAACTGACTAATCGGCTGAAATTGTTCATGTGGCTAAGATGTGTAACTTCAGTAGTTAAGTAATATGAATTTGGCAATTGATCTCTTGGAAATCAGTTGTTTGTCCGTCAGTTTATTCATGCATTTAATAAATATGTTTGCCAATGAGATGTCTCTAGTTAAAAGGGCTTTTTACTCGTTAGATATTGGAATTTCACATTTAACCAAGTACAGTCAAACTGTAGACAAAGTCTTCAGCATATAGAGTAATTTGTTGTTTGCAGTAAGTCCGTCAGCTTCGACTTAGAACTTCGTATGTGCATGCATCAGTTCAAGTTGACATACCACATTAGCACATAGAGAGGGATTAGTCAATTTAAATCTCGTAGGGGTAGAGGTAGTAGCAGTATTTGCAGCAGTCAGAAAGATTAGGGTTTATAGATGTTATTCACGGAGTCTGATCTAGTAAAATAAGTTTGAGAATAGAAAGATGAAGTTGATGAGGAATTCAGATTAGAATTTGAGAGAACACAAAGAATGGTTGCACCTGCGCCATCGCAAACCATTTTGAGCCATGTCATTCAAGAACTCTAACGATTTTTTACAGTCATCTCGCGGACACCAACTAGGTAGTCTACACGTACCCACAGGGCTCAGGTCACTTGTTAGTAACTTCATGGATTTTTTCCATGTTTTGCGATGGACGCCTTTTGCATCCCTACACCACAAAACATGGCTTGTCGAGGCAGTCGATGGTTAAACATACGTAAAGCATGTCCCAGTCTAAGTACCACTTTATCTGTAGGATTAAACTGAACTATTTTTCAGCGACCGCTTTTAGTACCTTAGTGTTGTTCAATGTTTCAGTATGTTCAATATATTTCATTTTGTATTGAACTAACGATTTCCATATTCATTACTCATTTTATTAGTTACGAAATGATACTGTTTATAAAGTTGAACCATGCACAGGATGTATCACTGGTTATAGTTATGTAGATTTGAATATAGCTGCAAATTTAAATGACATTCTATTATTCAAAGATCAATTAATCATACATGTGGAAAATACTTTACAACCATTGAAAATTGAATTAAATGCAACTGGTCAAGGTGGCACAATAGTAACACAACCATCAATGGGTTCCATATTGAATTTAGGCAGTCAATTTAGTGTGAATCCAATGCGGAAACAATTTAAAGTTATTAATAAAGGGAGGAGATCACAACAAATCATTTGGTCAATAGATGGACAATCACCAAGGAAATCAATTCAAACGGATGGTCAAGTTAGTTTCTTTTAAGTTGGTCCATTTTTAATGACATATATTTTATTGTAAATTACAGATTGATAGTGATAAACAGTTTGGGTAGTTTTAGGTGAGATTGATCATATGTATGCTAGCTACATCAGTCTGTTAGTGCTGTTACGGGTATGAGGGCGGATGTCACTTCCCGGCTGCCCACACTGTAGAAGGGTGTTTCTTGAGGAATCTGGATGAGAAGTTTGATTAGTGTTGGTCTCGGAAACCTGTTAGCGTGACCGTAGAGCCAAGACGATAACTACTTCGGGTCGGTCACTCACAGTCTTTTTATGAGCGGTCTTTAAAGTGTTAGCTCCACTCTTGTTTAAAAGGCTTTACCACCGGAGACGGAAAGCCGTAACGTAAGGTGAGGTGTGAAATTTTTAGGGTCGACCTTTTTTAATTCCTCCTTTTTGTTTCGAGAAGGCATCATCATTGCAGATGTTGGTTGTCCGAAGGAAACACCTTACTGCTGTCATGCCTCTCTGCAGTCGGTAGTACTGTGGTGTGAGCTACTTGTAAGTAGTATATGACGTGAGTGTCAACGTAATGTCTGGCAACAGAAGATGGAGGAAGATCAAGAAAGGAAGAGTTAGAACACAATGAAATTTGTATGAAACGCATGAATAGTGACAATGGATTGATGTTTTGCAACAGGAACAGTCCAGTTCGATATGATGAACTGATATTTTGCAAATGAACGATTTACGATATGGTTTTCCAATTTTACTGAGTAACTCTGTAATTTCCGTTGAATGCAATCCGGTTGCTCCACCTGTGTTCTCATTCATTAGAGTACGACTTCGCCCTCAGACCTCCAGTTGCTGCTTTTGGTGTTACCGTTTTTCAGTCGACCATACTGGTATGGTATAACCTACAGTAACATATGTTCCAGCAAGTATTGTTCGGTTGGGTCTTCACCATAGGCAAGGCTGACCATTCAGTCAAGGTAGCAGCTACGGTCGGGAAATGTATAAGAAATATCCAAGACTCAATGAATTAAACTAATCCTTATTGAAACGCGCTCATCAACACTAGGAATTATTGATGGCAGATGTCAAGCAGTGTGAAGAGGATGCGGTACTTGGCGCACTAATGTTCGGATTGATAAATCTTGAATTTATTGTCATTTTTTTACACTCCGGGACCGATTCCTCTGAAAATATTCATTCAGATATAAAGCGAATATTTATGTAAACAAAATCAATCAGTTATCTTATACTCTTGATGAAAAGCGACTTCTTTTTACGTTAATTTTCGAAAACCCCACTACCAGATGTTAACCACGTACTTAATTAATGGTGACTGATTTTAAGATGAATCACTTAAATCTTAGTGAGGTCTTAGGATGAATTGCTTTTGTTAAGTCTATCACAGTTGTACAATAATCCACAGTCTTAAAAAATTCCTCATTTGTTATCCTTTCTTGAAGAAAACTAACTTTAATTAATCACAAACATGTCTCAACGAACTCATTAATCCTGTATAAATTTCTTAGTCGGTTCCTTTCTTCCTAAATACGTACGTTAACGTTTTGAAAACTGTTTGATTAAAGTCTCTAGATTACTCTTTTATCGGCTTGCACCATTGAAAACTAATGTTTAATGGTAGCTTTTTTGCTAAACTCTCCAACGTCTACCACTACAATTTTGATATTTTGGCTGTTTCTCAATCCTGAAAAGCAAACTGTAATCACTGGGATTCACATGAGGACTTGTAATTTATCATACAGTAATCTGATCCTAAAGATCCACTAAATGGAATAGTTTTGATTGTTAAAATACAGGTTGCATGCAACTGTAAAAATGTTTTTTTTTTAAAGAAATCAACTTCTACTACTTACGAGTAGTAAACAAATTTCTACGTAAATTTGAACAATCCGTTCAGCATCGTTATCATAATCACTTATTCTGTAATATGAAAATTTCATTCTAGTTATCAAATAAACCCGAATCGAAATGGTCAATTACACCACATCGATTTGATCTTAATCCAGGAGCATCTACAGAAATTTGTTTAGAAGTGCAATGTGATAGGTGAGTTTTAAGTAGAGATTTTTATAGTGGTGAAATAAAATTACTGATAATCAATAAAATATAAAGCAGGCATTATTGCTATTATTACTGGTAATTATACGGTTATGGAGATTGTTAGATTTCGTGTAAATCATGAATCAGTCAATGTTAGACCACCATTAGAAACCTGGAAGCACTGGATGTCTGTTTCGTCCTAGTATGGGATTCATCTGCATTGTCAATCCAAGCCCCACACGAGCAGTAATCGAACCTAGGAATTTCACTTTCATGAGCGACCATTGAGCCGTCATTTAGTGGTGACAATGTCTAACTTAGATCAATCCTCATTACTGCATGACACCGTTGCGTGAGAGATCGAAGGTCATCGGTCCAATACCTGCGTCGAAATTTAGTGGATGTGCATTGTTGATGAGTCTCATACTAGGGCGAAACGGCTGTCTAGCGCTTCCAGGCTCCTAATGGTGGTTTAAAATTGATTGGTTCATGATTTTAATTATTATTATTATTATTAATCAACTTTATTTTTGATATTTGAGGTTTAAATGTTATTCATAATTTAATTTTGAGTCATATTTAAGCAATGAAGTATCTGAATCGTTAATGCGACGATTCATAGCATAGCATGGTAAAATTTTCAAGACAAATCCTAAAGTACTAGAAATCGTAACATTATCAATGATAATTGGGAAATATGAGTCATAAACTTGTGAAATACAAAACAAAAGTTAACTTAAAAGGAAAGATAAAGGGCAACTCTATTAAGGCTGATTCTGAGACTGTACCCAACTCCTCTAAGCAATGGTTCTGATAACTATATGTACCCTAACCAGGTTGTCCGCAGCAAACACAGCTTAGTTCAACAAAGCATTGATTTGTGGAGTGATGAGAAGGTTCGGTTTGCCACCCCCCCACCGTTCATCCAACATATTCGTACACCAGGAAACATCGTATGTCAAGTAGGCAGCGGTTGTACAAATTGAGGATAAGTCACATTCCATTCACCTCTGTCGATAAAGATTTGCTATTTTGTGAACTGATTTGCCACCTTTACTTATCACTCTGTATCTGACCTCATCGTTAGTCACACAATGATCCGGACATAATGCATACAACGATTTGAATACTTCTATGATAAACTTACTTACTTACTTACGCCTGTTACCCCCCCCCCAATGGAGCATAGGCCGACCACCATTCTCCAAACAACTGTCCTGGGCCCCCCTATCCAGTTCTGTCCGATTTTTGTTCATTCCTCTCATATCTTTCTCTGTTTCTCGGCGTTACGTGTTCCTTGGCCTTCTTCTTTTCCTTTTGCCTTGAGGGTTCCATGTGAGGGCTTGTCTTGTGACGCAGTTAGATGCTTTTCGTAGTGTGTGTCCTATCCACTTCAACCGCTTCTTCCTCATTTCCTTCTCCACTAAATTCTAGTTTGTTCTCTCCCACAGTACGTTGTTGCTGATGGTGTCTGGCCAACAAATCCGAAGTATTTTGCGTAGACAGCTGTTAATAAACACTTGTATCTTGTGGATGATGGCTTTTGTAGTTCTCCAGGTTTCCGCTCCACACAGTAGAACTGTCTTGACATTTGTATTGAAAATCCTGATTTTGGTTTTGGTTAATATTTGTTTTGAGTTGCAGGTGATTTTCCACTGTAGAAATGCAGCCCTTGATTTGCCGATCCGCGCCCTCACATCCGCATTAGATCCACCTTGCTTGTCGATGATGCTGCCGAGATATGTGAAGGTGTTAACGTCCTCCACTACTTATCTTCGAATATTCTCTCTTTCTTTCAAATACCACCTCACAGGGAAGAACAGAAAGAACTGCTACAGAGTATACTTACTTCTTTATCTCAGGAACTAGCGAAAAACAGATAGCACCAAAGACTGAGAAATGCCACTGTAAGATCATAGCTATGTTAAAATTCTATAAACTCTTGTTGCACTCAGTAATAATCATTTATGCAGTAGTGAAAATTGTTTGAGATTGAATCCTACTTCCAACTTATTCAACTGATATGAAGTTTATTCTTAATCGCACGAACTATTCGAAAGCATCTAACCAGAATTTGTATATGATAAGCTTGTACACTAAGCTTTTATTAAAAGAATCAACATTTGCCACACAGATCGATCAGCAATCAACTAACACATCGACATTGACTTAATTTATCAACCAATCGAAACAATCATAAGCAAACTCAGGATCAAGGACAGATCGAAGTGGAGAGGTACAATCAGGCAACGACAGGTTTAAGGTCAATAACAACCAATCAAGATCAAGGTCAACAGTAGAAGCTACAACTCATATATGAAGAAATTCGAATACTTCACTTCTGTCTGAAGAAGTTTGTGCTGATGATGTTGTTCACAAGGAAGAACAATGAAATCCTAACAACCAAAACATTCATCTCGGAGAACAAAACACCATGACAATATCAACATCAAATAAACGCGATGTCATGTCATAGTCAATTGAAGGGAAGCAATTTTTAGATGCCGTCAATTGGTACTTGATTGTTAGGTTTAATATTTGGCTAACTTGTCAACACTTTAATAAAAAATGTTCTGTTATTTGATATGATAAGTGCTAAGTTCGAAAGTTTCAATGGGAATCTCATTACTGGTGTTCATTTACATCCAACTGATGAATTCTGGCCATGCAAAAAAAGACATTTCTTGGATTTCCTTGGTAGTCACATTTCAAATACAGTAAAAATTTGTAAAAGGAGGTACGAAGTCCAAAAATAAATAACTTATATCTGTTGGGGATGTTAGATCCCCAAAAATCGCTTGATAAATGCCTTATTTTGGATTTCACGTTTGCCGGCATGGGCTAGTCAGCTGACCTTGAGATTTCACTTCACACCATGGCTGTGATTGGCTGCTGTGTATTTTAGTGTGCGATTTTCGTAACTGTCCCAAGGACGTTTCTATGATGTATAAATAAACGAGAGTTGTATGCACGATTGTTCTGTGATTGCTGGGTGTTTGTAGAATATACTTTCTACGCTTACAAAGCCTTCTGTCTTCAGCTTGGGATTCAAAGTAGCCTATCTGGACGCTGATTCATTGTCTCGTTTGCGTTCATCGACTAAGGTGAACTCGTAATAGCTTCAAGCGTACTTAGTGACGAACCCTACAATATCTTACAAAGCTCAAAACGTTAAAATTATTAAGGAATGGCAATTTATTTCCACAGTCGAATTCACGAAACGATCTAACCTAGATAGATCATCATTAGAAACCTGAAAGCATTGGACGACCATCTTGTCCTAGTATGGGAATTCTCGGAAGTGCACACCCATGAAACACGCACACGGGAACCGAACCCAGCACCTTCGTATCACTCGAACGCTTAACCTGTATATCACCGTGCCGAAATCCAACGATGTTTATATCTAACTTCAATCAACCCATAATGTATACACAGAGCTTAGGAGTCTCATACTTGAACGAGAGGATCGTTCATTGCTCATTGCTTTCTAAGAATGATCTAACCAAGATCAGTTCGTCATTTCAACTATGAAAACAACATCATCTCCATGAATCCCTCTCCATTTATAAAAAAAAACACAGTTTAAACAAGACTGAATGTTACTTATAATTTTCATGTATTGATTACCAGTTACAATTTTTTTTTAATCGTATTTTAGTGCTAAAACAGTTCAAGAGAAAATTTTATGTCATTCAATAATTGGACGAAGTGCCAAATATCTCATTAAAACAATTGATGTCTCAATTGATTTTATTAAACCAATGATTGAATTGTCAACAAGTGAATTAGTTTATCGTATAGAAAAGGTAAGAAGTTCGAAAGTATTTTCCGATTGGGTTTTGCACAAACAGCATAATTTGTAGAAAGTAGTCCGCCTTCATTAATTTCAAAACAATTCACATCCCTATTATAAATTTTTAATAGGACAATGTGAAGACATAGTTGATCAGTGAAATGTGATGTGTGTTTGCGCTACGAAATGTATCCAGTTTAATCTTGTCAGATCCAATAGTTGTGTAGAAATCGGTTTACATTTGTTTTCGAGAATCTACTCGTTTATTGAAGGCTGTTTTCTAATTGATTAAGGATGAGATGTGTTAAGCTCGTCTGTATACTGTATTTTTGTTTCGTTTTCTGAGCTGGAAGTTTCGGTTGTGAAGCTTTCATTGTTCTTCTTTGTGAACAATATCATCAACACAAACGTCAGATAGAAGAAGTGAAGTATTCCAGTTTCTCCACATTCGACCTGTAGCTTGTTCTGTCAACCTAGGTTTCGATTGGTTGATGTGGACCTTAAACCTGTCGGTGTTTACACCTTTGTTTTGATTGTCGCCTACTTTTGATCTGTTTCTTAATCCTATGTATGCCTGTGATATTTCTGATTGGTTGATTAATGGGGTCACTGAAGATGTGTTTGTTAATTGCTGATTGACCTGAGTGCCGAGATTCTAAAAATTCTCTAGTGTTCTTTGTCCTCTGCCTATCCAGTATTTTCAAATTGTTCCAATCGAATGTATGTTCATAGATGACCGTGTATATTGATATAACGGGGATAAATGTCGTGGCGTTTGGTTGCTGATTGGTGTTTGCGTAAACGAAGAGGCTGGAGAGGCCATCAACTTTGTCCTATGTAGTGTTTTTCACAGTCTGAGCAATTTATTTTGTAGATGACAATTGGTTTTTCTGCCTTTGTCATTTTGTTCTTTGATCTAC
>OX103974.1:40486640-40507628 GCA_944470395.2 Schistosoma turkestanicum | reverse complement strand
TTTTTACACTCCGGGACCGATTTCTGTCAAAATATTCATTCGGACATAAAGCGAATATTTATGTAAACAAAATCAATCAGTTATCTTATACTCTTGATGAAAAGCGACTTCTTTTTACGTTAATTTTCGAAAACCCCACTACCAGATGTTAACCACGTACTTAATTAATGGTGACTGATTTTAAGATGAATCACTTAAATCTTAGTGAGGTCTTAGGATGAATTGCTTTTGTTAAGTCTATCACAGTTGTACAATAATCCACAGTCTTAAAAAATTCCTCATTTGTTATCCTTTCTTGAAGAAAACTAACTTTAATTAATCACAAACATGTCTCAACAAACTCATTAATCCTGTATAAATTTCTTAGTCGGTTTCTTTCTTCCTAAATACGTACGTTAACGTTTTGGAAACTAAGTCTTTAGATTACTCTTTTACTGGCTTGCCCCATTGAAAACTAATGTTTACTGGTAGCTTTTTCGCTAAACTCCAACGCCTACCATGACAGTTTTGATATTTTGGTTGTTTCTCAATCCTGAAAAGCAAACTGTAATCACTGGGATTTAAATGAGGACACTAGACTTTAGAGTACTAAGGTTGTTTCTTGTAATTTATCAGACAGTAGTCTGATCCTTTGGATCCACTAAATGGAATAGTTTTGATTGTTAAAATACCGGTTGTTTGCAACTGCAGGAATGATTTTTTTAAAGACATCCGCTCTTACTACTCACAAGTAGTAAACAAATTTCTACGTAAATTTGAACAAACCGTTCAACATTGTTATCATAATCACTTATTCTGTAATATAAAAATTTCATTCTAGTTATCAAATAAATCCGAATCGAAATGGTCAATTACACCACATCGGTTTGATCTTAATCCAGGAGCATCTACAGAAATTTGTTTAGAAGTTCAATGTGATTGGTGAGTTTTTAAGTAGAGATTTTTTTAGTGGTGGAATAAAATTACTGATAGTCAATAAAATATAAAACAGGCATTATTGCTATTATTACTGGTGATTATAGGGTTTTAGAGATCTTTAGATTTCGTGTTAATCAATGTTAGACCACCATTAGAAGCGTGGAAGCACTGGATGGCTGTTTCATTCTGATATGGTATTCATCTGCATTGCGCATCCAACCCCCACCCCACGAACAGTAATCAAACCTAGTACTTTCACTTTCATGAGCGACCATTGAGCTGTCATTGAGTGGTGAAAATACTAACTTAGATCAATCCACATTACTGCGTGAGAGGCCGAAGGTCCCCGGTTCAATTCCTGCCTCCAAAGGTCGTGGATGCACACTGCGGATGATTTACAAACTAAGAAGGAACAGCCGTCTAGTGCTTCCAAACTTCTAATGGTGGCTTAACATTAGTCGATTCATGATTTCAATCGTTATCATTATTTCTCAACTTCATTGTTGATATTAGAGGTTTAAATGTTATTCATAATTTAATTTCGAGTCATCTTTAAGCAACGATCATTCTGAAACGTTAGTGCAACGATTCATAGCATAGCATGGTAAAATTTTCAAGACAAATCCTAAAGTACTAGAAATTGTAATATTATCAATGATAATTGGGAAATATGAGTCATAAACTTGTGAATTGCAAAACGAAAAGTTAACTTTAAAGGAAAGATAAAGGGCAAATCTATTAAGGCTGATTCTGAGACTGTACCCAACTCCTCTAAGCAATGGTTCTGATTATTTTATGGACCCTAACCAGGTAGTCCACAGCTAACACAGCTCACTTCAACAAAAGATGGATTCGTGGAGTGATGACAACGTTTGGTTTGCCATCCCCTAGCGTTCATCCTACATATTCCTACACCAGGAAACATTGCATGTCAAGTTAGGCAGTAGTTATAAAAAATTAGGATAAGTCGCATTCCATTCACCTCTGTCGATAAAGATTTACTATTTTGTGAACTGATTTACCATTTTTACTTATCACTCTGTGTCTAACCTTATCGTTGTTCACTCAATAATCGGATATAATGCAGGCAACGCTTTGAATACATCTATGATAAACTTACTTACTTACTTACGCCTATTACCCTCAATCAAGCATAGGCCACCAACCAGTTTTCTCCAACCAACTCTGTCCTGGGCTTCCCTTTCAAGTTCTGTCCAATATTCGTTCATTCTTCTCATATCTTTCTCTATTTCTCAGTGTAATGTGTTCCTTGGCCTTCCTCTTTTCCTTTTGCTTTGAGGGTTCCATGTAAGGGCATGTCCTGTTACTCATTCGGGTGCTTTTCGCAGTGTGTTTCCTATCCACTTCCACCACTTCTTCCTGATTTCCTCCTCCAGTGGAATCGTGTTTGTTCTCTCCCACAGTAAGCTGTTGCTGATAGTGTCTGACGAACGAGTCCGAAGTATTTTGAGTAGACAACTGTTAATAAACACTTGTATCTTCTGGATGATGCCTTTCGTAGTTCTCCAAGTTTCCGCTCCATACAATAGAACTGTCTTGACATTTGTATTGAAAATCGTGATTTTGGTTTTGGTTGAAAGTTGTTTGGAGTTCCAGATAATTTTCAATTGTAGAAATGCAGCCCTTGCTTTGCCAATCCGCGCCCTCACATCTGCATCGGATCCACCTTTCTCGTCGATGATACTGCCCAGATATGTAAAGGTGTTAACGTCCTCCACTATTAATCTTCGAATATTCTCTCTTTCTTTCAAATACCACTTCACAGAGAAGAACAGAAAGAACTGCTACTGAGTATACTTACTTCTTTATCTCAGGAACTAGCGAAAATCAAATAGCACCAAAGGCTGAATGATGCCACCGTAAGATCATTCCTAACCTGAAATTCAATAAATTCCTGTCTCACTCAGTAATAATCATTTATTCAGTAGTGAAAATTCTTTGAGATTGAATCCTACTTCCAACTTATTCAACTGATATGAAGTTTATTCTTAATCGCTTGAACTATTCGAAAACATCTAACCAGAATTTGTATATGATAAGCTTGTACACTAAGCTAATTACTGAAAATTTTCACTTCAGCAAATTGAACGAAAGTGAGAAGTTTTAGTTGCGTGGAAGCTTTCTTTCATGAAGAAATAATTCTTTTATTCAATCAAAATGATGTGGTTTTATTAAAAGAATCAACACTTGGCACTCAGATCGATCAGCGATCAACAAACACATTGACAGTGACTAAATTTATCAACCAATCAGAACAATCATAAGCAAACTCAGGATCAAGGACAGATCAAAGTGGGGGTACAATCAGGCAATGACAGGTTTAATTTCAATAACAACCAATCAAGATCAAGGTCAACAGTCGAAGCTACAACTCATACCTGAAGAAATTCGAATACTTCACTTCTGTCTCAGGTTCGTGCTGATGATGTTGTTCACAAAGAAGAACAATGAAAACTTCACAATCAAAACATTCATGTCGAAGAACAAAACGCCACCACAATATCAACACTAAGTAAACGCGATGTCGTGTGTCATAGTCAATTGAAAGGAACTAATTTTTAGATACCGTCAATTGCTAATTGATTGTTAGGTTTAATATTTGGCTAACTTGTCAACACTTTGATAAAAAATTTATTGTTATTTGAAATGATAAGCGCTAAGTTCGAAAGTTTCAATTTGAATGTCATTACTAGTATCCATTTACATCCACCTGATGAATTCCAGCCATGCAAAAAAGACATTTCTTGGACTTCATTGGTAGTCACATTTCAAATACAGTAAAAGTTTGTAAAAGGAGGTACGAAGTCCAAAAATAAATAACTTATATCTGTTGGGGATGTTAGATCCGCAAAACTCGCTTGTTAAATGCCTCATTTTGGATTTCACGTTTACCAGCATGCGCTAGTCAGTTGACCGTGAGATTTCATTTCCCACCAGGGAAATTCATGGCTGTGATTGGCTGCTGTGTATTTTAGTGTGCGATTTTCGTAACTGTCCCAAGGACGTTTCTATGATATATAAATAAACGAGAGTTGTATGCATGATTGTATTGTGATTGCTGGGTGTTTGTAGGATATACTTTCTATGCTTACAAAGCATTTTGTCTTCAGCTTGGGATTCAAGGTAGCCTATCTGGACGCTGGTAATTGTCTCGTTCGCGTTTATCGACTAAGGTGAACTCGTAATAGCTTCAAGCGTACCGAGTGACGAACCCTACAATATCTTACAAAGCTCAAAACGTTAAAATTATTAAGGAATGGCAATTTATTTCCACAGTCGAATTCACGAAACGATCTAACCTAGATAGATCGTCATTAGAAACCTGAAAGCATTGGACGACCATCTTGTCCTAGTACGGGAATTCTCGGAAGTGCACGCCCATGAAACACGCACACGGGAACCGAACCCAGCACCTTCGTATCACTCGAACGCTTAACCTGTATATCACCGTGCCGAAATCCAACGATGTGTATATCTAACTTCGATCAACCCATAATGGATACACAGAGCTTAGGAGTCTCATACTTGGACGAGAGGATCGTTCATTGCTCATTGCTTTCTAAAAATGATCTAACCAAGATCAGTTCGTCATTTCAACTATGAAAACAACATCATCTCCATGAATCCCTCTCCATTTATAAAAAATACCAGTTTAAACAAGACTGAATGTTACTTATAATTTTCATGTATTGATTTCACCAGTTATAAATTTTTTTTAATCGTATTCTAGTGCTAAAACAGTTCAAGAGAAAATTTTATGTCATTCAATAATTGGACGTAGTGCTAAATATCTCATTAAAACAATTGATGTCTCAATTGATTTTATTAAACCAATGATTGAATTATCAACAAGTGAATTAGTTTATCGTATAGAAAAGGTAAGAAGTTTGAAAGTATTTTCCGATTGGGTTTTGCACAAACAGCATAATTTGTAGAAAGAAGTCCGCCTTCATTAATTTCAAAACAATTCACATCCCTATTATAAATTTTTAATAGGACAATGTGAAAACATAGTTGATCAGTGAAATGTGATGTGTGTTTGCGCTACGAAATGTCCAGTTTTCTCTTGTCAGATCCAATAGTTGTGTAAAAATCTGTTTACATTTGTTTTCGAGAATCTACTCGTTTATTGAAGGCTGTTTTCTAATTGATTAAGGATGAGATGTTTTAAGCTCGTCTGTATACTGAATTTTTGTTTCGTTCTCTGAGCTGGAAGTTTCGGTTGTGAAGCTTTCATTGTTCTTCTTTGTGGACGACATCATCAACACAAACGTCAGATAGAAGAAAAGAAGTTTTCGAGTTTGTCCACGTTTGACCTGTAGCTTGTTCTGTCAACCTCGGTCTTGATTGGTTGATGTAGACCTTAAACCTGTGGTTGTTTGCACCTTTGTTTTGATTGTATCCCCTATCCTATGTATGCCTGTGATATTTCTCATTGGTTAATAAATGGGGTCACTGTAGATGTGTTTGTTAATTGCTGATTGACCTGAGTGCCGAGATTCCAAAAATTCTTTAGTGTTCTTTGTCCTCTGCCTATCCAGTATTTTCACATTGTTCCAATCGAATGTATGTTCATAGTAGAGCGTATTTATTGATATAACGGGGAGAAATGTCGTGGCGTTTGACTGCTAATTGGTGTTTGCGTAAACGAAGAGGCTGAAGAGGCCGTCAACTTTGTCCTATGTAGTGTTTTTCACAGTCTGAACAATTTATTTTGTAGATCACAAGTGGTTTTTCTTCCTTTGTCATTTTTGTTCTTTGATCTACATAGGATTGATTGAAGTGATTCTGTTGGTTTATGTGCCACACCTATTCCAAATGGTTTCAGTAGTCGGGCTGTATGCTCCGTTATGTCTTTTATGTATGGTAGGATGATTTGTTTATGGGTTCTTGTACTTGATTTCGTTTCTGTCAATGGTTTCAGTTGATGTTTTTTTGATGAAGTTGCGTGCAAAGCCTTTCTTTTGGAAGATAGTGAGTGATAAGATGCATTTCCTCCAACCCATGATCATTATAAGAAAAATTTAGTACTTACTGACGAAACCATATAACCTAAGGACTTGCCAACTGATGAATGATCCCTAACAAGTTGTTTCATACTAAGCAGGATAAAACATTCTTCAAGTATTTCATAGACTTTAGTGATAGTTTAACTCAAGACATGAATGGATTGACGATAGACCACTATTGGGAGCGTGGAAGTATTAGAGATTGCTGTTTTATTCTTGTGAATTATTTTATCGAATAGAAAAGGTGTATTGGTTGATAGTTGAATAACAAATATGCCAGTCTATTTCATGTATGTATCTCTTCAAATTATAAGTCAATCAACTCGAAAGTTTCAAACGTTTATTCAATTTTGTGTTGTTTTTTCGACCATTAAACTGATACCGATAGGCACAAATCCATGAAGTCACTGACAAGTGGACTGAGCTATGTTAATAGGTGTAGACTACCTGGTTAGAGTACGCGAGATGGTAGTAACCGATAGTTAGAGACCTTGGATGATATGGCTCAAAACCGTTCGCAATGGCACAGATACATCCATCTAACCTTCTGAAACCCTCATGACCTTCATCTCTCTCTTCTTAAAATTCATTTGACTGGGTTGTTGTACTTCCTAAATTATGTCTTCGATCCTTAACCTTTTCGATTACCGCTAGTATTTCTACTACATGAACCAAGATGGGATTTAAATTGACAATTTCGTCTCTCTGTAATTTACACCATGAATTGGTTTTTGAGCGGAAAAATCACTGAAAATTACAAAACACCTTTAGATTTCATGGTAAATGTGTTGTTTTTCTATACTCCTAAATTGATTTGAAGGGTAACTCGAATAGCGATACAATATCTAAACCATTCAGTTACTTACTTACTTACTTACTTAGGCCTATTCCCCCAGTGGAACACAGTCCACCGACTAGTATTCTCCAACCTACTCTATCCTGGGTCATCCTTCCTAGTTCTATCCAACTGTTCTTCATTCTTCTCATGTCTGTCTCGATTTCTCGGTGTAATGTGTTCCGTAGCCTTCGTCTTCATCTTTGGCTTTGAGGATATCAGGTGGACCTTTGCCTTAGGATAGCATAATGGTGGTCGGACAATATTTAGTTTCTAAACTAATTTATAAACCTTATTATGTTGTAGTGCCTCTACATATATTCCAGTTGGCTTACATCTATTTTGGTTAAGCCCTTTCGATTAATTTATTTAACCAAGCCACTTCTACTGAACAATTTACCATTCTTTCTTATAACTGTTTGGCTTGAATGAGCTCATGTGACTTGTCCCACTTGTCATTTGACCCTTGTCAACTATTCGTCGCTTCTATTCATGTGCGTCTATTTCGCTTGTCACATGTCTGTGTTATATTTGTCCGACTTTATATTCTTAGTCACGCTCTGCCTCTTGGAGTTGGCTCATTAGCCTTCTCCAACGCGCTTCGCCTGTACATTCCCTTCCTTCGCCCATTCGTTCGCATTGTAATCCTAGGAGTTGGCTCAACAGCTTTCTCCAATTCACATCGCTTCATCCCTCTTATGCACTGCTTCTCCGCTTCTCTTTGTGGTGTGTCCCAAATAAACGTATTGATCACTACGAGTTCACCTTTTAATTGTTAAACCGTCAGACGCTACTTAGTAACGATTGTCTGGACGAGTTAATTACTGAGCTTAAGAACACGCACTAAATAGACACACTACACTGTATACGTTTGGAAAATAAATCAGGTCTTGATAGAGCTAGTCTAACTTGTATCAATCAATTCGTAATTTAGAAAAAAATTCCCTAACACTGTTGAAAAACACTTTATTTTTTAATTCTTATTTTTGTTAGGGACCATTTGATGAACTATCGACACAATTCAATCATTTCACAATGACAAATAAAATTGATTTAGTATTGACATGTTTATTGGAAGTTTGCAATCCATTCCATTTATGCATTGATCAAACGTACACTTCAAAAATGGTAAGACTGCGATGTGAATTTTTTTAAAAAAATATCTTCATTTATATTAGCGTTTTGCGTATTTTTTTTGGCAAGTTAGTTCGTTTTTTTTATGGGATGGGGTCGCCAACCCCAATGGCCAACCCTCCTCCTTTATCCGGGCTTGGATCTGGCAGTAGCCGCGAAGGTTCTGCTGGCGGAGTTAATTTGAAACAGAAGGATTCGGTTTATTCTGTAAACATGTGACAACAGAATAACTGATAACTATTCATTCAGTCATATATCGGTTCACTAGACTTTTGGGACCGAATGGTTATTGATTTTTCTGAAATTCGAAATGAATGGTGATTGGACGTCTAGTCTATGTTAATCAGTTTCACAGTGAAATTATGAATGTATCATGCCTAACCCCCCTCCTTTATCCAGGCTTGGGACTGGCAGTAGCCCCGAAGGTTCTACTGGCGGAGGTTTTCATTTCTATTGAAAGATATATTTAATTGATTCATAGAATTATTTTTTAATAATCATGAACCAATCATAGTCAGCCTGATTAATGAGTAAGATCACTCTGATTCAGATGTGAAGGGGCAAATCAGCAAAGAAATGGCAGTATTTCTATTACTGAACAACATTTGGAACTCAAAACACCTACCGACAAACACTGGAGTCACAATTTTCAATATAAATATCAAGACAGTTCTACTGTATGGGGAGGAAACTTGCTGAACCACGAAAGCCATCATCTGAAAGATACAAGTGTTTGTTAACTGTCAATCTACACACGATACTGAGGATCTGTTGACCAGGCACTACCAGCAATGACCTACTGTGGGAGAGAAGAAATCAGATTCCAGTGGAGGAGGAAATCAGGAAGAAGCGGTGGAAGTGGATAGGACACATATTGAAGAAAGCAACCAAACGCGTCACATGACAAGCCCTCACTTGAAGTCCCCATGACTAAAAGGAAAATAGGCAAACCAGGAGGGAGGTTTGTGACAGAGTAGGTTAGAGAATACTGCTCGGTGGCCTATGCTCCTTCGGGAGTAAAAGGCGTAAGTAAGCCATATACATTTTCAGCTATTCGGCAACATTTCTCCCAAAGATGACCTATTTTAAATGGAAATATGAAGTGAATCTCAATTAAAAATAATAGAGTAATGTAATCAACTATATTTTCTAGGCCAATCAGCAATGAAAATATGATCACATCTAGAATCTGATTTTGTGCAGCCACATTCGACTAACTTAAACTATTGTTGTAGTTATTCGATAACAGAACCAATGATTTGATTGGGAAAAAATTTGTATTTACATATATTCTGTCCGATAAACGAACTGATTAAATCACATAAAACTTCCAATGAAAATGGAGAAGTATTCTCATGAAACTCACGAAGCTTTAGCTTGTATAAATTGTAACAGTGCAACAAGCGTTTCAGTGCAATGGCTGTTAAGACTGCTTGACCCAAGATAGTTTATACCCTAAAATGTCCTATGTCAGTGAAAAGATTGATTGTATACTACTTTTGTGGTGCGCGCTACTTATAAGTAGTATATGACGCAAGTAAAAACGTAATGTCTGACAGCAGAAGATGGGGGAAGATCAAGAAAAGAAGAGTGGGAACACAATCGAATTTGTATGGAACGCATGAATAGTGAAATGTCAGACAGTGGATTGATGATGGATTGAAGATTTGCAAATTAACCGTTTACGATATGGTTTTCCGATTTTACTGAGTAACTCTGTAATTTTCGTTAAATACAATTCGGTTGCTCTCACCTGTGTTCTCCTTCACTACACTATCACTAGTGCTTTAAAGACGATAGAATGATAACGCCCAAAATTTTTAAAATAAAAATTTTCCTAATTTCTGTTTTTGTTCGGGACGTTAGATTCCCAGAACTCACTCGATAAGGGGACTAATTTTGGATATTTTGTGCTTTCGCGCCTAAGTTGCTTAGTTGACCTTGAGGTTACATTTCCCACTTAAAAATCCTTGACTGTAATTGGCTGATGGATTATTTTAGTATGCTATTTTTATGGCCCTCCCAAGGACATTGCTATCATTGTATGAATCAGCTTGATTTGTGTGCTTAACAACCTCATATCTTCTGGGTGTATGTATTCTCTAAGCCTTATCAAGACTTCTTGCTTTTGTTAGCCGGAGCTGGGACGACGGATTGGAATAGCCAGTCGTGTCAGTGTATCATTTACCAAGTAAGGTGAACTCGTAATAGTTTCACGCATATCAATTAACGAACATATCAGTTTTACATTTATTGTACAAATGTGATGATTAGCGATTGAGATGTAGATTGACTGACACCAACAACCATTTCAAATGTGATTTCCACTCTGAACTGACCAAGTGCAAACTTAACTGACTGTAGTTTTGTTAATTACTACCTCTATCGTATCTTCTGATTCTCTATACTTGGTCGTGGACTTCGCATCTTGTGTAATTGAGGCAGGCGCTGAAGTTTGTAATACGCCAATTAACACTCTTAGTCAATTAAAAACGACAACATTACATTGAATACTCTATTTGCACACCGTCTTTGAGTTGTGACTTCCAACGCCCCATCCTTCTTCCATTCCTGCTGCTGCTTCCTTTACTTCCTGTTAGTACTCTATTTATTTCTTGCTTTTGCTCCATTTGCTTTCCGTTTTCCTCTTCTGACCGTGAGACTTCTTCTTTCACGTCCCTTCTTATACTACTTATATTGTTCGTATAAGTAGCACACACCACATAATAAGATTCACTCGAATATATCTTGTACGGCGTTAACGTAATTTTGATCACCTATCTTATCATTCATTGTATAATAGTAGTAGTATTCCTTACAAATAAGATCAGAGCAATCAATGATTTCCAAATTTTTGTAATTATTTTGTAGACATTTCAAATAAAACCATTTGAATCCAAAGAGATTACTGTTTCATTTAATCCAAAGTATAAAGATGATTTGTTTAGTCGAAGAGCTGATGAATTATTATTTATTAAATATGCTGAACATCCACAAATTGTAAGTTACATTGTTCAATGATAATTGCTTTTTTTTAATTTACTCATTAAAATCATGAATTGATCAATGTTAGACCACCACCATTAGAAGAAAGCACTGGAAGCACTGGACGACCATTTCTTTCTAATATGAGACTCATCAGTGACTGTGCGCATCCACGACTTCTACTACTACTCACAGGATTCCAACCTAGGGCCTTCGATCTTGGGCACGAATGCTTAACCTTTGGACTACTCAGCCGAAATCTAACTTCCGTGAATCCACGGTTTTGTGGAAGCTCATTCACTGACTTCGGTGAGCACTACTTCACACCAGAACAGGGTTAAAATTCACTGGTCACGACCAATGATTTCAAATCCTGCGGGTTGGAGAAGTTGTGGATGTGCACTGCTGATGAGTCCCATACCAGGACAAATAGGCTTTTCACTGCTTCCAGGTAGCTGATGGTGATTTAACATTGGTCGGTTCATGATTTAAATAATGTAACTCAACAATCTCCACAACCCTATCATGCCAAAAAAGATATTGATAAAGAATCTGTTAAGTAGGTTATGAATTATTTTCTGTAACGGTTCCGTTTACGTGTATCTTGAGCTCTTTCTTCTTCGGTTGGACTATGTATATTCCAACTTCTTGCATGATTTTATTCATTGACTTCGCTTAAAAATTACATTGGATTCATTTTAATTACAGTTGCAGCTGGACTTTGATTGGATAATTTTCTGAAATATCCTTGAAAAAAATAAATTTTAGCTGAAATAAGTCTTACATCCGTTTATATCAGCTCGCAGACTTCTTTATTCTATGCTACTGATTAATACTGAGTAGCTTGAATTATTCAAAGTATTTTACACGGTATTTTTCTGACTTTGCAATCTTCCTTACGTACGATACTGTTTGTAGTTTGTTCATTTTGGAGGAACCTTCTTAACCTTAAAACATGATGTTTAATTCAGTTCCATAACTTGAATACAATTCGATTAGATGGTTTAATTGTAATTTGATCCTTGATCACTGTGCTTTTAACCGGTTAACTCATACGATGATGGCGTATGAAAAGTGCATATGCTTATTTGAAGTTTCATTGGGTATAACAACGCACAAATGTTCTTTTTGTGTAGAACACTACTAAGCTCTAACAGATGTTCAACTTCAAATATTACGTGACTGTTCTCCATGAGCTTACCTTACTTGTAGTGTTTTTTTATAATATGTTTCATTTGGTTGCCTAACACCTTTGATTGATCAAAATTAGACATTAATACCGTTGATTGGCGACCAGCTCAGTGCGCGAGAGGTTACGCGTTCTAAAGAGAGACTGGTGGTCTTCAGTTTGATTCCTGTCTGCAAAGGGCGTGGACGAACACTGCTGATGAGTTACATACTTGGATGAAACGACCGTCTAGTGCTTCCAGGTTTCTAATAGTGGTCTAACATTGATCGATTCATGATTTTAAACGGAAAAATATCGAGGGTTTACGTAGTATATTACTAATGTATAAATTTGCATGGTGATTCTTCGTCAACTGTTTTTACTTCTTTTTTTAAGCTTATTAATTTTCACAGATAGTAAAAAAATATATCCGGTATGATGATTTATAATTTTACCAAATCTTTTTTGAGTTCTCATTTGACGATACAATTTTAAACTACTCATATATAGTTAGTAGGTAGTTAGGCTAAGTAAAAAAAATATTGAAGATCTTTTTCGTCTTATACATATTTCTTTCTTTTACTACAAATTATAGGATGCAGTACGTTTAATTGGTGAAGTACATTTTCCAAATGTTCAATTCAGCTCTAAACTAATCGATTTCGGTTGTATATTGAATAATACAGAAATGACAGAACATTTAACTATGAAAAATATCAGTCCTTTACCAGTGAAATTTCGTTGGAGTCTACTAATTGGTGATCGACCAAATATTATATTTAAACGTCAAGCTCGATTAACAGAACATCCTGTTATTGTAAACGATACCGAATTAGAGCATTATGATGCTATTGACAATAAAAATGCAGAACAAATTACAATGCTTGAAAATAATTTACAAGATACTTGTACAAATGATACTGACCAAATAGAACATGAAACCCAAATCCAAACTGAACAACAAAATGACTCAGATCAAAATCTACCAGTTACAGAGATCAATAAACCAACTGATGAAAATATATCAGCTGACGAGAACCCCAATACTAATTCATCTTCTCCTGACAATCGAATATTACGTAATCTAATCGAAGAGGATGAAGATATTGTCCCGTTAGGTATTGAAGAATTATTCGACCTAGTGCCACTTTACGGGGAAATTAATCCAAGTGAAACAATTTCTCTAAGTTGTACATTTTATGGACATTCAGAAATTGAAGCATCAGTATTAGCTTTATGTGAAATCGAAGGTGGTCCTGAGTATAAAATTGAATTAAAAGGTTCCGCATCAGAAATTGATTTTCAACTAGATCAAACTGATCTGGATGTTGGTTATATTCGATTGGATAAATCAATGATTTGTGAATTTAATATTTTAAATACAGGAAAAGTTCAATTTGACTTCACGATTCAATTAACATCTAAAAGTACACAGTTTGGTCAATTTAAAATTGAACCATTCTATGGTCAAATAAATGGAAATCAATCACAACCAATTCGAATTACTTTTTTACCATGTAGACCAGGTTATTTTGAACAAGAATTCACTGTTCAAATAGCTTATTTCTTACCGAAACTAATTAAAATACACGGAATAATTGACTTTGCTCATTTGAATTTGAATTTACCGCGTGGCGGCATGATTTCGTCGGACGATGTTCAACAATCATTGAACAATGATCAATTGTCAATAATAGATGAAGAAACCGCGCATTTTCATGATCCTTCTGTTTTCTACCAGTTGACGATGTCCAAATTACTCAGTGATTTACATCATGAAGTGATCAATTTGATAGATTTATGGGAAAAACAACAAACTTTGCCAATTGTCTGTTTATGTCAAACAGTATTTTCCGATACCTCACATACATTATTGATTGAATCTGTGAAAAATATCAATTTAGATCGAATATTTATGCATGATGCCAATTGTCCGATTACTAAAGCTATAAAACAATATCTGACAAGTCATTATTATACTGGAATAAACAATTTTCCAGAAAAACTATTCCAACTAATTCCTGATTTGAATTTACAGTTGGATGCAGAACGTTCATATATTTGTAATCTTTTAGATACTATTGAATCCAATGAATTGAATATTAGAAGTAGTATCAATGATGAGAACAATGTTCAATGTAATAGCGATAATGATTGTTTAAAAATGATTACAGAAATTGAAGAACAAGTTAAACCTTGTTTTGTAAAAAAGTAAGTTTTTATGTTGGATAGTTGAAGGCAGTCGTCACAAAGGAAATCTCTGTTTGAAAAAAATTTGAGCTACTTAAAAATTTATCAGTAGTGTCGTTTTAAATCTTAAGATAACTAACCAGCACTATCTATAAGGATTCCTAAACCTGTCAATCCGATTTCGGAATACTGAAAGGTCAGTATTGCTTGATCGTGGAGGAGTAGCTGTTATTGTCTGTTCTGTTCTTAGTGTAACGATCATAAGTCGGTGAAGAGAAAATTTTCTCTCGGATTAAAAAAAATGTATCTTCATTGACTGATCACCAGAAGTGTGTGGCATTTGTTAGGATTGCAAGTCTTTAAAACTCTGTAGATTATTTTTATATTCAACAAATGTGGTTAATAAATGTTTTAAGCGAAAATTTATTTGGAAATCTAAATCATGAACTGATCAATGTTAGATTACCATTGAGAACTTGGAAGGAAGGAAGTATGGGATTCCTCATGACCTTCGGAATGGTGGTCGAACATTCATGGATTCGTAATTTCATTGAAACTCAATAACCTTCACAACCTTATACTGAAAGATGTAACTCAGCACAAAACCAAAGTGAAGTTCAACTTATATCACTGATTAATTCAGTGAAAATCAGTACAATCCCTGGAACAATACGTGGAAAAATCTTTTTGCATATAACCTAAAGCAAATCACTATGTTACCAATCAAATAGTGCTGTACGCTTAACAGTGAAATTGAAATTAAATACGAATATTACTATTGGAGGACAGTTGGAAAGGGATTAAGGAGGCAATCGCTTCAACATGTCACGAAGTTCTGGGTCACAAGAAGTACCATAACAAGGAATGAATATCTGTTGGTACTCTTGCAAAAATCGAAGAAAGGAGGAACAAGAGGACAGTAATCAATGTCAGCCAAACGAGAGCAGAGAAAGTTACCGCACAAGCTGCATATACATAAGCAAACAGGGAAGTGAAGTAGAGCATCAGAGCTGACAAACGAAAATATGTGGAAGATCTAGCAATGACGGCGGAAAAGGCTGCAAGAGAAGGAAACTTGAGACAATTGTATGAAATAACAAAGAAGCTCGCCGGGAACTATCGTAAACCAGAACGACCAGTGAAAAACAAGGAAGGCAAAGTAATCAGAATTATTGAGGAGCAGCGAAACAGGTGGGTAGAGCACTTTAAGGAAAGGAAAAAGCGAAAATCTTCGATGCAACACAACATGCACCAACCAAATCACTCTTGATGGAGATACCTTGGAGGAAGTTAACACCTTAACATATCTCGGCAGCATCATCGACAAGCAAGGTGGATCTAATGCGGATGTGAGGGCGCGGATCGGCAAATCAAGGGCTGCATTTCTACAGTGGAAAATCACCTGCAACTCAAAACAATTATTAACCAAAACCAAAATCAGGATTTTCAATTCAAAAGTCAAGACAATTCTACTGTATGGAGCGGAAACTTGGAGAACTACCAAAGCCATCATCCAGAAGATACAAGTGGTTATTAACAGTTGTCTATACAAAATACTTCGGATTCGTTGGCCAGACACCATCAGCAACAACGAACTGTGGGAGAGAACAAACCAGATTCCAGTGGAGGAGGAAATCAGGAAGAAGCTGTGGAAGTAGATAGAACACACTCTACGAAAATACCTAACTGCATCAGGAGACCAACCCTCAGATGGAACCCTGAAGGCAAAACGAAAAGAGGAACGCCAAGGAACACATTACGCCGAGAAATAGAGAAAGATATGAGAAGATTGAACAAAAATTGGACAGAACTGGATGGGGGGGGGCCAAGAACAGAGCTGGTTGGAGAAAACTGGTTGGCGGCCTATGCTCGATTGGGGGCAACTGGCGTAAGTAAGGAAGTAAGTAAGTAATTACTATTTGGTTTTTGAAGAAAGTCAACATTCAAGATCTATGAACACATAGATTCTCAAACACATCGATGCCATAAATACTTTAGTCAGTCAGTCAGTCAGAAACAACATGGAACCTGGTACGTATGTACATCAGTGCAAGGTACCATCCTGCATTAGCAGAAAGAGGTTAAACCGTCAATTCAAATCCCATAATGGTAGAGGTAGTAAAAGTTTGAGTAGTCGAAGATGTTATTCAAGATCATCATTCAATGGATGGATTGAAGCAGTAGAAAAGCACAACATTCATTGTTGTGCGCAGAGTCACAGTGAATTTTCCAATGTTGACGTTATTTCGTTTCACTCTAAGGATAATAAAGATAACCTCGTTTAGTTAGAATTTTCTTGACTAAACTTAAGCAAATCAAAATCATATGTTCAATTACAAAGGCAGTAATTGTTAGATCAGTCATATCGGCTAGGTGTAAGTGATAGGGAGTTTTACCGATAACTTAAGTATGCCTGTTATTCCCGATAGAGCATGAGCAGCCGACCAGCATTATCTAACCTACTCTGTCCTTGGCCATACTTCCTTCCTAGGTTTGTCCAATAATGGTTCACTCTTCTCATATGTGTCTCCATTTGTCGGCGTGTGTTCTTCGGTCTTCCTGTTCTACTTCGGTCTTGAGGATTCCAAGCGAGGGTTAGTCTTGTAACGCAGTTTGGTGCTTTCCGCAATGTGTGTCCTATCCACTTCCACCACTTCTTCCTGATTTCTTTCTCTGCTGGAATTTTATTCATTTTCTTCCACAGTAGATTGTTGCTGGTAATGTCTGTTCAACGGATTCGAAATATTTTCCGTAGACAACTGTTCATATACACCTGTATCTTTTCGACCATTGCTTTCGTGGCTCTCCAAGTTTCCGCCTCATACAGTAGAACGTCTTGACATTTGTATCGAAAATTGTGACTTCGGTGTTGATTGATAGTGGTTCTGAGTTCCAGGTGTTGCTCAATTAAAGAAACTCTGCCCTTGCTTTGCTGTTCCGTGTTTTACGTCAGCATCAGATCCACCTTGTTCATCAATGATGCTGCTCAAATACGTGAAGGTTTCCACACCTTCCAAATCCCCTCTGTCAAGTTTGATTTGGTTGGTGCATGTTGTGTTGTATCGGAGAATGTTACATTTCTCTTTGTGCATATTGAGATCTACTGCTGCTTAGGCTGTTGCTACAGTAGTCGTTTTCTGATAACTAACTCGTTGACTAAAAATATGTTCAAATGTCAGTTCTTAATAATTATTATTATTATTTCAAACAGTCAGGATGCTCAGTCAGGTATCACTTCATTTTGTGTGATTGAATAGCAGAATTTAATTCAACATTTTACTGAATTTGTTTTTCACAATTCTATTAATTATATTTTCACTTACTTACATAATCAAACTTATTCGACTGTTTTCTGACTGTTACACTCGTCACTAGGTATGCTTAAAACTGTTACAGGTTCACCTTAGTTGATAACGAGAACGAGACCAGGTTGGCTACTCTGATCTTTTGACCCAAGTGCACTAACGAGAAGTCTTGATATAGCGCAGAAAGTGTATTCTACAAACACCCAACAAGCACAGTGCATTCAAACACACAAATTGCGTTTATTTATACTCCATACAGACTTCCTTGGGAGAGTCACAAAATAGCACACTAAAATTACAGTAACCAATCACAGCCAAGGCTTTTCCTGGTAGGAAATGTGATCTCAGGGTCAACTGATCAGCCCATGCTCGGAAACGTAAAATTCAAAATAAGGCATTAATCAAGCTAGTTCTGGGGATCTAACTCAGTCACCGGTGTTTTTCCCTTTTATTAGTTATCTTGATTAGTGGCCCACAATCTTATTCCAATTTGCCCGAACGATGGGATATTCTATGAAATAAATCTCCCCTTTGATTTCCATATATCATTCTTAGGCGAACTCGGCTTTCTGCGATGGGGTTAATAAGAAGCTAAATATGGATTCGTTTGGATGCATTTATTTCAAGCAATTGTTTACGTAGACAAACATGAGAATACAAAGCGTAAAAGCAAAGAGAAGAGAGGTTGGGAAGGTGAATGAGCCAACTTCATAGGATGATGCTTGACTGAGTATTTATAGTTAGACAAAAATAAGCTAGTCATGTGACCGACGAATACACGCACCAAAGTAAAAACATCCAAGGGTATGAGCGAATAACAGACGCCGAGGGCCATGTGAATAGTAACTCAGGCAGTAAAGGTTAATTAATCCCTGCGGCCTCAGGTACACACACACACTATACTTGTAATCGAAACAGTATTATTCTCGATTCCATTTTGTTTTTCATTGCCTTAAATATGAGACTGTTCAATATTCACGATCAATAATAGTCAATGTTCAATCAAAGTACAATTTCCAATTTATTTTTTTTCTCTTGACAGTTTATACTTGCCATCGTATTTACTTGATTTTGGCGTAGTTATCCTTGGTACAATTGTCAAACAAACTATCACTGTGATCAATACAAATTATGAACCGATTAGTTTTCGTTTTGATACAACATCTTTATCAAAAGCGAAACAATTCGGTTTTAATATGAATATAACGAAAATTCATCATTTACCTGGTTCGCCGGAATATGAACCGTTAGATATTGAAATTTCATTGGATACAAAACAAATGAATCAGTGCATAACCAATGAAAGTTTAATTCAAACAGAATTATTGATTAAAGTGAGTTGTTTATGACAATTTTATTTCTTCTAAGTATTTGGAAATTCTTTGAGTTCTAGTGAGAAGTGGTGACCTGTGAAGCTCAACGCTGTTGGGTGTAGTCAGTAGTTACCTACCGAAGACAATGGGTGCGGTCACGCAAAACTTTACACTGGCGAAAGTTATACATTAACACCGTTGGATACCAGCCAACTCAGTGGTTGTGTAGTTAAGAGTCCACATACGAGACTGAAGGTCCTCAGGTTCGATTCCCACTAGTAGGGGTCTTGGATACTCACTGCTGATGAGTCCCATACCGGGACGAAAGAGCCATCCAGTGCTTGCAGGTTTCTAATGGTGGTCTAACAATGTTTTATGATCAGTATTATTAATATTATTATCGAGATATTGTGGTGCGAGATACTTATAAGTAGTATATGACGTGAGTGTCAACGTAATGTCTAGCAGCAGAAGATGGGGGAAGATCAAGAAAGGAAGAGTTAGAACACAATGGAATTTGTATGAAACACATGAGAATAGTGACAATGGATTGATGTTTTGCAACAGGAACAGTCCAGTTCGATATGATGAACTGATATTTTGCAAATTAACGATTTACGATATGGTTTTCGGATTTTACTGAGTAACTCTGTAATTTTCGTTAAATACAATTCGGTTGCCCCACCTGTGTTTTCCTTCACTACAAGGCCACCCAAAACTTTACACTAACGAGACTGAAGGTCCTCAGTTTCGATTCCAACGAGGAGGGGTCTTGGATACTTACTGCTGATGAGTCCCATACTAGGATGAAAGAGTCGTCCAGTGCTTGCAGGTTTCTAATGGTGGTCTAACAATGTTTTATGATTAGTAATATTATTATTGAGATATAATTAACTGTCGAATAAAATAACCGTTGTATTACTTCTCTTGTTACAGAGAATTGAATTCATAATCAAAGGTAAAAACGTTCAATTATTTCTTACTGATCTAACTTTAATCAAAGCGTAATTAATGATTACAAGACTGAGGTTTTTTTAAAAAATGTTATTCATTACATGATTTGAATTCATACTGTCGGGTTAATCATTTTAGTTATAAGATTTGATTGATTTGTTGAGTTCACTTTTATTTTAATGAATGAAAATATATTTTGAAATTTTGAAATCCATAGTTTTCGCGCCAAGAAACGCTTAGATGACCTTCAGCTTATATTTCCCACTAGGAAAATCCTTGACTTTCATCGATTGATGGATTGTTTTAGTATGCTATTTTGTGGTGCTCAACAAGGGCGTTTCTATCATTGTATAAATAAGCTTGAGTTGAGTGCTAAGCAACCTCGTATTTTCTGGGTGCTTGTAGAATACATTTTCTACTCTTTATCAAGACTTCTTGATCTAGTTAGCAGGACCTAGGGCAATCGGATGGGCATTGCCTCTCGTGTCACTGAATCATCAGCGATCTTCGTTCTGTTTACCGACTAAGGTGAACTCGTAATAGTTTCAAATATATCAAACGGTAACAAGATGAAATAGTCATCATTTTAATCCGTGTTGAAAATCAATACAAGAGGAACTGAACTAATGTTTAAAATCCTACCATTGAACTCTTCATTAGTTTGTAATTGTTCGAATCAGTGATGACTATGAGCACGTTTACGTTCTAGTCTTTACTGGTTGTCCCGTCGTGAAGAAGAATAGTCCAGATTGTTTAAGTATATTTGTTAGCGATTTCATGGTATCGAAAGAATATCGAAATCGTGCCAGAAGAAAATGGACGAATAGGTGCAGAGCAGCCAAAGCAAGATGGCGACCGCGCTTTCCATTAGTGCAAATAAACAAAATTATCAATAAAACGTCCCCTGTAACAATTGGTCATAACAATAATGAATGTTTTCTCAGTAAAAGTGAAATCACTACAAGTTTGAAGTCATAACAGTGAAAGGGATAGAAATTCTAAAACTTCTTGGTCTATGAAGATAGACTGATTGATTTACGGACCACTGAGTTGAGAATTATAAACCAAAACTACAAACTCATGAATTTCTCTTTACGCTTTGAGAACTCATCACACCTAATATAAATGTCCAAGGATTCCTAACTTTCATTAGAGC
>OX103974.1:40467469-40486145 GCA_944470395.2 Schistosoma turkestanicum | reverse complement strand
GCCCAACCACCTCAACTGAGGAAGTTTCACCACTTCATCTATTGATCTGCCATTCTTACCTAGCACCTGCTTCCTAATAACAGCGTTGCTCACTCGGGTGTCCCACGATATACGAGTAATGCTTCGAAGACACCTATGATCGAAAACCAGTAACCGACGAATATCTTGACCATTGGATCATGTTTCCTATCTAAAAGAGACAGTAACAATTTAAAATTTTAAAACATGTTATTTGGTAAGTTAAATATCTCAGTTTATGACCTTGAATATTTTCACTGCGATTTTCATGATTGTGAGACTGAAATTTATGGACAAACCAATCAGATCTCTACACTTATGATTCAATCATTAAGTAGGTTCAAAATATGTCTAAATGATGTTAATTTGGTAGAGAGGAATATCCGGCTGATGAATCCTTAGTAAGACGAAACATGCGCGCTTATTTTCCATTCCATCTATTTCCCATTATTTTATTTAGATAAGATTTACACCAATTGAAGAGAAAAAATATGAAACCAAAATTCAATTGAACATTGAAAATAGTAGTGATACAATGTTGAAAATCCATTGTCAAGGTAAAGGTTTAGAGCCACAATTAACATTTGATCGTGTTATGTTACAATTTACACCAATTTTACCATATTCCATCAATGGAAGTGAAGAATTGGTGACAATAACCAATCCATGTGATTATCCGATAGAATTTTATTCCGTTGAATTGGATAAACAAGCTGTTTTAGTAAGTGTATATGTATGTGTGCATATTGACATGTTTGTTTTTAAACTTACTCACTTACGCTTGTTGGCCCATCATGGACCATAGGCAGCCTACTGGGATTCTTCAACTCAATCTGTCCTAGGCCTTGCTTTCCAATTGACGTCTGCCTCTGATTCTTTGGGCAATGTGTACTTTAGTCTTGCTGAATTCTGTCTAAAACCAGCGCTTACTGTGTAGCAAAAGTTCATGATTTCATTTCCAGTGTCTGGCGAATGGATCCGAAGTATCTTGAGTAGAAAAGTGTTTTTAAATACCTTAGAAATATTATGAATAATAACACTGAGATGCAGATGATATTATCTAGCTAATGAGTCCCTGCACGAGATGAAATTTATGTCTTGGATCCCAGTGATAGCTAGTCGAAATCAATTAGTTGTATATAAAAAGACAACCTAATTTATTTTTTGAAACCATCAATCGATCAATGTTAGGCAACCATTAGAAACCTGGATCAAGTTAGACATTAACACCACTTAGGTACTGGCTCAGTGGTCTAACGGTTAGGGCGTTCGCGCACAATACCGAAGGACCTGGGTTCGATTCCTGAGGGGTGCAGGAGTAGTGGATGCGCACTGCTGAGGAGTCCTATACTAGGACAAAACGGCCGTCCAGTGATTCCAGGTTTCTGATGGTGGTCTAACATTGGTCGATTGATGGTTTCAAAAAATGTGTACCTTAACAATCTTCACAACCCTGTAATGCAAACCTAACTTATGACTACTGGGTACAATTTATATCAAATTCTGTTGAATGAATAAGCATAAATCTTTCAGTTTTCAACTATTTAGTTGTTTCATGATCAAAATTATTTTTGTTTTGTATAAATTTGGTGATTAGCACACATAAAGAGATATTTTTGAGTCAGTAGATAAACTTTATTTACCGAAGCAAACGTTTGTTTGAACTAAATGGAACATCAAGTTGGAGTATCAAATGCACGCAAACATCGACTCTTTGTGGTGCGGTTTTTCTTCTTTGATCTGGACTTATCGTAGAAGTCGTGATGTGAAGACTGGAAGCATTGATTTCACTAGTGATCAAGCCAAAAATATGGGTTTGTCATGTAGACGACACATTTGTCATTATCAAAAGGAACGAGCTGGAGAACATCTACAGTCGGATCAACAAAGTCTTCGATGACATCAAATTCACGATGGAAAAGTAATCAAACAACAGTCTATCATTCATGGATGTACTAATCACCAGAACTAAGGCAGGAAAAATGGAAACTCAAGTATTTCGGAAGCCAATCCACGCAGACGTATTTCTCAACTACAGAACCCACGAAATCAACTGAATACAAACTTTGTCCAAGAGCGCGAATACACACTGCAGCATATACGAAGCACTAAAACACGAAGAAAAGCATGTTATGACTGTCTTCCAAAAGAACGGCTTTCCACGCAAGTTCATCAAAAACCATCAAGTAAAATCGTCAACAGAATCGAAATCAAGTACGGAAACCAATAAACCGACCAATCTACCATACATAAATGGCACATCGGAAACTAATACACGCCAAATGTGGCACGCAAACCAACAGAATCACTTCAATCAATCCAATGTAGATCAAAGGAAAAAATGAAGACAAAAGAAGAAAAACCAATTGTCATCTGCAAAATAAATTGCTCAGATTGTGAGAAACATTACATCGGACAAAGTGGACACCATCCTCTTCAGTTTCGTTTGCGTAAAAATCAATTAGCAGTCAAATGGCACAACATTTCTTACCAAAATTTATAAATACGCATTATGTGTAACGTTTTATGACCACGACCAGGACCAGGGCTCGGTCCCGGATCCCTAGTCCGGGATCCTGATTCTCTTCTGGATTCGGACCTCATACTTTCTGGATGCTTGTAGAATACACGTTCTACTTAATATCATGTATTCTTATTTTTTACTAAATATGGGGGTTGGGATAACCGGATTTGATTAGCATGTCGTGTCACTGGATCCTCGATCCTCGCTCTCGTTTTCCGACTAGGTAAACTCGTAATAGTTCAAGTATATCAAGTTGACGTGTTTACGTGCAGGCGTAACAAGTCATCAAACAGTACAGTTCAACACACGTGAATTAACTTATGTAAATATCGATTTAACCTCCAACATGGCGTGTTACATCATGTTTATATATTTAAAACGTACGGCTGATGACCTACATATACTTCAGTTAGGCAACAATGCAAGCATGATCGAGATACGATTCTCATCATTGAAATGTAAAATGTTGCTTCAGGATTGGGTTGCATAGGCACCTGAACTAGAAGTGATCGTGAGTGAAGTAGCCGAACGCGTTGACTGCTTCACTTATCTTAGCAGTCTTATTGGTGCTGATAGCCTGATATCCAACGAAATCTCAGCACAGATGCAGAAGGCCCGACTGGCTTTTGATATCTTACATCACTTACGTAAGCGAGACATCTGTCTACTGACAAGAGGATGCACTTCGTTCCATCCTATTTTATGGCCGTGAAACATGGCCAGTCAGAGTAGAATATATTCGTAGGTTACTGGTTTCCGATCATTGGTGTCTCCGAAAAATTACTGTTGTATCATCGGACAACGAAGCAAGCAATGCTGTCCTTAGGAAACGGGTACTAGGTAAGGACTGCACATCCGCTGATGGAGTAGTGAATCTTCATCAGTTGAGATGGTTGTGGGATGAGTTACAAATGCCCGTCCTCCGACGGCCTAGACGAACAATTTTTTGTGGTGTAGTAGGAGGCTGGAAGAAATCTGACGGCTGCCAAACCAAATTATAGCACAAATCCATGTATTCAATGACAAGTGGAAATTGAAATTAATGGATACATACTTATGAAAATGATCCTGATATTTTAGTCAATCTATTATGTCAGTTTACACTAAGCTTAATATTGGAGATGAATAATTTTGATCCTTAGCGTATAATTTCTCAAAGCAGTACCTAAGCTTAATGTTTTGGTTATGGAGTTTTCATTGTTCGTGAGAAAAACATCAGCACGACAAACTTCTTCAGTTAGACATCAAGTGTTCGAATTTCTACATGTATGACTCATGGTTTGTCTTGTTGACTTTGGTTTTAATTGGTCTTTATTGATCTTTGACCTGTCGTTGTCTGTATTTGAATGTCAATTCATCTCTCAGAGTGATGGGATAATAGAAGTACTAACAATAATTGGAGAGGATTAGGGTTCGAAGATATTCTTCAAGATGTATAATCTAGTTAAATAAGCTTTAAAAAAAAGACAAAAGTGATAAAAAATTCAGAGGATTACGATTTGGGCGTAGACAAAGAGTGGTTGCACCGGTGCCATCGCAAATGATTTTCAGACATATTCAACGTCTCGAATCATTGGTTACTATCATCTCGCGGACACCAACCAGTTAGTCAGTGTACATAAACTGAGATGGCTCAATTCACTTGTTAGTGAATCCATGTATTTTTGTCATATTTTAGTCTGGCCTCCCCTAGACTTCTTCCAGCCTACCCCAACACTACAAAACATCGTTTGTTGAGGCAGTAGTCGGTGGTTGAGCATTTGCAATACATGTCTCAACCTCAATTCCATCTAAATAACCTATAAAAATGTCATTTCGAGATTGAATTGAAATGATTGTGTTGACTGGTGTGAAATAAGTAGTTCAAACTGACCAAACATTTTCCTTTTCTCCCCTTCTTTTCTTTTCATCAAGGAAGATGAAATATTAAGATTCATTGATGGTTACGATGAATACGGCAGGTTAATATTGCCACCACGTAAACCAGGCGATGGATTACCTTCAGAGATTCTGTCGTATTATGAAGAATATGCTAATAAGATTGTTAATACTAAATTCTCCGATGAATTGGATGAAACTATTCGTCAAGAAAATAGTGATGAAAAAAATATTAAAGAATTAAAAGTAATTATCGTCCGATTGAATTTTTTTTGTAATAACTTTTTGACTACTATAAATATTTTCAGTAGTTTGAATTTTATATCAAAGAAAATCTGATGCCCAAGTAGTAGGGTTTAGAGTATGGCGTAAAGAACTGGTTACTATGAATGAGAACGGATTGGGTTCATTAGCAACATTTTCGTTCATTTTGTGATGATTGTTTCGAATAGATTTCGTGTCAATATATCTTTCTTATTTTGGAGCTGATACTCATCTGCTTCTCATCCAAGTCCTAAATTTTCAGTGGAAACAATAGTGACTTAGCCATCTTTTCGAAGAACGAGTAAGATTTTTTCATCTTGATAGGCCAAACAAGCAAGGTCATTTTACGCATATCCTGTGTTAGATCAAACAAAAATTGGACAGAACTGGAAAAGAGACTCTAGGACAGAGTACGTTGGAGAATACTGGTCAACGGCCTATGCTTCATGGGGGTAACAGGCGTAAGTAAGTTAGTAAGTAAGATCAACCTAATACTGTGTATATGCTTGAAGTGTGAACACTTAAACGTGTCCACTGTACTTTTGTGCGGTACAATAACAAACATACAAACCAAGGTTTTTGTGTTGTACATACAAGCAATTTACAAACAGACACACCCCTGAATATAGGGGATACTACTCCTAACTCAGGTCTCATTTGGTCGAAAAATGAAAATTTCGGAAACGTGAAAAATCATTGCCCGACATGAGACAAATGGTAATAGAAGTGTTTGGGCCTATCTGCATCAAGCTGGGCTGCCTCTTCTACTATCCTGTGCCATATATGTGTACACTATATGCTATACTGCTATATAGACCTGAAGGTCTCCTATGAGACCAGACGTTCGCTGTGAATATTGTGGATGGCTTGGCTTTGCTTTGGTAAGCATTGTTTACAGTCCATATACAAAATTGGTTAGCAGGGTGACCGATTTCATTGATATAGGTGATTGTTTCGCTACATTCCCGAGGGCCATTGTCTTTGGGGTGCTGTATTACATATCACCATTGCTAATAATAATGAGTTGTGTAAGCGGGATGAGTCGAAATGGCCTAGTCATGCGGTGCATATTGATTGACGCGATCATGCTTCGGAAATATATATACCATTGTGTGTATATGAAACGGTGTGAATGGTCCACCAGGGTTTCTAGGTACCTGTGTGGTTGCACCACAGGATTGAGCCGAACTGCTCATGTAGTAATGGTAAAACGTGTCCAGTCTCTTTGGTTCTCCTGAAAACCAATGTACAATTGCCCTAGACAATGCAGGGTAAATTTATATAATTGTGAATAAACTGGTTGATCCTGCCAGTTGTCATATGCTTGTCTCAGAGATACACCCCTGAATATACTTGATTTAATATCCAAAAACAGGCTCAGTGCTTTTGGAGTTTTCAAGACAATATCAACTGAACAGGTTCTGTAGACGGTATTCCAGATTTCCGAAAGACCTTTGGATCGGTTTTAACGCTTTACAATAGCGATGGGACTAAAGGTATCATGGAAAATGTCCAATCATCACTCAGTAATAATGATATGAATACGTTCAGTTATTCAAATAAAATCCCACATATCATCGTATATGTTGAAAGGTAATTGTTAACACGAAAACCGTGGAGTAACCAATGTTCATTTCTTCAAACTTTAGACACAGACCAAACGATTACACATGAACAGAGAAAGAAAGAGAGATGTGCTACTTAATTTAATAGTGAGTAGTATGTTTCAGTTCAGCAATATTTGTAAATATATATTAAACTGCTCTCAACTAATGTAGATTACTGGTCGGTTACGCCTCAGATGACATAGTATACATTAAATTTTGTTAAAGGAACATTTTCATTTTTTATTTTTAAAAAGTGTTCCAGCAGAGCTGCTGCATAATATAACTTATTGAAATCAGGAATAGATCAATGTTAGAACACCAATAAAAACCTGGAAGCACTGGACAGCCGTTTCATCCTGGTACAAGTCGTGATCAGTAGAGTTCAGCCCTGATCGGGTGTGCAGCAATGCCCACCTACGACAGTGGATCAGGTTGCGCAAGACCGTGGATTGATCTAAGTTAGTCATTGACACCGTCAGATACCGTCTCAGTGGTCTAGAGGTTTGGCATTCGTGGAGGGTCCTGAGTCTGAGTGGTGGGAGTGGTAGGAGTTGTGGATGCACACAGCCACTGATGAGTCTCATACCAGGACAAAACCGCCGCGTAGTGCTTCCAGGTTTCTAATGGTGGTCTAGCATTGATAGATTCATGATTTCAAAAAGTAACTCAACAATCTCCCCAACCTCATAATGCAAACATTATTTTGTAGTGCCTCCACATATATTCCAGTTAGCTTACATCTAACTTGGTCAAGCCCTTTCGATTAGTTTATTTACCCAAGCTATTTGTATTTATATGTACCATTCGTTCTTATTATTGTATGGTTTGTATGGGCTCACATGATGTGATCCACTTGTCATTTGACCTTGTCAACTATTCGTCACTTTTATTCATGTCACATGTCTGTCTTATATTTGTCTGACTATATATTCTCAGTCTTTCTCTGCCTCTTGGAGTTGGCTCATTAGCCTTCTCCAACGCGCTTCGCCTGTTCACTCGCTTCCTTCACCCATTCGTTCGCATTGTAATCCTAGGAGTTGTTGGCTCAACGCGCTTCTCCAATTCACGTCGCTTCATTCGTTCTATTCACTGTTGATAAAAGTAACTCAACAATCTTCCCAACCTCATAATGCACATATTACTTCATGGTTGTCTTTTCTTTTTTCCATCATTTCAATTTCACTTTCATCACAAACAATACAACTTTAATTCACGTGGATATTTCATGTTCCCCCCCTATCTTTTTTTCCCTCTTTCATTCAGTTCATTGGAGTATCTTCATCATCATCAACAACATCAACAACATCAACAACAACGCTAACAACAGCAACATCATCATCATCACTGAAAGAGTTGAAAAAATCCAGTACAAGCACAACGAATACAACTACTACACCGACAAATAATACCAATTCAACTACAACAACTACAAATGAATTATTAGAACCTCCGCATAAATTCGATAAACCAACCACCTTGTTGTCTGAATTATTTCTTCATGAAAATCTATCAACGGATTTATCAAATTTCAATCAACGAAAACCAACATTCGATGTAACACCTGTCTCATTAGCTTTAACACGTTATTTAGGTGTGGATTCAATGCAAGATCCTAGTAAATGTGGGAAATTTGGTATAGTGATTCTAGTCAATGGTGCATTGGAATCCATAAGACATGGTAAGTTGACTAAAAACTGGTAGCAAGGTGTGTAGAGATGATTTGAGTGCTTACTTGCGTGTGTTAGACCACCATTAGAAAATTGGAAGCACTGGACGGCCGTTTCGTCCTGGTTGAGACTCATCAGCAGTGCGCATCCACGACTCCTGCACTCCACAGGATTCGAACCCAGGACTTTCGGTATTGAGCGCGTAAGCCCTAACCGTCAGACCACTGAGCCGGTATCTAACGGCGTTAATGTCTAAATTGATCAAATTCACGGAGTTGCGCAGCCTCATACACAGTCTTCGGTAGACACGGTGTACTGCTGAGGAGACCCATACCAGGACGAAACGGTCGTCAAGTGGTTCCAGGTTTCTAATGGTGGTCTAGCATTGATCGATTCATGGTATTAACAATGGAATTGGTTTGAAGTTTTTATTGAAAATTGCGACTTGAGGAGAGTTGGTTAACTGTCATTTTGAGTTGTATAAATACTGACCGTTCTTTGCCATCATATCTTTTCTGTTTATCAGTGATATGTAAACATCTCCATATCTTCTACAGCTTCGCTATCAAGTATGATTTGTTTGGTGCTCTGTGTGCTGTACTTCAAGACCTTAGTTTTCCTCTTATGAATGCTGTAGTTTCTCACAATGAAGAAGTCTGATATGGAGTGGCTATTTTCATTTCATCGATTGCTCTAAAACGATCTATAGATACGAAATCGTCACTCCAAATCCAATAATAGTAGAGGTAGTACAAGTAATTACAAAAATCTGGGAGATTAAGGTGGATGCACCTGCGCCATTGCAAACGATTTTGAGCCATGTCATTCAACGTCTCTAACTATCGGTGACTTTTGTCTCACAAACCCCAACCAGGTGGACTACACACACCAGCAAGACTTAGTCAGCTTGTCAGTGACTTCATGGATTTCTCCCATGTTTTGGTTTGGCTACTCCTAGCTTTCTTCCAACCTACTATCTTACCACCACAAACCACCGCTTGTCGAGGCAGTCGGTGGTTCGGCATTCTTAACACATGTCCCGATCGCCTCAACTGAACATGTTTCAATGCTTATCTTTAACATAGACTAAAGAGTTTCCCAATTATTTAATCTGAAATATGTAAGATAGTTTTAAACAGTCAACAAGAAGTTTTAGCATTGAGTTATGCATTAGATAGATAATATTTGTAAGCAACTTGAATCTATAGACAGTACGCTGAGAATTGGAAGCAAACATCAAAATAATGAACAGCGATTGGTTAGAATTGGAAAGTAAGGCTAAGGACAGAGTTGGCTGGAGAATCTCGGTCGGTTGTCCATGCTCCAATAGAAGAAAAAAGGCATTAGTAAGTAAGTATGTAAGTATTTGTAAGCAATAGTTTAGCCCTAATTTTGTGAGAATTAATATTACGTTGGTGATCAAAACCCATGTTATTCATTGTGAATTAGAAATGTTACTATTATCCCCATTCAAATTGTGACTGACCTACATTCGAATAGAAAGACAGACAGATACAACTCAGAATTTCGTACGTAAGTACATCAATTCAGGTTGCCATACCATATCAACACAGAGACGCAACTGTCAGTTCAAATCCAACAGTGATAGCTATCATAGAAGTATTAGCAGTAATGAAGAAGATTAGGGAGCGAAAATATGAATCGAGAAGTATAATTCAGTCAGATAAATTTAGAAGGAGAAAGGTAGAGATTATGAGGAATGCAGAAGGTTAGAATTTCATAGAACACAAAGAGTGGATACACCTGCGCCACTGCAAACGATTCTGAGCCATGTCATTCTAGGTCTCTAACCATTGGTGACTATCGTCTTGAGGACCCCGACCAGGTAGCCTACATCTACCAACATGACTCAGTCCATTTGTCAGTGATTTCATGGATTTGTGCCATGTTTTGGTCTGGCCGCCCCTAGCTTTCTTCCAACCTATTCCTACACCACAAAACATAGCTTGTCGAGGCAGTCGGTGGTTAGACATACGTAACACACGTCTCAACCACCTCAACTGATGGAGTTTCACCACTTCATCTATTGGTTTGCCATCCCTACCTGGAATTCGTTTCCTCACGACAGCATTGCTTGTACGGTTGTCCCAGGATACACGAGCAATGCTTCGGATACACGTATGATCGAAGACTAGTAACCTACGAACGCCCTCTACTCTTAACGGCCATGTTTCGCATCCGTATAGTAGGACAGAGCGAACTACTGAACAGTACACTCGTCGTTTAGTCAGCAAACGGATTTCTCGCCTACGCCATAGATGACACAGGTTGACAAAAGCCAATCGAGCCTTCGAGTAAGGAATGACTCGGGTTGAAAAGGTTTACTGGTTTTTCCGAAAGTCAGGATAAGTTCTGTGAGCTCAACATATTCGTACAAATACTACGGGTTCTTCCATTTACTATCGAAAATTGTGCTGTTTTCCCTTTCAACATTTCTCTATAATATCATCAAAATCATGAATCGATCATTGTTAAACTACCATTAGAAACTTGAAAGCATGAGACAAGCCCCTCATCGTTATCTGGGACTCATTAGCAGCGCAGATGCACAATCCCTCTCTCACATGAAACTCAACACAATTTCACACAACCGAGTAAGCAATGCTGTCGTTAGGAAACGAGTTCTAGGTAAGGATGGCAAATCAATATATGAAATAGTAAAGCTTCATCAATTGAGGTGGTTGGGACATGTGTTACGAATGCCTAACCATCGACTGCCTCGATGAGCGATGTTTTGTGGTGTGGGAGTAGGTTGGAAGAAATCTAGGGGTGGCCAGACCAAAACATGGCAGAAGTATATGAAGTCATTGACAAGTGGACTGAGTCATAATGGTAGATGTAGGTTACCTGGTCGGGGTCCTCAAGACGATAGTCACCAATGGTTAGAGACCTTGAATGACATGACTCAAAATCGTTTGCAATGGCGCAAGTGCATCCATTCGTTGTGCTCTCTCAAATTCTAATCTTCTGGAATTGTCAGCACCTCTAAATTTGTCTTTCTAACCTTATCTCACTGAATTATACTTCTTGAATAATATCTTCAAACCCTAGTCTTCTTCATTACCATTGATACCTCTTCTATCTTTATCACTATGGGATTTGATTTGACATCTGCGTCTTTGTGCTAATAATGTGGTATGGCAACATGAACTTATGTACATACGTACGTAGTTCTACGTTGCAACTGACTGAATAACTGCGAGGGTGGTGGATGCTCACTATTGTTAAGATCTGAGTCCCCCATACAAGCACAAAACGGCCATCCACAGTTTTCAATCTTGCATGTGAACGCCTAACATCTGGACGGTCCCTGACTACATACATAGGTAAGCTAAATGAAGGTGAGGTGCAAACTTTATAATTGCAACACGGAAGTTTGAAATAATTCAGTATATACACAGTTAGCTACGCTTCTATGTCAGACAATTATATTCTAATATTTGAGTACGTTACGCAACACGATCGCATTGATTGACTTCCGAAATCCGTTTGATAAATGAATATTCTTATTCGACTCCACAATGATTATTTATTTGTAATAAAGAAGTCAACTTTTCATGTTTATACACATTTTGTTGATTACAGTTCAATTACAGTTCAATACCTCTACTATCTTTATCACTATGGGATTTGATTTGACATTTGCGTCTGTGTGCTAATGTGGTATGGCAACCTGAACTTATGTAGTACATACGTACGAAGTTCTACATTGCAACTGACTGACTGACTGACTCACACAACTCTGTCATACAAATTAACTACATATCTTATCGTTTATTTTTTCTAATTTCACCAGATACCGTCAACAATTTAGCCAATCAATATCAAGCCATGATATTCAATTTAAATCAAATTATTATTGAAGCTTTATTGACTAGTACCACAGAGGCAGCTTATCAAGCAAGACAACTATGCTTGAATGTCGGTTTGGAATTGATTCAAACAAAATTACTTGAAAAGCAACATCAGCAGCAACAGCAACAACAAGACCATGATCAGTTACAACAACAATTACAAATGATGACCGATTTAGAAAGTAAGTTGGATTCACCAACAGAATTATTGGATAATGGGCCAAAAGAGGAAACTATTCAGGAAGGTAAATGAGTAAATTTGTTATTTTTTGTTTAGATTAGAGTTATGAAGATGGTTGTTTTTTACCGAAATCATGAGAAAAAAGTCGTACAATGTGCTTACTAGTTAGTGACTAGCTTCGTGAGGAGGTTTCTCAGAGTTCTAGTCAGAGAAGCGGTGACCGGTAGAATGCGACCCGGTCAGGTGTAGTAGGCACAAACTACCGTAGACACATGGGTCTAGTTGTGCAACATTTCCTAGATTGATCAGAGTTAGGCGTAAAAAATCGTTAGTGTTGGGGATGTTAGATCCCCAGAATTCGCTTGATAAATGCCTTATTTTGGATTTCACATAAGCCAGCATGGGCTGATCAGTTGACCTTGAGATTTCATTTTCCACCAAGAAAAATCCATGGCTGTGATTGGGTGCTGTGTATTTAAGTGACTGTCCCAAGGACGTTTCTGTGATGTATAAATAAACGACAGTTGTTGCTTGATTGCATTGTGCTTGCTAGGTGTTTGTAGAATATACTTTCTACGCTTATAAAGCCTTCTGTCTTCAGCTTGGGATTCAAATTAGCCTATCTGGACGCTGGTAATTGTCGCGTTCGCGTTTATCGACTGAGGTGAACTCGTCATAGCTTCAAGTGTACCTAGTGACGAACATATCTTTTAGATGCCAGCTCAGTGGTCGAGAGTTTAGGAATTTGGTACGCACGAATGAAGGCTTGAGTCATGTGAGTGCCAGGAATCGTAGATATGCACTGATGATGAATCCCATACCAGGATCAAAGGGGTTCACAGTGCTTCCGAGTTTCTAAAGGTGGTCTAACACTGATCAATTCATGCTTTCAAAGCAAATGAAGCAAACACAGGAACACACTGTTTGATTTTTGGTGAAAATTTATGTAAAGGCATTCCTTAATTTTTAGAAAACTGACCAAGATACTAATAAAGTATTACGCCTGTTATTCCTAGCAGAGCACAGTTCACCGATCAGCAAAAATAATTTTCTAGTTAGCGTTTTTTTAATGAGTTGGATTTCTACATGAATGTGATCGCTAACCCCCGGGTCCAGCCCTCCTCCTTTATTGGTCAATATTGTGATCGTCCTAGCTATCAATGTCACGTACTTCAATGTTGTTTCTTATTGGTCTTCCTGACTATCAATGTCACTTCAAATGTTGCTTCTTATTGGTCGTCTTAACTGTCAATGTCACAGATTTCGATGCTGTTTTCTATTCGACCAAAATGTATAAATACGTATTATCTGTAACGTTTTGGGACCCAGACCATGACCTGGGTCCTTAGTCCGGGATCCTTGTCCTCTTCTGGACTAGGACCTGGTACTTTCTGGATGCTTGTAGAATACAAGTTCTACTTCATATCAAGTCTTCTTCTTTTACTCAATAGGGAAGTTGGGACACTCGGATTAGAGTAGCATGTCGTGCCACCGGATCCTCGATCCTGGCTCTCGCTTTCCGATTAGGTAAACTCGTAATAGATCAAGTATATCAAGTTGACGTGTTTACGCGCATTCGTAATACTAACAATTAAGTAGAGGACGCAAATTCGTCCAATTTGGAACTTGTCATAGACTGTATGCGCCTGCATCTCAAAGTTGATGTTTCCACGCAAAGACTTGAACCCAGTACCGTACCGTTTGTTTCAAACGATATCGTGTTATCCAGTTAGCTAGCTACTTCATGATGGATGAAGCTGAGTTTAATCCGATCAATCATTATGTCAGACTCTCAATTAGAATGCTTTCAGATTATCATAATATATCATTTTATAAAAAATTGAAATTTGAATAATTTTGCACAGGTAATCATTCATCTGTCACATCTATTGATGGTGAACAATCAAAGCTAAAAGCAGGTCACCAAGAAAGACAGCACAAATTATCAATTAATCGACAAGGTCAAGGTCCATTTAAAATTGCCGGACAACGTGATCTATTGAATATAACTAAGAAATTGAATGATATGGTAAGTTTGTAAAATTTTAAATCCATTTATTAAACTGATTAAAACGATATAATTAATTATAACAGAAATCAATTGCAAATGAAGAAAAGTAGCTGATGAGTCCCATACTAGGACGAAACGGCCGTCTAGTACTTGCGGGGTTTCTAATGGTGGTCTAACAATGATTGATTGATGATTTCAAATGTGTAAAAACACAAAAACTCCAAAACTCTGCCTGAAAATAATTACAAGTGTTTTAGAGTACTATTGAGAATTCAGTAAGTCAGTCAGTTAGTCAGCAACCTTGTAGAACGTTGTACGTATGTATATCAGTTCAAGTTGTCATACTACATTAGCCTGAAGACGTAATTATCATGCCAAATCCCGTAGTGGTAGGAGTAGTAGAAGTATGAGTGGAAATCGGAAAGATTAGGGATTGAAGATATTATTCAAGCAGTATAACCTGGTGAAATAAATTTGGAAAGAGAGAGATAATGTGGAGTTTAGATTAGAATTTGAGAGGACACAAAGAATGGATGCACCCGGTGCCATAGTGAATGATTTTATGTCATATCATTCAAAGTCTGTAGCGATTGGTTACTTTGATCTCCGGATATCAACCAGGTAGTCTACACTTACTAACATGTCTCAGTTCACTTGTCAGACTATTAAGAATTAAATAGCATTGAAGCATAGTTTTGACTTAATGTTAGATATTGTTACGCCTGCAGGTGAACACGTCAACTTGATTCACTTGAACTATTACGAGCGAGGATTGAGGATCCGGTGACACGACATACTCCACAAGTCCGACTATCCCAAACCCCATATTGAGTAAAAGTAAGAAGACTTGAATGTGAAGTAGAACCTATATTCTACAAGCATCCAGAAAGTACGAGGTCCGAGTCCAGAAGAGAATCAGGATTCCGGAGTAGGGATCCGAGTCCGGGTCCTGGTCGTGGTCATAAAACGTTACACAAAATGAGTATTTATGCATTTTGGTCGAATAGGAAACAGCATCGAAGTCTGTGACATTGACAGTTAAGACGACCAATAGGAAACAACATTTGAAGTGACATTGATAGTCAGGAGAACCAATAAGAAACAACATTGAAGTAAGTGACATTGAGATCTCTAGGATGACCGTAAAATTGGCCAGTAGGAACTGACCAATAATTCACTTAGGATATTGGATAAATATCCTAACAGATATCTAAGTTGGTGTTGATTGATTTATTGATATTGGCGAGAATTATTTCACTCTAGAAACACAAATGAACTCCACTAGTCATGACTTTCAAAAATAGAACTAAAAAAAATTCATTTCAAATATGTACTACTGAGATGTTTCAGCACATACTACTACAAACTTATTTGTCCAATGTTTCTTGACAGTTATTTTTTTAGCTGTAGCCCATGAAATATACTTGGGAAATTTAAGAGTGGTTAATTTACCTTAGAAATGATCAATAAGCCTTTATGAAGATTGTATTACTTTCATAGTTGAAATCATGAACCGATTTTAGCTAAGCTACCATTGGAAACTTGAAAGCCCTGGACGGCCCACCTCCTGGTATGAGATCTATCAGCAGTGAGTATCCACAATCCCTGAAAACAAAAATCAAATCGAGGACATTTTTGTATCACGCAGACGCTTAACCTATTGACCAATGAGTCGACATCTAACATCAATTAATCCATAATGTTTCACAAACTTCATCCATGTCCTGTGTCAGATAACTCTCTTTCCCACTTACACAAATCGAATTCCACTCCAGGAATACATCATGAAACCGGTTACCTGTAAGCAAATAATTGTTATTAATGAAAGGGATTTCAGGAATTGATCATAGAATTGTTTCTAATGAACTTTGTCCCATACTTACTTAATTACTTACGCCAGTTACCCCCAATGGAGCATAGGCCGACCACCAGTTTTCTCCAACCAACTCTGTCCTGGGCTTCCTTCTCCAGTTCTGTCCAATGTTTGTTCATTCCTCTCATATCTTTCTCTATTTCTCGGCGTAATGTGTTCCTTCGCCTTCCTCTTTTCCTTTTGCCTTGAGGGTTCCATGTGAGGGCTTGTCTCGTGACGCAGTTAGGTGCTTTTCGTAATGTGTATCCTATCCACTTCCACCGCTTCTTCCTGATTTCCTCCTCCATTGGAATCTGGTTTGTTCTATCCCACAGTTCGTTGTTGCTGATAGTGTCTGACCAACGAATACGAAGTATTTTGCGTAGACAGCTGTTAATAAACACTTGTGTCTTCTGGATGATGGCTTTGGTAATTCTCCAAGTTTCCGCTCCATACAGTAGAACTGTCTTGACATTTGTATTGAAAATGCTGATTTTGGTTTTGGTTGAAAGTTGTTTGGAGTTCCAGATATTTCTCAACTCTAGAAACGCAGCCCTTGCTTTGCCAATCCGCAGCCTCACATCTGCATCGGATCCACCTTGGTTGTCGATGATGCTGCCAAGATATGTACAGGTATTAACGTCCTCCAAGGCATCTCCATCAAGAGTGATTTGGTTGGTGCATGATGTGTTGTATCGGAGAATTTCGCTTTTTCTTTTATATATGTTGAGACCTGCTGGTGCAGAGGCTGCTGCTACACTGGTCGTCTTCTCTTGCATTTGTTGTTGCGTGTTAGATAGAAGAGCCAGGTCATCTGCGAAGTCCAGATCGTCCAGTTGATACCGTGCTTCCCTCCAGATGTTGACGTTTTCATAATCCAGTCGATCATCACCTTCAAAAACTAACTAGCCAAAAAAAACGCTAACCAGAAAAACTAATTCAAACTTTATCCTATGCTTATCCTCAAATGATTGACATTTGTACAGTTGTTCAATTACTAAGTAAGTTTCGATAACTTATTGAACACTTGAATATATATATTTTACAAGTTGTAAATTGTTTTAATACATTAAATAATTTACCCAATGATTTAAATTCTTATTTTCAAACAGAGCCTAATTAGTCCTGAATTGAATTCAACATTAAAACCTCGACGTATTACATATTCTTCAATGTTCAATAATAATAAAAATGATTCTATTAAATCATTCATTGACAAATCCCCACTGAAATCATTGAACAATGAACAATTGTATACAACCATTCTACCGGATGAAATAATTTTACAATTAATACAAGAATATTTAAATCAATTACATGGTTGTTCTCATCATCATCAATATCAACATCGTTATACAACAACAACAACAACAACGCATAAAGGTATCATTATCAATGGGCTGGAATCAGAATTCACTAAAAATGCCACATCTACCTTAGAATTATTATTAAAATGTTTTAAAAATAATTATCAATATTTTTATACGTTAAGTTTGAAATCGAATTATGACCAATATAAACAATGTATTTATGAACAACAATTAGATTTGAATGAAGCGCAAATTTTATTAAATCAACAATATTGTGAAAAATTGGACAATTTAACTGATTATGAATATGAAGAATTAGTGGAAAGTGAACGTCACACAATTGATCAATTACAATTGAAAATACGTCGTGAAAAACGTCAAATTGAATTAGAACAAAAACGTATACAAGAAGAACAATTACGTGAAGAACAAGAAGCAGAAGCGAAACGTTTAGAAATGGAACGGTGAGTAATGTTTCGCCTTAGATGCTTTTTAGATCATGTGATTTCATTGTTGTTTGACTGTAAGCGATGTCCGAAAAAAACACAATTTTATAAGAATGGGAATTATTCTCAGCGGAGAGTATCCATAACACCACTAATCAGGAATCGAACCTAGAACCTTCGGTCTGGAGTGTGAACATTCAGTGGTGTCCGTGTCTAACTTGACACAATTCGCGATATAGCGCGAACTCATCGATTACCTCACACCCGACACCGTTGAACTGAATTAGTCATGGCTTCGCACTAGAACACTGAGAATAGATAGAATGTGGCTAGCAGTCGAATCCAGGAGGCATGTTTTGTCACATCCGGGACTCGTCATAAGCTAGAATTATCTGCATCTCAGAGTTGATATTTACTTGCTGGACAATCTCAAATTCATAACACACTTGTGGTTCATGAAATCTAAGCACAACTACGAGGGTACTGCCTGGAAATCACCAGTTTACCACATTTATAGAACTTTTGAATAAATGTTAAAAACTTTTTAGGTTGATTGAAACATTGTTAATAATAAAGCTAATTTTACCTAAATTAAGAAATTTCATCAGTCGAGGTGGTTGGGACATGGGTTACGTATACTCAACCACCGACTGCCTCGATGAGCGATGTTTGGTGGTGTAGGAGCAGGTTGAAAAAAAGGCAGGGTCGGCCAAATCAAAATGTGACACAAATCAATGAAGTCACTGACAAGTGGACTGAGTCTTGTTGGCATGTGTAGACTACCAGGTTGGCGTCCACGAGACGATTGTAGCCGGTGGTTAGAGAAGTTGGATGACATGACTCAAAATCGTTTGCAATGACGCAGGTTCATACGCTCTTTATGTTCTCTCAAATCCTGATCTTCCGAATTCCTCATAACCGTTTTTCTACTTTGTTAACTGATTCCTCTAGGTTATACATCTTGAATGATATATTCGATCACTAGTCGTTTTTATCACTGCTAATACGTCTGCTACTTCTAATACTATGGGATTCGAATTGAC
>OX103974.1:40438940-40466969 GCA_944470395.2 Schistosoma turkestanicum | reverse complement strand
TGACAATGTCTAACTTAGATCAATCCTCATTACTGCATGACACCGTTGCGTGAGAGATCGAAGGTCATCGGTCCAATACCTGCGTCGAAATTTAGTGGATGTGCATTGTTGATGAGTCTCATACTAGGGCGAAACGGCTGTCTAGCGCTTCCAGGCTCTAATGGTGGTTTAATAAATTGATTGGTTCATGATTTTAATTATTATTATTATTATTAATCAACTTTATTTTTGATATTTGAGGTTTAAATGTTATCATAATTTAATTTTGAGTCATATTTAAGCAAATGAAGTATCTGAATCGTTAATGCGACGATTCATAGCATAGCATGGTAAAAATTTATCAAGACAAAATCCTAAAGTACTAGAAATCGTAACATTATCAATGATAATTGGGAAATATGAGTCATAAACTTGTGAAATACAAAACAAAAGTTAACTTAAAAGGAAAGATAAAGGGCAACTCTATTAAGGCTGATTCTGAGACTGTACCCAACTCCTCTAAGCAATGGTTCTGATAACTATATGTACCCTAACCAGGTTGTCCGCAGCAAACACAGCTTAGTTCAACAAAGCATTGATTTGTGGAGTGATGAGAAGGTTCGGTTTGCCACCCCCCCACCGTTCATCCAACATATTCGTACACCAGGAAACATCGTATGTCAAGTAGGCAGCGGTTGTACAAATTGAGGATAAGTCACATTCCATTCACCTCTGTCGATAAAGATTTGCTATTTTGTGAACTGATTTGCCACCTTTACTTATCACTCTGTATCTGACCTCATCGTTAGTCCACACAATGATCCGGACATAATGCATACAACGATTTGAATACTTCTATGATAAACTTAACTTACTTACTTACGCCTGTTACCCCCCCCCCAATGGAGCATAGGCCGACCACCATTCTCCAAACAACTGTCCTGGGCCCCCCTATCCAGTTCTGTCCGATTTTTGTTCATTCCTCTCATATCTTTCTCTGTTTCTCGGCGTTACGTGTTCCTTGGCCTTCTTCTTTTCCTTTTGCCCTTGAGGGTTCCATGTGCAGGGCTTTGTCTTGTGACGCAGTTAGATGCTTTTCGTAGTGTGTGTCCTATCCACCTTCAACCGCTTCTTCCTCATTTCCTTCTCCACTAAATTCTAGTTTGTTCTCTCCACAGTACGTTGTTGCTGATGCGTGTCTGGCCAACAAATCCGGAAGTATTTTGCGTAGACAGCTGGTTAATAAACACTTGTATCTTGTGGATGATGGCTTTTGTAGTTCTCCAGGTTTCCGCTCCACACAGTAGAAGCTGTCTTGACATTTGTATTGACAATCCTGATTTTGGTTTTGGTTAATATTTGTTTTGAGTTGCAGGTGATTTTCCCACTGTAGAAATGCAGCCTTGATTTGCCGATCCGCGCCCTCACATCCGCATTAGATCCACCTGCTTGTCGATGATCTGCCGAGATATGTGAAGGTGTGTAACGTCCTCCACTACTTAGTCTTCGAATATTCTCTCTTTTCTTTCAAATACCACCTCGCAAGGGGAAGAACAGAAAGAACTGCTACAGAGTATACTTACTTCTTTATCCTCAGGAACTAGCGAAAAACAGATGAGCACCAAAGACTGAGAAATGCCACTGTAAGATCATAGCTATGTTAAAAATTCTATAAACTCTTGTTGCACTCAGTAATAATCATTTATGCAGTAGTGAAAATTGTTTGAGATTGAATCCTACTTCCAACTTATTCAACTGATATGAAGTTTATTCTTAATCGCACGAACTATTCGAAAGCATCTAACCAGAAATCTGTATATGATAAGCTTGTACACTAAGCTTTTATTAAAAGAATCAACATTTGCCACACAGATCGATCAGCAATCAACTAACACATCGACATTGACTTAATTTATCAACCAATCGAAACAATCATAAGCAAACTCAGGATCAAGGACAAGATCGAAGTGGAGAGGTACAATCAGGCAACGACAGGTTTAAGGTCAATAACAACCAATCCAAGATCAAGGTCAACAGTAGAAGCTACAACTCATATATGAAGAAATTCGAATACTTCACTTCTGTCTGAAGAAGTTTGTGCTGATGATGTTGTTCACAAGGAAGAACAATGAAATCCTAACAACCAAAACATTCATCTCGGAGAACAAAACACCATGACAATATCAACATCAAATAAAACGCGATGTCATGTCATAGTCAATGAAGGGAAGCAATTTTAGATGCCGTCAATTGGTACTTGATTGTTAGGTTTAATATTGGCTAACTTGTCAACACTTTAATAAAAAATGTTCTGTTATTTGATATGATAAGTGCTAAGTTCGAAAGTTTCAATGGGAATCTCATTACTGGTGTTCCATTTACATCCAACTGATGAATTCTGGCCATGCAAAAAAAAGACATTTCTTGGATTTCTTGGTAGTCACATTTCAAATACAGTAAAAATTTGTAAAAGGAGTACGAAGTCCAAAAATAAATAAACTTATATCTGTTGGGGATGTTAGATCCCCTAAAAATCGCTTGATAAATGCCTTATTTTGGATTTCACGTTTGCCGGCATGGGCTAGTCAGCTGACCTTGAGATTTCACTTCACACCATGGCTGTGATTGGCTGCTGTGTATTTTAGTGTGCGATTTTCGTAACTGTCCCAAGGACGTTTCTATGATGTATAAATAAACGAGAAGTTGTATGCACGATTGTTCTGTGATTGCTGGGTGTTTGTAGAATATACTTTCTACGCTTACAAAGCCTTCTGTCTTCAGCTTGGGATTCAAAAGTAGCCTATCTGGACGCTGATTCATTGTCTCGTTTGCGTTATCATCGACTAAGGTGAACTCGTAATAGCTTCAAGCGTACTTAGTGACGAACCCCTACAATATCTTACAAAGCTCAAAAACGTTAAAATTATTAAGGAATGGCAATTTATTTCCACAGTCGAATTCACGAAACGATCTAGCCTAGATAGATCATCATTAGAAACCTGAAAGCATTGGACGACCATCTTTGTCCTAGTATGGGAAATTCTCGGAAGTGCACACCCATGAAACACGCACACGGGAACCGAACCAGCACCTTCCGTATCACTCGAACGCTTAACCTGTATATCACCGGTGCCGAAATCCAACGATGTTTAATATCTAACTTCAATCACCCATAATGTATACACAGAGCTTAGGAGTCTCATACTTGAACGAGAGGATTCGTTCATTGCTCATTGCTTTCTAAGAACTGATCTACCAACGCAAGATCAGTTCCGTCATTTCAACTATGAAAAACAACAATCATCTCCATGAATCCTCTCCATTTATAAAAAAAAACACAGTTTAAACAAGACTGAATTGTTACTTATAATTTTCATGTATTGATTACCAGTTACAATTTTTTTTTAATCGTATTTTAGTGCTAAAACAGTTCAAAGAGAAATTTTATGTCATTCAATAATTGGAACGAAGTGCCAAATATCTCATTAAAACAATTGTGTCTCAATTGATTTTTATTAAACCAATGATTGAATTGTCAACAAGTGAATTAGTTTATCAGTATAGAAAAAGGTAAGAAGTTCGAAAGTATTTTCCGATTGGGTTTTGCCACAAACAGCATAATTTTGTAGAAAGTAGTCCGCCTTCATTAATTTCAAAACAATTCACATCCCTATTATAAATTTTTAATAGGACAATGTGAAGACATAGTTGATCAGTGAAATGTGATGTGTGTTTTGCGCTACGAAATGTATCCAGTTTAATCTTGTCAGATCCAATAGTTGTGTAGAAATCGGTTTACATTTGTTTTCGAGAATCTACTCGTTTATTGAAGGCTGTTTTCTAATTGATTAAGGATGAGATGTGTTAAGCTCGTCTGTATACTGTATTTTTGTTTCGTTTTCTGAGCTGGAAGTTTCGGTTGTGAAGCTTTCATTGTTCTTCTTTGTGAACAATATCATCAACACAAACGTCAGATAGAAGAAGTGAAAGTATTCCAGTTTCTCCACATTCGACCTGTAGCTTGTTCTGTCAACCTAAGGTTTTCGATTGGTTGATGTGGACCTTAACCTGTCGGTGTTTACACCTTTGTTTTGATTGTCGCCTACTTTTGATCTGTTTCTTAATCCTATGTATGCCTGTGATATTTCTGATTGGTTGATTAATGGGGTCACTGAAGATGTGTTTGTTAATTGCTGATTGAGCTGAGTGCCGAGATTCTAAAAATTCTCTAGTGTTCTTTGTCCTCTGCCTATCCAGTATTTTCAAATTGTTCCAATCGAATGTATGTTCATAGATGACCGTGTATATTGATATAACGGGGATAAATGTCGTGGCGTTTGGTTGCTGATTGGTGTTTGCGTAAACGAAGAGGCTGGAGAGGCCATCAACTTTGTCCTATGTAGTGTTTTTCACAGTCTGAGCAATTTATTTTGTAGATGACAATTGGTTTTTCTGCCTTTGTCATTTTGTTCTTTGATCTACTGATATGTTCGGCACTTAGTATGCTGGAGGCTATTACGAGTTTACCTTAGTCGATAAACGCGAACGAGACTTTGACCAGCTTCCAGGAAGGCTACCTTGAATCCAACGGTAAAACAGAAGTCTTGGTAAGCGTAGAAAGTATATTCTACAAACACCCAGCAATCCAGTACAATCAAGCATACAACTCTCGTTTATTTATACAACATAACAACGTCCTTGAGACAGTTAAGAAAATAGCATACTAAAATACACAGCAGCCAATCACAGCCATTGATTTTCCTGGTGGGAATTGAAATCTCAAGGTCATTTGATCAGCCCCTGCTGGCGAACGTGAAAACCGAAATACGGCATTATCAAGCGAATTTTGGGGATCTAACATCCCCAACACCCCTCCCCTTTTTAATAGCTTGTTCTCCTGGGGTCGACTTGCATCTTGACTATTGTTCGCCGCTGTCTGAGGGGATACCTTCGGGAACGAAGAACAGCTTGCTGCTGAGTTTCTTCTCGTGGCGGGGCTCTCGGTAGGTTGAAGGTATCAAGCAAGATGTCAAGGGGAAGGCTTTCTGCTCTTGATGGGCGATCTGGGGCTAGCCGTCTGCGTATCTGATTCCGATGACGTGACCATTTATCACCTCCTACCTCTACTTCGTACATAACTCGACCAACCCTTCTGACCACTCTCGCTTCTACCCAAGGACCATGGTTCGTTCTGTAGTCGCGGGCAAACACAGGGCATCCTACTTCGTAAGCGGATTGTCTTTGCTGCTTTGTCTTTACTGATGAGGGTGCATTAGTCGGATGCATCAGGCTGTGGATCGTTTTCAATCTTCTTCCCATCAGGATTTCAGCTGGGGACTTTTGCTCCGGTAACAAATCATTTGGTGTTGTCCGATAGACGTACAAGAAATTTTGTAACGTTTCGGCTGGCGTCCCCTCCCCTTTTGACTTGAGCAGTGCTCTTTTAAACGTATCCACAAACCTTTCCGCCTGCCCATTCGATTGCGGGTGGTATGGTGGCGAGCGTAAGTGTTTAATGGCTAGCCGTTGACAGAAATTCTGGAATTGGGAAGAGGTGAATTGAGAGCCATTGTCGGATACGATCACATCTGGTATGCCATTTCGTGAGAAAATTTCAGTTAGGAGCTGTATAGTCTTAGTTGTAGTGGACGGCATAACGGGGCTGATTTCCGGCCATTTAGAAAAGGCGTCGACGACAATTAAATACATAGTTCCATTTATTGGGCCAGCGAAGTCGACATGTATCCTGGTCCAAGGATGCTCAGGTTTGGGCCATGAAACCGGCGGAATTTTGGCATTCATCTTTGCCGCCTGCTGACACCGCATGCATTTTTCAACCACCGCTGTGACATGTTGATCCATGTGAGGCCAGTATGCATAACTCCTGGCTATGGACTTCATTCGTTTAATCCCAGGATGACCAAGATGGAACTGTCTCAGCACTTTTGCACGAAGGGATGCTGGAACCACTACTCTTTCACCAAACATGAGACAATCGTTCACGATGCATAGTGAATTCCGCCGCTGATACAGTTGCTTGATGTCACCTTCAAACTTTTTCGACGGCCAACCTTTAGTGACATATTTCATCGTCATCTTGATGATGGGGTCGTTTCTAGAAGCATTTTGTATGTCTGTTGCAGACACCGGTAATGCGCGAACTGCGGTTGTCAGATCACATTCTGCGTGGTCTTCTACTGACAGAGATGCGATCACCATGTTTTCCTCAGCCGCCACTTGATCATTAATGAGTCGTGACAAAGCGTCTGCTTGACCGAATTGTAGAGTGCGTCGATATTGGATTTCGAAATCATACCCCAAAAGTACTAAGGCCCATCGCTGGAGACGATTTGCAGAATGGGCTGGAATGCCAGACTTTGAACCAAATATTGCTAACAGAGGCTTGTGATCTGTGAGGAGCGTGAATCTCCGACCGTACAGAAACTTATGGAAACGGCGAACAGCAAACACAAGGGCAAGAGCTTCTTTCTCTATCTGGCTATACTTCTTTTCTGCTGGGGTCAGTGTACGGGATGCATGCATAACGGCTTTTTCCGACGCGTCTGGAAACTGATGTGAAATAACAGCACCTAGGCCATATGCTGAAGCGTCTGCTGCTACGATGATCGGCATGGATGGATCGTAGTGTGTTAATAACAATTCCGAGCTAATTATAGACTTGAGTTTACCAAAAGCCGCGTCACACTCTTTAGTCCAGTTCCATGTGCTATGCTTCTGCAGTAGACAATTCAATGGAGCGCGAATATCATGCATCGAGGGAACAAAAGCTGAATAATAACTGATCAAACCGAGAAAAGATCGTAATTCGGAAACATTAGTGGGAGCGGGCATCAGTTTGATAGCTCGGATGTTCTCAGGATCCGGTCTGCGACCGTCGGCATCAAAGATGAATCCCAAATACTTTACCGACTGCAATAGAAACTGGCATTTTTCTGGGCGTAACCGGAAACCATTGTCACTGATGCGTTGTAGTACCAATGTCGTGCGTTCCCGTAGCTGTTCTAACGTCTTCGCAACAATCAAGATATCATCGAGATAAGCTGCAACCCCTGAGATATCTGACAGGATTGTATCCATTAGTTGTTGGAAGATAGATGGCGCAGTCTTAACTCCAAAAGGTAGACGGTTATACTGAAACAAACCGCGATGAGTGTTGATAGTAAGCAGCTCTTTAGATGCTTCATCGACTTCCACTTGCAAATAAGCATCAGCTAGGTCAAGCTTTGCGAAGAACTTTCCTCCATTCAGCATAGTGAACAGATCTGCTGGAACTGGCAGAGGATAATGATGCTGTTCTAGAGCTGCGTTGAGACCTGTAGAGAAGTCAGCACATATACGTATCGTTCCGTTGGCCTTCTTGATAACGACTATAGGTGCTGCCCAACTGGAGTAAGAAACGGGAGTAATAACTCCTTGTCGTTGAAGGCGATCCAGCTCTTCATCTACTGTTGCTAATGTAGCATACGGTACAGGTCTCTTTGGACGAAAAGCAGGCTTAGCCCCATGTTTCAACCGAAGTGTTGCTTTCATAGCAGTGCACCGACCTAATCCAGGTTCAAAAATGGTTGAAAACTCTGTCATCAGCTTCTTCGTATACGCTTCTGGGTCATGTCGTTGTGATACCAGGTTGCATATGGTATTTAGCGGGACATCAGCCAATTTTAGCTGGTCGAACCAATCTAAACCAAGTAAATTTAGATCAGCTGGCGTTATATAGCATACCCCAGTAAACGACGAATCCCGGAAAGCAACTTTACATTCCAATTGTCCTAACAGACGAAGATAATTACCACATGCTGTGCGAGGCTTTTGTGTTGTGTGCTGCAGGCTTGGGCTGCCCAACTTGGTCCAATTTTTGCGTGAGAGGATAGTGACATCAGATGCAGTATCTATTTGCATTCTACACAAATAACCGTTAATATTAAGAGTAATAAATTTCCTCTCACCTGGTGATGAACTTTGGCAGGAAGATATTAGGCTCAATGCATTGGTACTGGATCTAGGAACAGGCTTCTTAGCACTTCTGGATCGCTTTGGCTTTTTCTGTAGGCAAAAGCCATCTTTATGACCGATGACTTTACACTTCCTGCATCTATGCTGCCTAAATGGGCAGTTCCGTACATAGTGCCATGAACCGCAGTGCCAGCAAGCAGAAGGTGGATTCATTTTGGATTTTTGGGCCGAATTGGAGCGGGGTGAACTGGGTGTAGCACGGGCAGACTTATAATGATTAGGTGGCTGCTGTACCAAATGAATTTCAGATCGGCTTGAACTACCACTCTGAACTATAGTCGAGTCTCGTTGTAGGTTAGTGAGACGTTGGTACTCATGAGCCATATCATTAAGCGTAAGCTTTGGATCTTGCTCCAACCGACTTAGTAGCCTTGTTCTAATGTCACTAAACTTACTCGACTGGAGGCTGCAGATGAGTATAAGGGCTTTGAACTGGTCTTCCGACAAAGACTTCAACCGAAAACGTTCGCATTCACGGTTGACGATGCCCACGTGCGTAAGAAAATCATCATCTTCGTTCATAATAAGCTTCAAACATCGATAACGAGTATTAAATAGTGACGAGTTGTCTCCAAAGTGTTGGCTTAAAGTCTGGACAGTCTCAGAAAACGAACAATCTCGTGGGTTCAAAGGCAGGATCAAATTACAGTACTTATCCAGCTCACTTGCGCCCAACTTTCGAAGTAGCAGCCGAACCTTCCAAGCATCATCTTGGTTGGCGAAGTCAAATTTAAATAAATCTTCATAACGCCGGAACCACATGTCAAAAGTGACATTCGCATCAGGATCATAATGAAATTCAGATATGCTATTTGCGATGCCGTCGACCGATGGAGCTGTGGTTGCATTAGATGAGCTGGGCTGTGTGGAAGGGGAAATCTTCATGTCTGTCAACATCTGCATCAGTTTCAGCTGCTGCTCAAGTAGTAATTCGAGTTTGGCAGGATCCATATTTCCAAAAGCACCGTCGCCACTGATATGTTCGGCACTTAGGATGCTTGATGCTATTACGAGTTTACCTTAGTCGATAAACGCGAACGAGACTTTTACCAGCTTCCAGGAAGGCTACCCTGAATCCAAACGGGAAAACAGAAGTCTTGGTAAGAGTAGAAAGTATATTCTACAAGCACCCAGCAATCCAGTACAATCAAGCATACAACTCTCGTTTATTTATACAACATAACAACGTCCTTGAGACAGTTAAGAAAATAGCATACTAAAATACACTGTGGCCAATCACAGCCATTGATTTTCCTGGTGGGAGTTGAAATCTCAAGGTCATTTGATCAGCCCCTGCTGGCGAACGTGAAAACCGAAATACGGCATTATCAAGCGAATTTTGGGGATCTAACATCCCCAACATCTACATAGGATTGATTGAAGTGATTCTGTTGGTTTGTGTGCTACACCTTTACCAATTGGTTTCAGTAGTCGGGCTGTATGCTCCGATATGTCTTTTATGTATGGTAGAATGATCCGTCTATTGGTTACTGTACTTGATTTCGCTTCTGCTGATGATTTTGGTTGATGTTTTTTGATGAAGTAACGTGCAAAGCCTTTCTTTTGGAAGATAGTTATAAGAGGCTTTTCCTCGAACCCATTATTATTATGAGGAAAATGTAGTACTTATTGACAAAACCATATAACCTAAGGACTGATGAATGATCCCTAACAAGTTGTTTCATACTAAGCAGGATAAAACATTCTTCAAGTATTTCATAGACTTCAGTGATAGTTTAACTCAAGACATGAATGGATTGACGATAGACCACTATTGGAAACGTGGAAGTATTAGAGATGGCCGTTTCGTTCTAGTGAATTATTTTATCGATCAGAAAAGGTGTATTGGTTGATAGTTGAATAACAAATATGCCAGACTATTTTATGTATGTATCTCTTTAATTTATAAGTCAATCAACTCGAAAGTTTCAAACGTTTATTCAATTTTGTGTTGTTTTTTCGACCATTAAACTGATACCGACAGGCATAAATCCATGAAGTCACTGACAAGTGGACTGAGCTATGTTAATAGGTGTAGACTACCTGGTTAGAGTACGCGAGATGGTAGTAACCGATTGTTAGAGACTTTGAATGATATGGCTCAAAACCATTTGCAATGGCGCAGATACATCCATTCTAAGTGTCCTCTGAAATACTAATCTTCTGAATTCCTCATGACTTTCATCTTTCTCTTCTTAAAATTCATATTGACTGGATTGTTGTACTTTCTGAATTATGTCTTCGATTCTTAATCTTTTCGACTACCGCTAATACTTCTACTACATAAAGCAAGATAGGATTTAAATTGACGATTCGATCTCTGCATGCTAATGTGGTATGGCAAATTGTAATTTACACCATGAATAGGTTTTCGAGCTAGAAAATCGATGAAAATTACAAAATACCTTTAGATTTCATGGTAGGTTTGTTTTGCTGTTTAGAATCCTAAATTGATGAGAAAGGTAACTTGAATAGCGATACAATATCTGAACCATTCAATTACTTGCTTACTTACTTACGCCTACTGCCCCCAGTGGAGCACAGGCCGCCGACTAGTATTCTCCAACCTACTCTATCCTGGGTCATCCTTCCTAATTCTATCCAACTGTTCTTCATTCTTCTCATGTCTGTCTCCATTTCTCGGTGTAATGTGTTCCTTGGTCTTCGTCTTTATCTTTGGCCTTGATGATGCCGACTGGTCCTTTGTCTTGAGATAGAAAAATGGGGATCGAACAATATTTAGTTTCTAAACTAATTTATAAACCTTATTCTGTTGTAGTGCCTCCACCTATATTCCAGTTCGATTTCATCTATTTTGGTTAAGCCCTTTCGATTAATTGATTTAACCTAGCCATTTGTATTGAACAATTTACCATTGTTTCTTATTACTGTTTGGCTTGTATGAGCTCATGGGACTTGTCCCACTTATCATTTGACCTTGTCAACTATTCGTTGCTTCTATTCATGTGTGCTTATTTTTCTTGTCACATGTCTGTCTTATATTTGTCTGACTATATATACTTAGTCACGCTCTATCTCTTGGACTTGGCTTATTAGCCTTCTCCAACGCGCTTCGCCTGTACATTCGTTTCCTTCGCCCATTCGTTCGCATTGTAATCCTAGGAGTTGTTGACTCAACAGCTTTCTCCAATCCACGTTACTTCATCCCTTTTATTCGCTGCTTCTTCGCATCGCTTTGTGGTGTGTCTCAAATAAACGTATTCAACAACACTACGAGTTCGCCTTCTGATTTATAAACCGTCAGACGCTATTTAGTAACGATTGTCTGTCAGTTGCAACGTAGAACTTCGTACGTAAGTACATCAATTCAAGTTGCCATACCACATCAGCACAGAGATGCAACTGTCAGTTCAAATCCAAGAATGATAGCGATAGTAGAAGTATTAGCAGTAATGAAGAAGATTAGGATTCGAAGATACGATTCGAGAAGTATAATTCAATGAGATAAATTTAGAAGGAGAAGGAGAGAGATTATGATGAATTCAGAAGGTTAGAATAAGAGAGAGCACAAAGAGTGGATGCATCTGCGCCATTGCAAACGATTCTGAGCCATGTCATTCAAGGTCTCTAACTATCGGTGACTGTCGTCTCGCGGACCCCAACCAGGTAGTCTACACCTACCAACATGACTCAGTCAGTCCACTTGTCAGTGACTTCATGGATTTGTGCCATGTTTTGTTCTGGCCGCCCCTGGAGATAAGGGAGGTATTAGGGATGTAGGAAGGATTTGATTTTGACCAATTTTGTCTCTCGTGCTGTTACGGGTATGAGGGCGGTTATCACTTCGCGGCTGCCCACACCGTGGAAGAGTAACGATTGTCTGGACGAGTTAATTACTGAGCTTAAGAACACGCAGTAAATCGACACACTACACTGTATACGTTTGTTGTTGGTGTTTCAACTAGTCTCCAAACTAGTACTGTCTACTCCTCAAAAAAGAAAACAGCTTTTGGAAAATAAATCTAACTTGTATCAATTCGTAATTTAGATAAAATTCCCTAACACTGTTGAAAAACACTTTTCTTTTTAATTCTAATTTTTGTTAGGGACCATTTGATGAACTATCGACTCAATTCAATCATTTCACAATGACAAATAAAATTGATTTAGTACTGACGTGTTTATTGGAAGTTTGCAATCCATTTCATTTGTTCATTGATCAAACGTACTCTTCAAAAATGGTAAGACCGCAATGTGAATTTTTTCTAAAAAATATTTTCATTTATATTAGCGTTTTGCGTTTTTTTGATGGGATGCGGTCGCCAACCCCATGTCCTACCTACCCTCCTCCTTTATCCAGGCTTGGGACTGGCAGTAGCCGCGAAGGTTCTACTGGCGGAGTTTTTCATTTCTATTGAAAGATATACTTAATTTATTCATAGAATTATAGTTTAATAATCATGAATCAGTCATAGTCAGACTGATTAATGAGTAAGATCAATCTGATTGAGATGTGAAGGCGCGAATAGGCAGTATTTCTACAACTGAACAACATCTGGAACTCAAAACACCAAAGTCACAATTTTCAATACAAATATCAGGACAGTTCTACTGTATGTGGAGGAATCTTGTAGAACCTCGAATTTCATCATCCGGAAGATACAAGTGTTTATTAACTGTCAATCTACACACGATACTGAGGATCTGTTGACCAGACACCACCAGCAACAACCTACTGTGGGAGAGAAAAAATCAGATTCCGGCAAAGGAAGAAATCAGGAAGAAGCGGTGGAAGTGGATAGGACACATATTGAGGAAAGCAGCTAACTGCGTCACAATACAAGCTCTTACTAGAAGTCCTCATGACTAAAGGAAAATAGGCAAACCAGAGAACACATTAGGCCAAGGAATGGAGGCAAACATGAGAAAAATGAACAGCAGTCGGATAGAAATGTAAAGGGAGTCCCATGACAGAGTAGGTTGGAGAATATTGGTGTAAATTTGGAGTGTAAATTAGCATAATACAATCTTCGGCGCCTGCCTCAGTCTTCTCACTATCACTAGTGCTTTAATGACGATAGAATGATGAGGCCTTATATTTTGTAAAAAAATGTTTTCCTCATTTCTGTTTCTGTCAGGGAGATTAGATCCCCAGGAAAAAGCTTGGAAAAGGTCCTAATTTTGGATTTTTTATGTTTTCGCGCATAAGCTGCTTAGTTGACCTTGAGGTTACATTTCCCACTTGGAAAATCTTTGACCGTCATTGGTTGATAGATTATTTTAGTATGCTATTTTTATGGCTCTCCCAAGAACATTGCTATCATTGTATAATTCAGCTTGATTTGTGTGCTTAACAACCTCATGTCTTCTGGTTGCTTGTAGAATATATTCTCTAAGCCTTATCAAGACTTCTTGCTTTTGTCAGCCGGAGCTGGGACGACGGACTGGAATAGTCGATCCTGTCAGTGTATCATTTGCCAAGTAAGGTGACCTCGTAATAGTTTCAAGCATATCAACTAACGAGCATATCAGTTTAATATTTATTGTACAAATGTGATGATTAGCGATTGAGATGTGGGCTGACAGACACCAACAACGGTCAATTAATAACGACAACATTACATAGAACACTCTATTTGCACACCATCTTTGAGTCCTGACTTCCAACGCTCCATCCTTCTTCCATTCCTGTTGTTGCTTCCTTTCCTTCCTGTTGGTACTCCATTTACTTCTTGCTTTTGCTCCATTTGCTTTCCGTTTTCCTCTTCTGACCGTGAGACTTCTTCTTTCACGTCCCTTCTTATACTACTTATATCATTCGTATAAGTAGCACACACCACATAATAAGATTCGCTCGAATATATCTAGTCCGGAGTTAATGTAATTTTGATCACCTATCGTATCATTCATTGTCTAATAGTAGTAGTATTACTTACAAATAAGATCAGATCATTAATAAATCATTTCCAACTTTTGTAATTATTATAATTATTTTGTAGACATTTCAAATAAAACCATTTGAATCCAAGGAAATTACTGTTTCATTTAATCCAAAGTATAAAGATGATTTGTTTAGTCGAAGAGCTGATGAATTATTATTTATTAAATATGCTGAACATCCACAAATTGTAAGTTACATTGTTCAATGATAAATATTTTTTCATTTACTCATTAAAATCATGAATTGATCAATGTTAGACGACCACCATTAGAAGAAAGCAGTGGAAGCACCGAAAGACGGCCATTCATTCATTCATCAGAGGGCGAATTCGAAGTATTAAATACGTTAATATTTTGGACACACCATATAGCGAAGTTGAAAAGCAGCGAAAGAATGAGAGAAGGAAGTGAACGAATAGAAGAAGCGCATTGGAGAAAGCTAAGAGCCAACTCAAAGAAATAAAGCATGACTAAGAATACAAAGTCAGACAAATATAAGACAGACCAACAAGCGAAATAGGCACACATTGAACAAAGAGACGAATGATTGACAAGGTCAAATGACACGTCATGTGAGCCCATACAAACAAGACAATAATAAGAACGAATGATACATATAAATTGTTGATACGCGAATGGCTTGGTTAAATAGATTAATCGAAAGGGCTTAACCAAGTTAGATGTAATCGAACTGGAATATATGTGGAGGCCCCTAGACTTCTTCGAATTCGCTTAAAAAATGTGTCTTAATTACATTTACAGCTGGACTTCGATTTGATAATTTTCTGAAATATCCTTGAAAAAGTACCTTTTAGTCATCAGCTCGCTGACTTTTTCAATACTTTATTCTATGCTACTGATAAATAGTAAGTAGCTTGAATTAGTCAAAGTATTTCACACGGTATTTTTCTGACTTAGCAATCTTCCTTACGTCAGATACTGTTTGCAGTTTGTTTATATTGGAGGAACCTTCTTAACCTCAAAACATGGTGTTTAATTCATTTCCGTAGATTGGATCCAATTCGATTAGAAGGTTCAACTGTAATTTGATCCTTGATCACTGTGCTTTTAATCGGTTAACTCATACGATGATGGCGTATGAAAAGTGCATATGCTTATTTGACGTTTCATGGGGTATAACAACGAACAAATGTTGTTTTTGTGTAAAACACTACTAAGCTCTAACAGATGTCCAACTTCAAATATTACGTTACTATTCTCCATGAGCTTACCTTACTTGTAGTTTTTTTTATAACATATTTCATTATAAAGTACAGAACTTTGGTTGCCTAACACCTTTGATTGATCAAAATTAGACATCAATGCCGTTGAATGGCGACGAGCTCATTGCGCTAGAGGTTAAGCGTTCTCATGTGAGACCGATGGTCCTCAGTTTGATTTCTGTCTGCAAAGGTCGTGGATGAGCACTGCTGATGAGTTACATACTTGGATGAAACGACCGTCTAGTGCTTCCAGGTTTCTAATAGTGGTCTAACATTGATCGATTCATGATTTTAAACAGAAAAATATCGACGGTTTACGGAGTATATTATAAATGTACAAATGTCTACAGTCATTCCGCGTCAACTGCTTTTATTTCTTTTTTTTTAAGCGGATAGACAGACAGATAGTAAAAAAATATGTCCTGTAAGATGATTTATAACTTGACCAAATCTTTTTTGAGTTCTCATTTGAGGATACAATTTTGAACTACTCAAATATAGTTAGTAGGTAGTTAGGCTAAGTAAAAAAATATTGAAAATCTTTGTCGTTTTATCCATATTTCTTACTTTTACTACAAATTATAGGATGCAGTACGTTTAATTGGTGAAGTACATTTTCCAAATGTTCAATTCAGCTCTAAATTAATCGATTTCGGTTGTATATTGAATAATACAGAAATGACAGAACATTTAACTATGAAAAATATCAGTCCTTTACCAGTGAAATTTCGTTGGAGTCTACTAATTGGTGATCGACCAAATATTATATTTAAACGTCAAGCTCGATTAACAGAACATCCTGTTATTGTAAACGATACTGAATTAGAGCATTATGATGCTACTGACAATAAAAATGCAGAACAAATTACAATGCTTGAAAATAATTTACAAGATACTTGTACAAATGATACTGACCAAATAGAACATGAAACCCAAATCCAAACTGAACAACAAAATGACTCAGATCAAAATCTACCAGTTACAGAGATCAATAAACCAACTGATGAAAATACATCAGCTGACGAGAATCTCAATACTAATTCATCTTCTCCTGACAATCGAATATTACGTAATCTAATCGAAGAGGATGAAGATATTGTCCCGTTAGGTATTGAAGAATTATTCGACCTAGTGCCACTTTATGGGGAAATTAATCCAGGTGAAACTATATCTTTAAGTTGTACATTTTATGGACATTCAGAAATTGAAGCATCAGTATTAGCTTTATGTGAAATTGAAGGTGGTCCTGAGTATAAAATTGAATTAAAAGGTTCTGCATCAGAAATTGATTTTCAACTAGATCAAACTGATCTGGATGTTGGTTATATTCGATTAGATAAACCAATGTTTTGTGAATTTAATATTTTAAATACAGGAAAAGTTCAATTTGAATTCAACATTCAATTAACATCAAAATGTACACAGTTTGGTCAATTTAAAATTGAACCATTCTATGGTCAAATCAATGGAAATCAATCACAACCAATTCGAATTACTTTTCTGCCATGTAGACCAGGTTATTTTGAACAAGAATTCACTGTTCAAATAGCTTATTTCTTACCAAAACTAATTAAAATACACGGAATAATTGACTTTGCTCATTTAAATTTGAATTTACCGCGTGGCGGCATGATTTCGTCGGACGACGTTCAACAATCATTGAACAATGATCAATTGTCAATAATAGATGAAGAAACCGCACATTTTAATGATCCTTCTGTTTTCTACCAGTTGACGATGTCCAAATTACTCAGTGATTTACATCATGAAGTGATCAATTTGATAGATTTATGGGAAAAACAACAAACTATGCCCATTGTCTGTTTATGTCAAACAGTATTTTCCGATACAACACATACATTATTGATTGAATCTGTGAAAAATATCAATTTAGATCGAATATTTATGCATGATGCCAATTGTCCGATTACTAAAGCAATAAAACAATATCTGACAAGTCATTATTATACTGGAATAAACAATTTTCCAGAAAAACTATTCCATCTAATTCCTGATTTGAATTTACAGTTGGATGCAGAACGTGCATATATTTGTAATCTTTTAGATACTATTGAATCCAATGAATTGAATATTAGAAGTAGTATCAATGATGAGAACAATGTTCAATGTAATAGCGATAACGATTGTTTAAAAATGATTACAGAAATTGAAGAACAAGTTAAACCTTGTTTTGTAAAAAAGTAAGTTTTTATGTCGGATAGTTGAAGGCAGTCGTCACAAAGGAAATCTCTGTTTGAAAAAAATTTGAGCTACTTAAACATTTATCAGTAGTGTTATTTTAAATTTTAAAATAACTAACCAGTATTTTTCTATAAGGATTCCTAAACCTATCAATCCAATTTCGGAAACTTATGCAATATCACCTGGTGACACAACTGATCAATGACCTCATATATGACTGAAAGGTTGTTATGATTGCGAATCTTTAAATTCGATTAAACTCTGTAGATTACTTTTTTTATTCAGCAAATTAGATATAAGAGTAGATGTGCTTATGAGATGTTGTCTGTGAAAGTTATTTCGAAATCTAAATAATGAACTGATAAATGTTAGATCATCATTGGGAACTTGGAAGGAATGAACAGTCGTTTCAGTCCAGTATGAGATTCCTCATGACCTTCGGAATGGTGGTCGAACATTGATGGATTCGTAATTTCAACGAAACTCAGTAACCTTCACAACCCTATACTGAAAGATCTAACTAAGCACAAAACCAAAGTGAAGTTCAACTTATATCACAGATTAGTTCAGTGGAACTAAGTACAATCCCTGGAACAATACGTGGAAAAATCTTTTTTGCATATGACCTAAAGCAAATCACTATGTTACTATTCGAATAAACCTGTACTTTTAACATCGAAATTGAAATTAAATACAAATATTACTATTTGGTTATTGAAGATAGTCAACATTCAAGATCTATGGAACACACAGATGCTCAAACATATCGATGCTATAAATACGTAAGCCAGTCAGTCAGTCAGTCAGAAACAACATAAAACTTGGTACGTATGTACATCTTTCTCTTTCTCCTGGTGATCAACCGGATTATGAAGACGTCGACGTCTGGAGGGAAGCATGGTATCAACTGGACAGTTAGGACGCAGCTCGACGATCTGGACTTCGCAGATGTCCTGGCTCTTCTATCGCACACTCAACAACAAATGCAAGAGAAGACGACCAGTGTAGCAGCAGCCTCTGCAGCAGTAGGTCTCAACATAAATAAAGGAAAAAGCAAAATTCTCCGATGCAACACAACATGCACCAACCAAATCACTCTTGATGGAGATGCCTTGGAGGACGTTAACACCTTTACATATCTTGGCAGTATCATCGATAACCAAGGTGGATCCGATGCAGATGTGAGGGCGCCGATTGGCAAAGCAAGGGCTGCGTTTCTACAGTTGAAAAATATCCGGAACTCCAAACAACTTTCAACCAAAAAACCAAAATCAGGATTTTCATTACAAATGTCAAGATAGTTCTAGTGTATGGAGCGGAAACTTGGAGAACTACCGAAGCCATGATCAAGAAGATACAAGTGTTTATTAACAGCTGTCTACGCAAAATACTTTGGATTCGTCGGCCAGACACGATCAGCAACAACGTACTGTGGGATAGAACAAACCAGATTCCAATGGAGGAGGAAATCAGGAAGAAGCGGTGGAAGTGGATAGGACACACACTACGAAAAGCACCAAACTGCGTCACGAGACAAGCCCTCACATGGAACCCTCAAGGTAAAAGGAAAAGAGGAAGGCCAAAGAATACATTACGCCGAGAAATAGAGAAAGATATGAGAGGAATGAACAAACATTGGACAGAACTGGAGAGGGAAGCCCAGGACAGAGTTGGTTGGAGAAAACTGGTGGGCGGCCTATGCTCCATTGGGGGTAACAGGCGTAAGTAAGTAAGTAAGTACGTATGTACATCATTTCAAGGTACCATCCTGCATTAGCAGATAGAGGTAAAACCGTCAATTCAAATCCCATAGTGGTAGAAGTAGTAGAAGTTTGAGCAGTCATCAAAAAGATTAGGGTTCGAAGATATTATTATTCAAGAAGTATAATCCAGTGATATAAATTTAAAAAGAGAAAGATAGAGGTGATGACGAATTCAGAAGATTAGAATTTGAGCGAAGACAAAGAATGAATGATATATCTACGCTATTGTAAACCATTATGAGCGATGTCATTCAAAATCTCTAACCTGAAGCATAATCTGGCTTGCTACTCAGTTGTCCAATCAAGCTGGATATACTACTGGAATTGACTATGATAGACTGGAGTTATTCAATTGTTGTCTTCATTAGAAATATTCTCAGAAGTAGACAGAAATGAAGAATTTGGTGAAATGATTATGTTACTCCGGCACGTAAACACGTCAACTTGATATACTTGAACTATTACGAGCGAGGGTCGAGGATCCAGTGGCACACGACATGCTACTCACATCCGATTATCCCAACCCCCATATTGAGTAAAAATAAGAAGACTTGAATGTGAAGTAGAACCTGCATTCTACAAGCATCCAGAATGTACAAGGTCCGAATCCAGAAGAGAATCACGATCCCGGGACCGGTTCCTGGTCTTAAAACGTTACACATAATGCGTATTTATACATTTTGATCGAATAGGAAACAGCATGGAAGTATGTGATATTGACAGTTAAGACGACCAATAGGAAACAACATTGGAGCACGGGACATTGACATCTAGTACGACCATAAAATTGACCAGTAGGAATTAACCAATAGGAACTAACCAATAATTCTCTTAGAATATTTTATGAACATCCCAACAGACTATAAAAGGTTGATAGGACATGTGATAATGATCCTCAATCCTGAACTCTAAAACAATGTTCAATGGATGGATTGAAGTAGTAGAAAAGCACACCATTCATTGCTGTGCGCAGAGTCGCAGTGAATTTCGCAATGTTCACGTAATTCTGTTTTACTCTAAGGATAATCAAGATAATCTCGTTCAGTCAGAATTTTTTCGACTAAACTTAAGCAAATCAAAATCAAATGTTCAATTCAAAGACAGTAATTGTTATATCAGTCATATCGGCTAGGTGTAAGTGATAGGGAGTTTTACTGACAACTTACTTACGTATGCCTGTTATCCCTGATGGAGCGCATAAGCAACCGACCAGCATTATCTAACCTACTCTGTCCTTGGCCTTACCTTCTAGTTTTGTCCAATTATTGTTCATTCTTCTCATGTCTGTCTCCATTTCTCGGCCTAATGTGTTCTTTGGTCTTCCTCTTCTACTTTGGTCTTGAGGATTTCAAGGGAGGGTTCGTCGCGTAACGCAGTTCGGTGCTTTCCGCAATGTGTGATCTATCCACTTCCACCGCTTCTTCCTGATTTATTTTCTTCCACAGTAGATTGTTGCTGATAATGTCTGTTCAACGGATTCGAAGTATTTTGCGTAGACAACTGTTCATATACACCTGTATCTTTTCGACCATCGCTTTCGTGTCTGTCCGAGTTTCCGCCTCATACAGTAGAATGTCTTGACATTTGTATCGAAAATTGTGACTTCCGTGTTGATTGATAGTTGATTTAAGTTCCAGGTGTTGCTCAATTCGAGAAATGCTGCCCTTGCTTTACTGCTCCGTGTTTTTACGTTGGCATTAAATCCACCTTGCTCATCAATGATGCTGCTGAAATACGTGAAGGTTTCCACGTCTTCCGGAGCTTCTCCGTCAAGTTTGATTTGGTTGGTGCTTGTTGTGTTGTATCCGATAACGTTACTTTTCTCTTTGTGCATATTGAGATCTACTGCTCCTGAGGCTGTTGCTACAGTGGTCATCTTCTGATAATTAACTTGTTGACTATTAATTATATTTCCACTTACTTACATAATCAAATTTATTCGACTGTCTTCTGACTGTTACACTCGTCACTAGGTATGCTTAAAACTGTTACAGGTTTACCTTAGTTGATAACGAGAACGAGACTAGGTTGGTTACTCTGATCTTTTGACTCAAGGGCACTAACGAGAAGTCTTGAAATAGCGTAGAAAGTGTATTCTACAAACACCCAACAAGCACAATGCATTCAAGCACACGAATTGCGTTTATTTATACTCCATACAGACTTCCTTGAGAGAGTCACTAAATAGCACACTAAAATTACAGTAACCAATCACAGCCAAGGCTTTTCCTGGTAGGAAATATGATCTCAAGGTCAACTGATCAGCCTATGCTCGGAAACGTAAAATCCAAAATAAGGCATTTATCAAGCCAGTTCTGGGGATCTAACATTCCCAACAATGACATAGTGAGTGAAACTCAGTCACCGGTGTTTCTCCCTTTTATTAGTTATCTTGATTAGTGGCCCACAATCTGATTCCGATTTGGACGAACGATTGGACATTCCATGAAACAAACCTCTACTTTGATTTCCGTATATCATTCTTAGGCGAATCGCGTTTTCTGCGATGGGGTTAATAAGAAGCTAAATATGGATTCGTTTGGATGCGTTTACTTCAAGCAATTGTTCACGTAGACAAACATGAGAAAACAAAGCGTAAAAGCAAAGAGAAGCGAAGTGCAGAAGGCGAGTGAGCCAACTTCATATGATGACGCTTGAATAAGTACTTATAGTCAGATAGAAATAAGCTAGTCGTGTAACCAATGGGCACACGCACCCAAGTAAAAACAACCAAGGTTATAAGCGAATAACGGACAGCACCGAGAGACGTGTGAATAGTAACTCAGGCAGTAAAGTTTAATTAATCTCTGAGGCCTCAGGTACACACACTATTTCGGGATGCGGTTTTCTCCCTCGAAATGCAAAATGTTGCTTCAAGATTGGGTTGCTTCGGCACCTCAACTAGTGATAGAGAGTGAAGTAGTCAAACGTGTAGATCGCTTCACATATCTTGGGAGTCTCATCTGTGCTGATGGCCTGGTGACTGACGAAATCTCAGCTCGGATACAGAAGGCTCGATTGACTTTTGCCAACCTGCGTCACTTATGGCGTAGGCGAGATATCCGTTTGCTGACTAAAGGACTAGTGTACTGCGCAGTGGTTCACTCCGTCTTTATGGCTATGAAGCATGGCCAGTGAGAGTAGAAGATATTGGTACGTTACTGGTTTTCGATCATAGGTGTCTTCGAAGCATTGCTCGTATATTGTGGGACAACCGAGTGAGCAACGCTGTTATTAGGAATCGAGTGCTAGGTAAGAATGGCAGATCAATAGACCCAGTAGTGACACTTCATCAGTTAAGGTGGTTGGGACATGTGTTGCGTATGCCCAACCACCGACTGCCTCGTTGAGCTTTGTTTTGTGATGTAGGAATAGGTTGGAAGAAAGCTAGGGGTGGCCAAACCAAAACAGCAGAAATCCATGAAGTCATTGACGAGTGGACTTAGACATGTTGGTAATTATCAACTACCTGGTTGGGGTCCACGAGATGATAATAATCGATGGTTAGAGACCTTGAATGACATGGCTGAAAATCGTTCGCAATGGTGCCGGTGCATTTATTCTTTGTGTTCTCTCAATTCCTAATCTTCTGGATTCTTCAACAACTCTACTTTTGACTTTCTAAACTTATCTCACTGAATCATACTTCTTGAATAATATCTTCTAATCCTAACCTCTCCGATTGTTCCTAATACCTTTACTACCTCTTCTTCTATTGGATTTGAATTGACAATTACATCTGTGTGCTGATGTGGTATGGCGACATCTGACACACACTATACTTGTAATCGAAACAGTGTTATTCTCGCTTCCGTTTTGTTTTTTATTGCCTTAAATATGAGACTGTTCAATGTTCACGATCAATAATAATCAATGTTCAATCAAAGTACAATTTCCAATTTATTTTTTTACTCTTGGCAGTTTATACTTGCCATCGTATTTACTTGATTTTGGCGTAGTTATCCTTGGTACAATTGTCAAACAAACTATCACTGTGGTCAATACAAATTATGAACCGATTAGTTTTCGTTTTGATACAACATCTTTATCAAAAGCGAAACAATTCGGTTTTAATATGAATATAACAAAAATTCATCATTTACCTGGTTCGCCGGATTATGAACCATTAGATATTGAAATTTCATTGGATACAAAACAGATGAACCAGTGCATAACCAATGAAAGTTTAATTCAAACAGAATTATTGATTAAAGTGAGTTCTTAATTATAATTTTTTTTTCTTCTGGGTATTTGGAAATTCTTGGAGTTCTAGTGAGAAGTGGTGTAGTCAGTAGTTAACTACCAAAGATAATGGGTGTGGTCAAGCCAAATTTTAGACTATTTAAAGTCAGACACCTTTGGATGCTGGCCAGCTCAGTGGTTGCGAGGTTATGAGTCCACATACTAGACTGAAGGTTCTCAGGTTCGATTCTCGCAAGTGAGGGTCCCTGGATACTCACTGCTGATGAGTCCCATACCTAGAAGAAAGAGCCATCCAGTGGTTGCAGGTTTCTAATGGTAGTCTAACAATGTTTTATGATTGGTATTAATAATATTATTATCAAGATATTGTGGTGCGAGCTACTTATAAGTAGTATATGACGTGAGTGTCAACGTAATGTCTGCCAGCCGAAGATGGGGGAAGATCAAGAGAAAGGAAGAGTTAGAACACAATGGAATTTGTATGAAACGCATGAATAGTGGTGACAATGGATTGATGTTTTGCAACAGGAACAGTCCAGTTCGATATGATAAACTGATATTTTGCAAATGAACGATTTACGATATGATTTTCCGATTTTACTGAGTAACTCTGTAATTTTCGTTAAATACAATTCGGTTGCCGCACCTGTGTTCTCCTTCACTACAAGGCCACGCAAAACTGTACACTAACGAAAGTTAGACATTAACACCGTTGGATACCGGCCAGCTTAGTGGTTTCGAGGTTGAGTCCACATACGAGACTGAAGGTCCTCAGATTCGATTGTCGCCTGTGAGGGTCTTGGATACTCACTGCTGATGAGTCCCATACCTAGAAGAAAGAGCCATCCAGTGCTTGCAGGCTTTTAATGGTGGTCTAACGATGTTTTATGATTAGTAATATTACTATTGAGATATAATTAACTGTCGAATAAAATAACCGTTCTATTACTTGTCTTGTTACAGAGAACTGAATTCATAATCAAAGGTAAAAACGTTCAACTATTTCTTACTGATCTAACTTTAATTAAAGCGTAATTAATGATTACGAGATTGAGGTTTTTAAAAAAAATATGTTCTTCATTACATGATTTGAATGTTTGATTGTTTTTTCAATTCACTTTTATTTTTATGAATGAAAATATATTTTGGAATTTTGAAATTCATCGTTTTCGCCCCAAGAAACGCTTAGTTGACCTTCAGCTTAACATTTCAAACTCGGAAAATCCCTGACAGTTATTGGTTAATGGATTATTTTGGCACGCTATTTTGTGGCTCTCACCAAGGGCCTTTTTATCATTGTATAAATAAGCTTGAGTTGTGTGCTTAGCTACCACGTATTTTTTTGGGTGCCTTCAGAATACATTCTCTACTCCTTATCAAAGACTTGTTGATCTAGGTAGCAGGGCCTTGGACAATCGGATGGGCATTGCCTATCGTGTCACTGAATCATCATTGATCTTTGTTCTGTTTACTGAGTAAGGTGAACTCATAATAGTTTCAAACATATCAAACGGTAACAAGATGAAATAGTCATCATTTTAATCCGTGTTGAAAATCAATGCAAGAGGAATTGAACTAATGTTTAAAATCCTATCGTTGAACTCTTCAATAGTTTGTAGTTGTTCGAATCGGTGATGATTATGAGCACGTTTACGTTCTGGTCTTTACTAGTTGTCCTGTCGTGAAGAAGAAATAGTCCAGATGGTTGAAGTATATTTGTTAGCGATTTCGTGGTATCGAAAGAATATCGAAATTGTGCCAGAGAAAATGGACAAAAAGGTACAAAGCAGCCAAAGCAAGATGGCGACCGCCCTTTCCACAAGTGCAAATAAACAAAATTATCAATAAAACGTCCCCTGTAACAATTGGTCATAATTATAATCAATCTTCGTAAAAGTGAAATCACTACAAGTTTGAAGTCATAACAGTGAAAGGGATAGAAATTCTAAATCCTCTTGGTCTATGAAGATAGACTGATTGATTTACGGACTACGGAGTTGAGAATTATAAACCAAAACTACAAACTCATTGTGGATAAATTCGAACCTGTCATGAATTTCGTCTAACGATTTGTGAACTCATCACACCTAATATAAATGTCCAAGGATTCCTAACTTTCATTAGAGCACTTCAACTAGTGTCAGTCTGTAATGAAAACACCTATACTATTATATAACACTATTGGGTTCGTCACTAGGTATGCTTGAAACTATTAAGGGTTCATCTTAGTCGATAAACGCGAACGAGACAATGAACCAGCGTCCAGATAGGCTTCCCTGATCTGCTGACAAATGAAAACTCTTGATGTAGCGTAGAAAGTATACTCTACAAACACCCAGCAATCACAATACAATCAAGCACACAAATCTCGTTTATTTATACATCATAGAAACGTCCTAGGGACAATCACAAAAATAGCACACTAAGATATACAGCAGCCAATCACAGCCAAGGATTTTCCTGGTGGGAAATGCGATCTCAAGGTGAACTGATCAGCCCATGCTCGCAAACGTGAAGTTTGAAATATTCTCACATTGATACCTCTGTTTCACATATTAACCTTACCGCATAATTCTAGGTACTCAATGGTCCTTCTGTAACAATTTGGCTTCGAGCTAAAATTATTAAACCAACTTTAACATCACATATCAATTCAGTGGATTTTGGTGCAGTTCAACGTGGTGAAGCACGTCTTATTACAATACAACTACACAATCCATCGCCTGTATCAATCAATTGGTATCGCACAACACCTGAACTACAACAACTCGGCAAAACCACTACCGACACAGTTCATCATCCAATCCGTGTTCATTATAATAATAAATCAGCGCGAAATGTATTGAAAGAGAAACAATTAAGAATTTTTGAATTAATACCAATGCGAGGAGTATTGGGACCGAATGAAAAAACCAATATACAGGTATATTTTCTCTTTAATTCTCTTTTTTGTAATGATTTAACTATATTAATGTGACATTCAAATGTAAATTGATCATTGAATAATGATGTAAGAAGGATTTTATTTTGACCAATTCGGTCTCTCTTGAGCTGTTATCGGTATGAGGGCGGTTGTCACTTCCCGGTTGCCCACACCGTGCAAGGGTGTTTCTTGAGGAACTTGAAAAGGAAGGTAGATCAATGTTGGTCTTAGAGACCTGGCAGCGCGACCGCAGAGTTCAAAGGACAACTGATTGAGGCCGGTCACACACAGCATTTTGATGAAAGGTTTTTGAAGTATTAGCTCCGCTCTTGAAAGCCCTTAGTGGGCACCCTTACTGCCGGAGACGGAAATCCATGAGGTAGGGTGAGGTGTGACATTTTTAGGGTCGACCTTTTCTAACCCTTCCTTCTTTGTGAGAAGGCAGTATCGCTGCAGATGCTGGTTGTCTGAGGGAAACACCTTACTGCCGTCACACTTCTCTGTAATCAGCAGTACGACTTCTCCCTCAGACCTTGATTAGCTGCTTTTAGTCTGATCGTTCTCCAATCGACCTGTCTGGCATGGTAGGACCTTCAGGAACATATGTTCCAGCCAGTATAGCTCGGCTGGGTCATCTCGATAGGCAAGCACGACCACAACGTCAAGGTAGCAGCTACGCTCGGTCTCACTGAATTATACTTTTCGAATCATATCTTCGCTCTCTACTCTTCTCCATGGCTACTAGTAATTCTACTATCGCTATCGCTCTTGGATTTGAACTGACAGATACATCTCTGTACTGACGTGGTATGACAACCTGGACTGATGCACTTATGTACGAAGTTCTGCGTTGTATCTGTCTGTCTGTCTGTCTGATCATTGAATGTGGACAATCAAGCACTCAGTCTTACTGACTAATGGGATTTTCGTTGAAATTAGGAAACGATCATTGGTAGACCACCATTAGAAGAAGCCTGGAAGCATTTGAAGGTCATTTCATTTTTTCAATGAAAATCAACAATCTACACAAACCTCTAATGACCATTGGAGTTCAACCCTGTCGAGTGCAGGCAGTTACTCACTGAAGACAAAGGTTAGGTTGCGCAATAACTTGGACTGGTCAAATTTAGAGATCAGTACCGCTGGATGCCGTTCGCGCTCGAGATCAAAGGCCCTAGATTCAATAGTTGAGTGCTGAGTCTGTGGATGGAAACTGCTAAAGTGTCTCATACTAGGGTGAGACGGCCATCCAGCGCTTCCATGTTCCTAATGTAGGCCTAGCACTGAGTGATTTATGTTTTCAATGAAACTCAACAATCCTCAAAAATGTATCATGAAAATATGTGATCTACTTTCGTCTCATTGATTTCTACTCTAGACTTATTGAGAATGACTGTCTGTACCTTTGTGAAGTAAAATAATGTCGGCCGCCTACTGTATCTAGTTCTCTATTTCAATTATGAATCTTGTTTCTAGTTTAACGTGATCCTAATTTCTGTGTAGTGTGTCATTCGAGTATCCGATCCAGTGGTAGTAAAACCTTGACCACTGATTCAGTCTCTTTATGGTGATACCATGGGTAACGAATATCATCAGTCAATCATTGTTAGACCACCATTAGAAGAAACCTGGAAGCACTGGACGGCCGTTTCGTCCTTGTGTCGAACTGATCAGTGGCAGTTCGCATCCGCGACTCCTGCACCTCGCAGGATTCGAACAATGATTGATTGATGATTTCAGTGTGTAAAAACACTAATCTCCGTATCTCTAATTGAGAAAATTGATAAAGAATATCTCGAAA
>OX103974.1:40334584-40438440 GCA_944470395.2 Schistosoma turkestanicum | reverse complement strand
CTCTGTAATTTTTGTTAAGTACAATCCCGTTGCCCCACCTGTGTTCTCGTTCACTACACTAATGTCACTTCCTTACGCTAGTTTATAACCCTCCTTAGACCCGGGTAAGTAGACGAGTTCTGTCAAGGTCATCTCGGTGTCACTCAAACGTCGTCCTTAGCTCGAAGTCTCAGCGTTATTTGACGTAATAATTTGCTCAGCATAATGTTGCTTTTATTTACAGTTAGACTTTTTTATTCACTACAAATACTATTTGCCTTAAATTAATGTAAACTCTGTCCAGTATGAAGTGCAAAGTACGTTTTTTTAATTACTCTGAGCATTTATACACATCAATACACTTGTGATTCAAGTGGGTGTACAGATGTGTAAGTGACTGCATTTTGACATAGAAGAATATCCAGCTGACGAATCCTTAGTAAGACGAAACATGCATCCATGATTCCATTCCATTTATTTCCCATTATTTTATTTAGATAAGATTTACACCAATTGAAGAGAAAAAATATGAAACCAAAATTCAATTGAACATTGAAAATAGTAGTGATACAATGTTGAAAATCCATTGTCAAGGTAAAGGTTTAGAGCCACAATTAACATTTGATCGTGTTATGTTACAATTTACACCAATTTTACCATATCCCATAAATGGAAGTGAAGAATTGGTGACAATAACCAATCCATGTGATTATCCGATAGAATTTTATTCCGTCGAATTGGATAAACAAGCTGTTTTAGTAAGTGTATATGTGTAGATATGTATGTATCTATATATATTTACATGTTGGTTTTTAAATTTACTTACTTACTTACGCTTGTTGGCCCATCATGGACCATAGGCTGCCTACTGGGATTCTCCAATCCATTCCTTTCCGATTGACTCCTACCTCTGATTCTTTGGGCAATGTGTTCTTTAGTCTTTCTGAATTCTGCTTAAAACCAGTGCTTGCTTTGTAGCAAAGGTTTACGATTTCCGTAATGTGTGTCCTATTCATTTCCAGTGTCTTGCCAATGGATCTGAAGTATCTTGAGTGGACAAGTGTTTTTAAATACCTTTGAAATGATGTGCGCAATAACACTGAGATGCAGACGATATGTCTAGCTAGTGATTGGCTGGACGAGATGAAATTTTTATGTCTTGGATCCCGGTGATAGCTAGTCGCAATCTATTAGTTCTTTAGACCAAAAGAACCATATTTTTGAATTCCAACCACGATTTACATCAAACCTTGATTTCACTAGTGATCGAGCCAAAAATGTGGGTTTGTTATGTAGACGACACATTCGTCATTATCAAAAGGAAGTGAGTTGAAGAACATCTACAGTCGGATCAACAACGTCTTCGATGACATTAAATTCACTATGGAAAAAGAACCAAACAACAGTCTGTCATTCCTGGATGTACTAATCACCAGAACTAACACAAGAAAACTGGAAACTCAAGTATTTCCGAAGCCAACTACGTTATCAACAACACAAAAATGTGCATAATCAACTACATACGAACTTCTTTCAAGAGAGCGAAGACACGCTGCAGCGCTCATGAAGCACTAAAACACGAGGAAAAGCATCTTCCACGAAGAACGGCCATCCACGCAGCTTCATCATAAACATACCAACTGGAACCATCGATATAAGCGGCAAAATCAAGTTCAGGAACCAACAAACGGATCATTCTACCATACATAAAAGACATATCAGAACTTACAGTACGACTACTTGGAACCATTTGGTAAAGGTGTAGCACACAAACCAACAGAATCACTTCAATCAATCCTATGTAGATCAAAGGACAAAATGAAGACAAAAGAAGAAAAACCAATTGTCATCTACAAAATAAATTGCTCAGATTTTGAAAAACATTACATCGGACAAAGTGGACATCATCCTCTTCAGTTTCATTTGCGTAAAAGTCAATTAGCAGCCGAACGCCACGACGTTTCTCCCCGTTATATCAATTAATACGTTCAACTATGAACATACATTCGATTGGAACAATGTGGAAATACTGGATAGGGGAAAGACAAAAAACACTAGAGAATTTTTAGGTCAATCAGCAATCAACAAACACATCGACATTGACCCAAATTATCAACCAATCAGGAAAATCATGGGTGACATGGGATCAAGAAACAGATCAAAAAGGGGATACTAATCAGAACAAAGGTGAAAACAACGGCAGACTTAAGGTCAACAACAACCAACCAAGATCGAGGTTAACAGAACCAGCTTCGAGTCTGAAGTTTGTGCTGATGATGTTGTTCAGCAGAGGAACAATGGAAGCTTCACAACCAAAACATACAGCTCAGAGAATGATACACCACCACAATCATCCACCTGAGTTACAAATTTTCTCCACCAGCTCAAAGATCCTTCTTTTAAAGGCTCGTGTATATACACCAGTATGATTGACGAAAGGTACTGCGAAATCTATTATTAGCGTCATTTTGTTGGGGATGTTAGATCGCCAGAACTCGCTTGATAAATGCCTTATTTTGGATTTCACGTTTGCGAGTATGGACTGATCAGTTCACCTTGAGATTTCATTTCACACCAGGAAAATCCATGGCTGTGATTGGCTGTTGTGTACTGGATAGGGGGAGGACAAAGAAGACTAGAGAATTTTTAGAAGCTTGGCTCTTGGGTCAATCAGCAATCAACACACACATCGACATTTACCCAATTTATCAACCAATCAGGAAAATCATAATGTGTAAAAATCATAAGTGACAGGATCAAGAAACAGATCAAAAGGGGAGTGCAACCAAAACAAAGTTGCAAACAACGATAGGTTGAAGGTCAACAACAACCAATCAAGATCGAGGTTAGCAGAACAAGCTACAGGTCAAACGTGGAGAAATTCGAATGCTTCACTTCTTCTGTCTGAAGTTTGTGCTGATAATGTTGTTCAAGAAGAAAAACAATTTTGAGATGGTGGAGAAAACTTGTAGCTCAGGTGGATGATTGTGGTGGTGTTTTGTTCTCTGAGCTGGTTGTTTTGGTTGTGGAGCTTTCATTGTTCTTCTGAACAACATCATCAGCACGAACTTCAGATAGAAGTGAAGCATTAGAATTTCTCCACGTTTGACCCGTAGCTTGTTCTGCTAACCTCAATCCTGATTGGTTGCTGTTGACCTCTGACCTGTCGTTGTTTGCAACTTTGTTTTTATTGCCTCCCCCTTTTGATCTGTTTCTTGATCCTGTGTCACCTATGATTTTCCTGATTGGTTGATAAATTGGGTCAATTTCGATGTGTTTGTTGATTGCTGATTGACCTGAGTGCCAAGCTTCTAAAAATTCTCTAGTGTTCTTTGTCCTCCCCCTACCCAGTATTTCCACATTGTTCCAATCAAATGTGTGTCCATAGTTGTCGGTGTGTATTGATATAAGCGAAGCGTTGTCGTGGCGTTTGACTGCTAATTGATGTTCACGTAAACGGAGCTGAAGAGGTCGTCCACTTTGTCCTATGTAGTGTTTTTCACAATTTGAGCAATTTATTTTGTAGATGATATTTGGTTTTTCTTCCTTTGTCATTTTGTCCTTTGGTCTACATAGGATTGACTGAAGTGATTCCGTTGGTTTGTGTGCCACACCTATTCCAAATGGTTTCAGTAGTCGTGCCGTATGCTCTGATATGTCTTTGATGTATGGTAGGATGATGCGTTTATTTGTTCCTGTGCTTGATTTCACTCCTGATGATAGTTTTGGTTGATGTTTTTTGACGAAGTTGCGTGGATAGCCGTTCTTTTGGAAGATAGTCATCAGATGTTTTTCCTCGTTTTTTAATGTTTCGTATGTGCTGCAGTGTGTCTTCGCTCTCTTGAACAGAGTTTGTATGCAGTTAATCTTGTGGGTTCTTGGGTTGTTGCTGTCGTAGTTGAGAATTACGTCGGTGTGGGTTGGCTTCCGAAATACTTGAGTTTCTAGTTTTCCTGTGTTAGTTCTGGTGATTAGTACATCCAGGAATGATAGGCTGTTGTTTGATTCCTTTTCCATCGTGAATTTGATGTCATCAAAGACGTTGTTGATCTGATTGTAGATGTTCTCCAGCTCATTCCTTTTGATAATAACGAATGTGTCGTCTACATAGCGAACCCACATTTTTGGCTTGATCACTGGCAGAATCGACGCTTCCAGTCTCTGCAACAAACACATCGACATTGACCCAATTTATCAACCAATCAGGAAAATGATTGGTGACACAGGATCAAGAAACAGATCAAAAGGGGGAGGCAATAAAAACAAAGTTGCAAACAACGACAGGTCAGAGGTCAACAGCAACCAATCAGGATTGAGGTTAGCAGAACAAGCTACGGGTCAAACGTGGAGAAATTCTAATGCTTCACTTCTATCTGAAGTTCGTGCTGATGATGTTGTTCAGAAGAACAATGAAAGCTCCACAACCAAAACAACCAGCTCAGAGAACAAAACACCACCACAAGAAAAACAATGAAAGCTTTACAAACAAAAAATATCCAGCTCAGATAACGAAACACCACCACTATCATCATCCCCCTGAACTACAAATATCCTCCACCATCATCTCGAAATAACATGGATTCTGTTAAGAAGTAAAGAGGTGTGTACGAGTTGTTTATTAAGACAGAGAATATTATACACATCAACTGTATTCATCAAACAGTACAGATTATCCAAATATCGATCTGAATAATCTATTTTATTTTTAGTTAATATTATCAAGTCAATTAAACTATAGATATATTTAACACTAAAAACTGTTACTTCATTGAATATATATCACTGGGTTAAAACTGTTGGGGATGCTAGATCCCCAAAACTCCCTTAATAAATGCCTTATTTTGGTTTTCACGTTCGCTAGCATGGGCTGATCAGTTCACCTTGAGATTTCAATTTCCACCAGGGAAAATCCATAGCTGTGATTGGCTGCTGTGTATTTTAGTGTGCTATTTTCGTAACTGTCCCAAGGACGTTTCGATGATGTACAAAGCCTTCTGTTTACAGCTTGGGATTCAAGGTAGCCTATCTGGACGCTAGTAATTATCTCGTTTGCGTTTATCGACTAAGGTAAACTCGTAATAGCCTCAAGTATACTTAGTGACGAACATAATAAAAACCAACACTGAAAGTGAACTGATAAGATTCAAGGCGTATTATCAAAATCGATATATTAGTGATTGATAACATGCCTGGTTTTCTAAGTGTGAATATTTCACTTGTGATATAGTAAAAGAGATTTCAACACACATGAATTAATTTATGTAAATATCGATTTAACATCCAACATGGCGTGTTACATCATGGTTATATATTTAAAACGTTTGATTGATGACCTACATATACATGAGTTAGGCAACAATGCAAGCATGATCGAGATACGATACTCACCATCGAAATGTAAAATATTGCTTCAGAATTAGCTTGCATAGGCACCTGAACTCGAAGTGATCGTGAGTGAAGTAGATGAACGCGTTGACTGCTTCACTTGTCTTAGCAGTCTTATTGGTGCTGATAGCCTGGTATCTTACGAACTATCAACACAGATGCAGAACGCCCAACTGGCTTTTGATATCTTACATCACTTACATAGGCGAGACATCTGTCTGCTGACAAGAGGATGAGTCTACTTACTGTATTGCACTTCGCTCCATCCTATTTTATGGCCGTGAAACATGGTCAGTTAGAGTAGAATATATTCGTAGGTTACTGGTTTCCGATCATAGGTGTCTCCGAAAAATTACTGTTGTATCATGGGACAACGAAGTAAGCAATGCTGTCGTTAGGAAAAGGGTACTAGGTAAGGACTGCATGCACATCAGCTGATGAAGTGGTGAAACTCCATCAGTTGAGATGGTTGTGGTATGAGTTACGAATGCCCATCCTCCGACTGCCTCGACGAGCTTTGTTTTGTGGTGTAGTAGGAGGCTGGAAGAAATCTGAGGGCGGCCAAACCAAAATATGGCACAAATCCATGAAGTCAATGACAAGTGGAAATTGAAATTAACGGATACATACTTATGAAAATGATTCTGATATTTTAGTCAACCTATTATGTCAGTTTACACTAAGCTTAATATTGGAGATGAATAATTTTGATTCTAAGCATATAATTTCTCAAAGCAGTACCTAAGCTGAATGTTTTGGTTATGGAGTTTTGATTGTTCGTCCGAACAAAATCATCAGGACAAATTTTTTCAGTTAGAAATCAAGTTTTCGAATTTCTACATGTATGACTCACGGTCTGTCCTGTTGACTTTGATGTTAATTGGCTTTTATTGATCTTTGACCTGTCGTTGCCTCTATCTGAATGTCGATTCAGCTCTCAGAGTGGCAGAGATAGTAGAAGTACTAACATTAATCGGAGAGGATAAGGGTTCGAAGATATTCTTCAAGAAGTATAATCTAGTGAAATAAGCTTTAGAAAAGAAAGATAAAAGTGACAAAAATTCAGAGGATTACAATTTGAGCGAAGACAAAGATTGGCTGACCCGGTGCCATTGGAAACGATTTTCAGACATATCATTCAACGTCTCTAATCATTGGTTACTATCCTCTCGCGGACACCAACCAGTTAGTCAGTCTACATAAACTGAGATGGCTCAATTCACTTGTTAGTGAATCCATGTATTTGTGTCATATTTTAGTCTGGCCGCCCTTAGACTTCTTCCAGCCTACACCTACACTACAAAACATCGTTTGTTAAGGCAGTAATCGGTGGTTGAGCATTTGTAATGTATGTCTCAACCTCAATTCCATCTAAATAACCTATAAAAATTTCATTTCGAGATTGAATTGAAATGATTGTGTTGACTGGTGTGAAATAAGTAGTTCGAATTGACCAAACATTTTCCTTTTCTCCCCTTCTTTTCTTTTCATCAAGGAAGATGAAATATTAAGATTCATTGATGGTTACGATGAATACGGCAGGTTAATATTGCCTCCACGTAAACCAGGCGATGCATTACCTTCGGAGATTCTATCTTATTATGAAGAATATGCTAATAAAATGGTCAATACTAAATTATCCGATGAATTGGATGAAACTATTCGTCAAGAAAATAGTGATGAAAAAAATATTAAAGAATTAAAAGTAATTATCATCTGATTGAATTTTTTTTGCATTAATTGTTTTGTCTACTATAAATATTTTCAGTAGTTTAAATTTTATATCCAAAAACGTCAGATGACCTTATTAAGTAGTAGGGTTTACAGTATGGAAAAACATAATTATTTTCCTTAGTTTGAAGTAAACAACACTGGTTAATATGAATCAGAATAAATTGGGTTATTTAGCAACTTGTTTCGTTTGTTTCGTGATGATTGTTTCAAGTAGATTTTGTGCCAAGATGTCCTTCTTATTTTGGAGCTGATACTCACTTGCTTCTCATCCAAGTTTGAAATCATCAATGGAAACAAAAGTGACTTAGCCATTGTTTCGAAGAACGAATAGATTTATTTATCTTGATATGCCAAAAAAGCAAGGTCATTTTACACATATCCTGTGTTAGATCAACCAAAATTTGGACAGAACTGGAAAAGAAACTCAGGGACAGAGTAGGTTGGAGAATACTGGTCAACGGCCTATGCTTCATGGGGGGTAACAGGCGTAAGTAAGTAAGTTAGTAAGTAAGATCAACCTAATACTGTGTATATACATGAAGTATGAACACTTAAACGTGTCCACTCTAGTTTTGTGCGGTACAGTAACAAGCATATAAACTGAGGTCTTCGTGTTGTACATACAAGCAATTTACTAACAGACACACCCCTGAATATACTTGATTTCATATGCACAAACAAACTGAGTGATTTTGAACTTTTCAAGTCAACATTGATCGATCAGCTTCTGTAGGACTGTATTTCAGATTTCTTGAAGACCTTTGGTTCGGTTTTAATGCTTTAGAATAGCGATGGGACTAAAGGCATCATACAAAATGTCTAATCACCACTCAGTAATGATAATAATATTTATTATCATACGTTCAAGTGTTCAACTAACACCCTGTAGTTGGAAGGTAATTGGTAACACTAAAACCGTGGAATAACCAATTTTCATTTCTTCAAACACTATACACAGACAAAACTGTTACACATGAGCAGAGAAATATACTACTTAATTTAATAGTGAGTACTATGCTTCAGTTCAGAAATATTTGTAAGTATTTATTAAACTGCTTTCAATTAATGTAGATTACTGGTCGGTTATGCCTCAGATGACATCGTATACATTAAATTTTGTTAATGTATACAGCAATATTTTTACATTTTTAAAAAGTGTCCTAGTAGAGCTAAAGCATGATATTACTTATTGAAATCATGAGTTGTTCAATGTTAGATCACTTTGAGAAACGTGGAAGTAGTGGACGGCCGTTTCATCCTGGTAGAAGTTGTGACCAGTAGAGTTCAATCCTGATCGGATGTGAAGCAGGTTTGGAAAGACCGTGGATTGATCTAAGTTAGTCATTAGCACCGTTATATACTATCTGAGTGGTCCAGAGGTTAGGCGTTCGCGTGCAAGGCCGAGGGTCCTGAGTTTGAATAGTGGGAGTGGTAGGAGTTGTGGATGTACACAGCCACTGATGAGTCTCATACCAGGACAAAACCGCCGCGTAGTGCTTCCAGGTTTCTAATGGTGGTCTAGCATTGATCGATTCATGATTTCGGAAAGTAACTCAACAATCTCCCCAACCTCATAATGCAAATATTATTTTGTAGTGCCTCCACATATATTCCAGTTCGCTTACATTTAATTTGGTTAAGCCCTTTCGGTTAATTTATTTAACCAAGCCATTTGTATTGTAACAATTTATATGTACCGTTCGTTCTTATTATTGTCTGGTTTGTATGGGCTCACATGATGTGATCCACTTGTCATTTGACCTTGTCAACTATTCGTCACTTTTATTCATGTCACATGTCTGTCTTATATTTGTCTGACTACATATTCTTAGTCTTTCTCTGCCTCTTGGAGCTGGCTCATTAGCCTTCTCCAACGCGCTTCGCCTATTCACTCGCTTCCTTCTCCCATTCGTTCGCATTGTAATCCTGGGAGTTGGCTCAACGCGCTTCTCCAATTCACGTCGCTTCATTCGTTCTATTCACTGTTGAAAAAAGTAACTCAACAATCTTCCCAACCTCATAATGCACATATTACTTCATGGTTGTCTTTTCTTTTTTCCATCATTTCAATTTCACTTTCATCACAAACGAGACAACTTCTATTCACATAGATATTTCATGTTCCCCCCCTATCTTTTTTTCCCTCTTTCATTCAGTTCATTGGAGTTTCTTCTTCTTCATCATCAACAACATCAACAACAACGCTAACAACAGCAACATCATCTTCATCATTGAAAGAGTTGAAAAAATCCAGTACAAGCACAACGAATACAACTACTACACCGACAAATAATACCAATTCAACAACTACAACTACAACAACTACAAATGAATTATTAGAACCTCCGCATAAATTCGATAAACCAACCACATTGTTGTCTGAATTATTTCTTCATGAAAATCTATCAACGGATTTATCAAATTTCAATCAACGAAAACCAACATTCGATGTAACACCTGTGTCACTAGCTTTAACACGTTATTTAGGTGTGGATTCAATGCAAGATCCTAGTAAATATGGGAAATTTGGTATAGTGATTCTAGTCAATGGAGCATTGGAATCCATAAGACATGGTAAGTTGATTAAAAAAAATAGTAGCAAAGTGTGTGTAGAGATGATTTGAGTGCTTACTTGCGTGTGTTAGACCACCATTAGAAAATTGGAAGCACTGGACAGCCGTTTCGTCCTGGTTGAGACTCATCAGCAGTGCGCATCCACGACTCCTGCATTCCACAGGATTCGAACCCAGAACTTTCGGTATTGAGCGCGTAAGCCCTAACCGTCAGACCACTGAGCCGGTATCTAACGGCGTTAATGTCTAAATTGATCAAATTCACGGAGTTGCGCAGCCTCATACACAGTCTTCGGTAAACACGGTGTACTGCTGAGGAGACCCATACCAGGACGAAACGGTCGTCAAGTGGTTCCAGGTTTCTAATGGTGGTCTAGCATTGATCGATTCATGGTATTAACAATGGAATTGGTTTGAAGTTTTTATTGAAAATTGCGACTTAGGGAGAGTTGGTTAACTGTCGTTTTGAGTTGTATAAATACTGACCGTGCTTTGCCATCATATCTTTTCTGTTTATCAGTGATATGTAAAGATCTCCATATCTTCTACAGCTTCGCTATCAAGTATGATTTGTTTGGTGCTCTGTTGGCTGAACTTCAAAATCTTAGTTTTCCTATTATGAATGCTGTCGTTTCTCACAGTAAAGAAGCCTGATATGGAGTGGTGATTTTCACTTCACCGATCGCTCTAAAACGATCTATAGATACGAAATTGTCACTCGAAATCCCATAATAGTAGAGGTAGTCGAAGTAATAACAAAAATTGGGGAGATGCACTTGCGCCATTGCAAACGATTTCGAGCCATGTCATTCAAGGTCTCTAACCAACGATGACTTTCGTCCCACAAACCCCAACAAGGTAGTCTACGCACACCAGCATGACTTAGTCAGCTTGTCAATGACTTCATGGATTTGTGCCATGTTTTGGTTTGGCCGCCCCTAACTTTCTTCCAACCTACTACACCACAGAACATCGCTCATCGAGGCAGTCGGTGCTTGGGCATTCATAATACGTGTCCCGATCGCCTCAACTGAACAAGTTTCAATACTTTATCTTTCGATATCCTGTTCCACCATGGTGGAAACCTTGCAAATGGTTATTTGCTAATAACTTATTTTTAACTTAGACTAAAGAATTTCCCAATTATTTAAACTGAAATATGTAAGATCGTTTTAAACAGTCAACAAGAAGTTTTAGCATTGAGTTTTATGTTAGAAAGATGGTATTTGTGAGCAAATTGAACATACAGATAGTGCTCTGAGAATTGGAAGCAAGCATCAAAATGATGAATAGCGATTGGTTAGAATTGGAAAGTAAGTCTAAGGACAGAGTTGGCTGGAGAATCTTGGTCGGCGGTCTATGCTCCAGTAGAGGAAAAAAGGCATTAGTAAGTAAGTATGTAAGTATTTGTAAGCACAGTCTAGCTCTGATTTTGTGAGAATTAATATTTCGTTGTTGATCAAAACACATGTTATTCATTGTGAATTAGAAATGTTACTATTATCCCCATTCAAATTATGACTAACCTCCATTCGAATAGTACAGACAGAAACAACGCAGAACTTCGGACGTAAGTACATCAGTTTAGGTTGCCATACCATATCAACACAGAGACGCAACTGTCAGTTCGAATCCTAGAGTGATAGCAATAATAGAAGTATTAGCAGCAATGGAGAATATTGGGGAGCGAAGATATGAATCGAGAAGTATAATTGAGTAAGATAAATTTAGAAGGAGAAAGATAGAGATTATGAAGAGTTCAAAAGGTTAGAATTTCATAGAACACAAAGAGTGGATGCACCTGCACCATTGCAAACGATTTTGAGCCATATAATTCAAGGTCTCTAACCATTGGTGACTTTCGTCTCGCGGACCCCAACCAGGTAGTCTACATCTACCAACATGACTCAGTCCACTTGTTAGTGATTTCATGGATTTCTGCCATATTTTGGTTTGGCCGCCTCTAGCTTTCTTCCAACCTACTCCTACACCACAATACATAGGTCGTCGAGGCAGTCAGTGGTTGGGTATATGTAACACATGTCTCAACCACCTCAACTGATGAAGTTTCATTACTTCATCTATTGATTTGCCATCCTTACCTAGCACCCGTTTCCTAACGACAGCATTGCTTACTCGGTCGTCCCAGAATACATGAGCAATGCTTCGAAGACACCTATGATCGAAGACTAGTAACCTACGAATGTCATCTACTCTTAACAGCCATGTTTCGCATCCTTATATTAGGCAGAGCGAACTACTGCACAGTACACTCGTCCTTTAGTCAGCAAACGGATATCTCGCCTACGCCATAAGTGATGCAGGTTGGCAAAAGCCAATCGAGCCTTCTGTATCCGAGCTGAGATTTCGTCATTCACCAAGCCATCAGCACCGATGAGACTCCCCAGAGAAGTGAAGCAGTCTACACGTTCGACTACTTCACTCCCTATCACTAGTTCTGGTGCCAATGCACCCCAGTCTTGAAACAACAGTTTGCATTTCGAGGGGGAAAACCGCATCGCGAACATGCTTGCATTGTTGCTTAGGGTAGTCAGAAGACTCAGCATTTTATCAGCGTCTTCACCGAATAGAACTATGTCATCGGTATATTCTAGATCATTAAGCGACTTTTCTGGTAGAAAGTCGACTCCTGAAAAGTCGGACGAGGATAAGGTTATATCTAAGAGCTTGTGTATGATAAAATTAAACAAGAATGAGGAGAGTGGATTCGAATTAAGATCTAAAATCATGCTGTTTTCCCTTTCAACATTTCTCTATAATATCATTGAAATCATGAATCGATCATTGTTAGACCACCATTAGTAACCTCAAAGCACTAGACGACCCTCTCATCCTCATCTGGGACTCATTAGCAGCGCGGATGCACAATCCCCTCTCTCGCAAGAATCGATTCATGATTTCAAAGGAACTCAACATAATTTCACACAACCGAGTAAGCAGTGCTGTTGTTAGGAAACGAGTTCTAGGTAAGGATGGCAAATCAATAGATGAAGTATTCAAACTTCATCAGTAGAGGTGGTTGAGACATGTGTTACGTATGCCTAACCACCGACTGCCTCGACGAGCAATGTTTTGTGGTGTAGGAATAGGTTGGAAGAAAGCTAGGGGTGGCCAGACCAAAATATGGCAGAAATATATGAAGTCACTGACAAGTGGACTGAGTCATGTTGGTAGATATAAACTACCTGGTTGGGGTCTGCGAGACGATAGTAAACGATGGTTAGAGACTTTGAACGACATGGCTTAAAATCGTTTGCAACGGCACAAGTGCATCCATTCCTTGAACTCTCTCAAATCCTAATCTTCTGGATTCCTCAGCACCTCTATCTATTTCTTTCTAACCTTATCTCACTGAATTATACTTCTTGAATAATATCTTCAAACCCTAGTCTTCCTCATTACCATTAATACCTCTACTATCTTTATCACTATTGGGATTTGCTTTGACATTTGCGTCTTTGTGTGCTAATGTGGTGGTATGGCAACGTGAACTTTATGTACATACGTACGAAGTTCTACATTGCAACTGACTGACTGACTGACAGACTCACACAACTCTGTCATACAAATTAACTACATATCTTATTGTTTATTTTTCTAATTTCAACAGAGATTGTCAACAATTTAGCCAATGAATATCAAGCCATGATATTCAATTTAAATCAAATTATTATTGAAGCTTTATTGACTAGTACCACAGAGGCAGCTTATCAAGCAAGACAATTGTGTTTGAATGTCGGTTTGGAATTGATTCAAACAAAATTACTTGAAAAGCAACATCAGCAACAGCAGCAACAACAACTAGACCATGATCAGTCACAACAACAATTACAAATGATGACCGATTTAGAAATTAAATTAGATTCACCAACAGAATTATTGGATAATGGGCCAAAAGAGGAAACGATTCAGGAAGGTAAATGAGTAAATTTGTCATTTTTTTGTTTAGATTAGAGTTATGAAGATGGTTGTTTGAAAAACAATCATACAACACGCTAACTAGTTAGTGACTAGTTTCGTGAGGAGGTTTCTCGGAGTTCTAGTCAGAGAAGCCGTGACCAGCGGCGTTCAACTCTGTCGGGTGTAGTGCGCACAAACTACGGTGGACAAACGGGTCAAATTGTGCAACATTTCCTAGATTGATCAGAGTTAGGCGTTAACATCGTTAGTGTTGGGGATGTTAGATCGCCAAAACTCGCTTGTTAAATGCCTTATTTTGGATTTCACGTTTGCCAGCATGGGCTGATCAGTTGACCTTAAGATTCCATTTCCAACCAGGAAAATCCATGGTTGTGATTGGCTGCTGTGTATTTTAGTGTGCTATTTTCGTAACTGTCCCAAGGGCGTTTCTATGATGTATCAATAAACGAGAGTTGTGTGCTTGATTGTATTGTGTGATTGTTGGGTGTTTGTAGAATATACTTTCTACGCTTACAAAGCCTTATGTCTTCAGCTTGGGATTCAAGTTAGCCTATCTGGACGCTGGTAATTGTCTCGTTCGCGTTTATCGACTAAGGTGAACTCGTAATGGCTTCAAGCGTACCTAGTGACGAACATATCAGTTAGATGCAAGCTCAGTGGTCGAGAGGTTAGGAATCGGTACGCACGACTGAAGGTTCGAGTCATGTGAGTGGCAGGAATCGTAGATATGCACTGATGATGAATCCCGTACCAGGATCAAAGGGGTTCACAGTGCTTTCGAGTTTCTAAAGGTGGTCCAACATTGATCGATCCATGCTTTCAAAACAGATGAAGCAAACACAGGAACTCTCTCCCTCCCATTTCGTTTAATTTTTAGTGAAAATTTATATAAAGATACTTCTGAATTGTTAAGAAAACTGACTAAGATAGTAATTAAGTATTACGCCTGTTAGCGTTTTTTTAGTGAGTTGGATTTCTACATGAATGCGATCACTAATCCCCAGGCCCAACCCTCCTCCTGTGATACGCGCTACTTATAAGTAGTATATGACGCGAGTGAAAACGTAATGTCTGGCAGTAGAAGATGGGGGAAGATCAAGAAAGGAAGAGTGGGAACACAATGGAATTTGTATGAAACGCATGAATAGTGAAATGTCAGACAATGGATTGATGATGGATTAAAGATTTGCAAATTAACGATTTACGATATGGTTTTCCTATTTTACTGAGTAACTCTGTAATTTTCGCAAAATGCAATTCGGTTGCCCTCACCTGTGTCTTCCTTTACTACACTCCCCTTTATTCGGTCTTAAGACCAGTAAGAACTCTAGAAATACTCCAAGTGGAGTTATATTTTTCAGTATTAGTAGAATTTCATTGTATTCATTTAATGTAAAACTATAACTCTTCTATAATTCAAGTAATCAAATATCAGATTTTTACACTCAGGATGTGGCTAACTGTTGGGATATTCAATGAATATCCTACGAAGAATCATTTTGTAAGTGTAAATTCTATTGGTTGATTCCTATTGGCCAATATTATGATCGTCCTAGCTATTAATGTCACGTACTTCAAATGTTTTTTTCCTATTAGTCGTCTTAACTGTCAATGTCACAGAATTCGATGCTGTTTCCTACTCGACCTAAATGTTTATCTCTAACGTTTTATGACCATGACCAGGACCCGGTCCCGGATCCCTAGTCTGGGATCCTGATTCTCTTCTGGACTCAGACTTCGTACTTTCTGGATGCTTTTAGAATATAGGTTCTACTTCATATCAAGTCTTCTTCTTTCACTCAATGGGGGTTTGAGGCACTCGGATTAGAGTAGCATGTCATGTCACCGGATCCACGATACTCGCACTCGTTTTCCGACTTGTAATAGTTCAAACATATCAAATTGACATGTTTACTCACATTCGTAATACTAACAATTCAGTAGAGGATGCGAATTCATCCAATTTGAAACTTGTCATAGACTGGATGCACCTGCATCTCAGAGTCGATTTTTTCACGCAAAGACTTGAACCCAGTACCGTACCGTTTGTTTCAAACGATATCGTGTTATCCAGTTAGCTAGCTACTTCATGATGGATGAAGCTGAGTTTAATCCGATCAATCATTATGTCAGACTCTCAATTAGAATGCTTTCAGATTGTAATAATATATCATTTTATTAAAATTGAATTTTGAATAATTTTGCACAGGTAATCATTCATCTATCACATCTATTGATGGCGAACAGTCAAAGCTAAAAGCAGGCCACCAAGAAAGACAGCACAAATTATCGATTAATCGACAAGGTCAAGCTCCATTTAAAATTGCCGGACAACGTGATCTATTGAATATAACTAAGAAATTGAATGATATGGTAAGTTTGTAAAATTTTATATCCATTTATTAAACTGATTAAAACGATATAATTAATTATAACAGAAATAAATTGTCAATGAAGAAAAGTAGCTGATGAGTCCCAAACTAGGACGAAACGGCCGTCCAGTGCTTCCAGGTTTCTAATGGTGGTCAAACAATGATTGATTGATGATTTCATATGTGTAAAAATACAAAAACTCCAAAACTCTGCCCGAGAATAATTACAGTTGTTTTAAAGTACTATTGAGAATTCAGTCAGTCAGTCAGTTAGTCAGCAACATCGTAGAACTTTGTACGTATGTATATCAGTTCAAGTTGCCATACTACATTAGCCTGAAGACGTAATTATCGAGTTGAATCCCTTAGTGGTAGGAGTAGTAGAAGCATGAGTGGAAATTGGAGAGATTAGGGATTGAAGATATTATTTAAGCAGTGTAACCTAGTGAAATAAATTTAGAAAGAGGAAGATAGAGGAGATGTGGAGTTAAGATTAGAATTGGAGAGAACACAAAGAATGGATGCACCCGGTGCCATTGCGAATGATTTTACGTCATATCATTCAAAATCTGTAGCGATTGGTTACTTTGATCTCCGGATATCAACCAGGTAGTCTACACCTACAAACATGTCTCAGTCCACTTGTCAGACAATTAAGAATTAAAGAGCATTGAAGCATAGTTTTGTTTTAGTGTTAAATATTGTTACGCCTGCACGTAGACAGACAGACAGACAGATACAACGCAGAACTTCGTACATAAGTACATCAGTGCAGGTTGCCATGCCTCATCAGCACAGAGATGCAACTGTCAGTTCAGATCCAACAGTGATAGCAATAATAGAAGTATTAGCAGTAATGGAGAAGATTAGGGAGCGAAAATATGATTCGAGAAGTATAATTCAGTGAAATAAATTAAGAAAGAGAAAGGCAGAGATCATGAGGAATGCAGAAGCTTAGAATTTCATAGAACACAAAGAGTGGATGTACCTGCGCCATTGCAAACGGTTTTCAGCCATGTCATTCTAGGTCTCTAACCATCGGTGACTGTCGTCTCGCGGATCCCAACCAGATAGTCTAAATCTATCTACATTCCTCAGCCCACTTGTCATTGACTTCATGGATTTCTGCCATGTTTTGGTTTGGCCGCCCCTAACTTTCTTCCGATCTACTCCTACACCACAAAACATAGCTCGTCGAGGCAGTCGGTGGTTAGCCTGCACGTAGACAGGTCATTTTAATATACTTGAACTATTACGAGTTTACCTTAGTCGGAAAACGACAACGAGGGTCGAGGAACCGGAGACACAACATGCTACTCAAATCCGATTATCCCAACCCCCCATATTGAGTAATAATAAGAAGACTTGAATGTGAAGTAGAATCTGTATTCTACAAGCATCCAGAAAGTACGAGGTCCGAGTCCGGGACCGGGTCCTGGTACTAGTCCTGGTCATATAACGTTACACATAATGCGTATTTATAGATTTAGGTCGAATAGGAAACAGCATGGAAGTCTGTGACATTGACAGTTAAGATGACCAATTGGAAACAACATTTGAATTGACATTGAAAGTCAGGACAACCAATAAGAAACAACATTGAAGTACGTGACATTGACATCTAAAACGACCATAAAATTGACCAGTAAGAATTAACCAATAGGAACTGACCAATAATTCTCTTAGGATATTGGAGGAATATCCTAACAGATATCTAAGTTGGTGTTGATTGATTTATTGATATTGGCGAGAATTATTTCACTCTAGAAACACAAATGAACTCCACTAATCATGACTTTCGAAACTAGAACTAAAAAAAATTCATTTCTTATGTGCACTACTGATGTGGTGAAGGCGAACACAGGTGAGTTAATTGGTAAAATAGGAAAACCATATCGTAAATCGTTAATTTGCAAAATATCAATCCATTGTCTGACATTTCACTATTCATGAGTTTCATAAAAATCCAATTGTGTTCTAACTCTTCCTTTCTTGATCTCCCCCATCTTCTGCTGCCAGACATTACGTTTTTACTCGCGTCATATACTACTTATAAGTAGCGCGCACCACACTGAGATGTTTTAGTACATACTACTACAAACTTGTTTGTCCAGTGTTTCTTGACAGTTTTTTTAGTATTAACCCATGAGCCTACATTTGCTATAACCTAAGAGATATCTCTTAGTTCGAAATATTTATGAAATAATGATGGGCGAATAAACTTCTTGATTTGAATGTTGTGTCTGTTGAAATACTTTATCAACTCAATGTTAACTTAATAATAAAGGGGATTTGTGAAGATTGTATGACTTTCATGGTTGAAATCATGAACTGATCTTAGCTAAACTACCATTGGAAACTTCTGAGCACTGGACGGTCCTCATCCTGGTATGGCGCCTCTCAGCGGTGAGTATTCACGATCCCTGAAAGCAGAAATCAAATTGTGGACCTTTGGTGTCACGCAGACACTTAACCTATAGGCCAATGAATTAGTCGACATCTAGCATCAGTTAGTCCATAATGTTTCACAAACTTCATCCATATCCTGTGTCAGATAACTCTCTTTCCCACTTACGCAAATAGAATTCCACTCCAGGAATACATCATGAAGCCAGTTACCTGTAAGCAAATAATTGTTATTAATGAAGGGGATTTCTGGAATTGATCATAGAATTGTTTCTAATGAACTTTGTCCTATACTTACTTAATTACTTACGCCTGTTATCCCCAATGGAGCATAAGCCGCCCATCAGTTCTCTCCAACCAACTTTGTCCTGGACCTCCCTCTCCAGTTCTGTCCAATGTTTGTTCATTCCTCTCATATCTTTCTCTATTTCTCGGCGTAATGTATTCTTTGGCCTTCCTCTTTTCCTTTTGCCTTGGGGGTTCCATGTGAGGGCTTGCCTTGTGACGCAGTTAGGTGCTTTTCGTAGTGTGTGTCCTCTCCACTTCCACCGCTTCTTCCTGATTTCCTCATCCGCTGGAACCTGGTTCGTTCTCTCCCACAGTTCGTTGTTGCTGATGGTGTCTGGCCAACGAATCCGAAGTATTCTGTGAAGCAACTGTTAATAAACACCTGTATCTTCTGGATGATGGCTTTGGTAGTTCTCCAAGTTTCCGCTTCATACAGTAGAACTGTCTTGACATTTGTATTGAAAATCCTGATTTTGATTTTGGTTGAAATTTGTTTGGAGTTCCAGATATTTTTCAACTGTAGAAATGCAGCACTTGCTTTGCCAATCCGCGCCCTCACATCTGCGTCCGATCCACCTTTCTCTTCGATGATGCTGCCAAGATACGTAAAGCTGTCAATGTCCTCGAAAGCATCTCCATCAAGCGTGATTTGGTTGATGCATGTTGTGTTGCATCGGAGAATTTTGCTTTTTCCTTTATGAATGTTGAGACCTACTGCTGCAGAGGCTGCTGCTACACTGGTCGTCTTCTCTTGCATTTGTTGTTGAGTGTGCGATCGAAGAGCCAGATCATTTGCGAAGTCCAGATCGTCCAGTTGATACCGTGCTTCCCTCCAGATGTCGACGTCTTCATAATCCAGTCGATCATCACCGTCAAAAACTAACTTTGCCAAAAAAACGCTAACCAGAAAAACTAATTCAAACTTCATCCTATGCTTATTCGCAAATGATTGACATTCGTATAGTTGTTCAATTTCTAAGTAAGTTTCAATAACTTATTGAACACTTGAATATATATATTTTAAAAGTTGTAAATTGTTTTAATACATTAAATAATTTACCCAGTGATTTAAATTCTTATTTTCAAACAGAGCCTAATTAGTCCTGAATTGAATTCAACATTGAAACCCCGACGTATTACATATTCTTCAATGTTCAATAATAATAAAAATGATTCTATTAAATCATTCATTGACAAATCCCCACTGAAATTATTGAACAATGAACAATTGTATACAACCATTCTACCGGATGAAATAATTTTACAATTAATACAAGAATATTTAAATCAATTACATGATTGTTCTCATCGTCATCAATATCAACATCGTTATACAACAACAACGCATAAAGGTATCATTATCAATGGACTGGAATCAGAATTCACCAAAAATGCCACATCTACCTTAGAATTATTATTAAAATGTTTTAAAAATAATTATCAATATTTTTATACGCTAAGTCTGAAATCTAATTATGACCAATATAAACAATGTATTTATGAACAACAATTAGATTTGAATGAAGCGCAAATATTATTAAATCAACAATATTGTGAAAAATTGGACAATTTAACAGATTATGAATATGAAGAATTAGTGGAAAGTGAACGTCACACAATTGATCAATTACAATTGAAAATACGTCGTGAAAAACGTCAAATTGAATTAGAACAAAAACGTATACAAGAAGAACAGTTGCGTGAAGAACAAGAAGCAGAAGCGAAACGTTTAGAAATGGAACGGTGAGTAATGTTTCGCCTTAGATGGTTTTTAGATCAAGTGATTTCATTGTTTGACAGTAAGCGATGTCCATAAGCACAACTTTATAAGAATAAGAATTATTCTCAGCAGAGAATATCCATAACACCGGTAATCAGGAATCGAACCTAGAACCTTCGGTCTTGAGCGTGAACATCCGATGGTGTCCGGGTCTAACTTGACACAATTCGCGATATAACGCGACCTCATCTGTTGCTTCACGCCCGACATCGTTGAACTGCACTAGGACACTGAGAATAGATAGAATGTGGCTATCAGTGAAATCTAGGAGGCGTGTTTCGTCCCATTTGGGACTCGTCATCGTAGAGTTGATGTTTACTTGCTGAGCCATCTCAAATTCATAACATATTTGTGGTTCATGAAATCGAAGTGCAAATACGAGAGTATTGCCTGGAAATAACTAGTTTACTACACTTATAGAATCTGAACAAATGTTAAAAACTTTTCAAAAAAACGCAAGTTTTTAATGTAGTGCTTTATTCTAAGCTATAACTTTACTGTTGGACTTAGTCATGTAAAGATGACAAATGAGAAAGATCATGGATGATCGGTTATAGAAGCTGGTACATACATTGGGATTGATGATTAGTGAATCTTGCGAAATTCCAGGCAGCTGAAGTCACTAAATATTTTTTAAAACTGTTAGCTGTTACGTACGATGGTGAGATGAATTTGTGCTAAAATTAAGGCGTTACGGTGTTGTGAAGATTCATGGTTTCAGAAATGTGTAACTCATAATGCAAATTACCTATGCTCACTGGTGACTAGCTTCGGGAGGAATCTTCTCCGAGTTGTAGTGGGAAGACGTGACTAGTGAAGTTCAACCTGTTCGAGTGTAGACAGTAACTACCGAAGACTGTGTATGAGGTTGTGCAACTCCGTGAATTGATCAAGTTAGACATTAACACCGTTAGATACCGGCTCAGTGGTCTGATGGTTAGGCGTTCGCGCACAATACCGAAGGTCCTGTGTTCGAATCCTGTCAGGTGCAGGAGTCGTGGATGCGCACTGCTGATGAGTCCCATACCAGGACGAAACGGCCGTCCAGTGCTTCCAGGTTTCTAATGGTGGTCTAACATCGATCGATTCATGGTTTCAAAAATTAAGGCAGCCACATTATTTCACAGTGTGTTGTGTCAGTGATTAGAATGTGTAGCTTTCATCAATGTTACATCATTACCAAATTCGAAATAAAGTCATTTTTTTCAAATTCATACTTAAATATTGTTGACTCTGTGGAAATGTGATTGGTTACTATCGCGAAAACCTGATGTTAGGTGGATTAAAACATCGTTGACAAAAAGCTGATTTTACCTAAATTGAGAAATTTAATTAATACGTAAACTTGATCACTGAATGAATCACTACCCGAATGTCCATCTTATTTTGTTGATTTACTCTTTGTACTGTTCAGAAAGGTAACAATGTATGTACCAATGCACGTTATCTATCCATAGCGCTTCTCTCAAATTCTAATCCTCTGGATTCTTCATTACCTTTATCTTTCTCTTTTTAAGTTTATTTCACTAGATTAGACTGCTTGAATAATATCTTCGAACTCTAATCTCTCCGAATACTGTTAATACTTCTACTACATCTATTACTATGGGATTTGAATGGACAATCGAATCTCTGTTTTATTGCAACTTGAACTGATGTTAGTCAGTCACTCAGTTAGATGCAATGTAGAACTTCCTACGTAAGTACATCAGTTCATGTTGCCATACCAAATCAGCACAAAGATATAATTGTCAATTCAAATCCAATAGTAGTAGAGGTAGTAAAAGTATTAGAAGTAATCGGAGAGATTAGGATTGGAAGATATTATTCAAGAAGTATAATTCAGTGAAAGTCAAAACTAGAGGTGTTGAAGAATCCAGAAGACTAGGATTTGAGAGAACACAAAGAATAAATGCACCTTCGCCATTGCAAACGGTTTTGAGCCATGTCATTCAGGGTCTCTAACCATCGATTATTATCCTCTCGCGGACCCCGACCACGTTTGGCCGCCCATAGCTTCCTCCAACCTATTCCTACACTACAAAAAAAAGCTCTTCGAGGCAGTTTGTGGTTAGGCATTCGTAACACATGTCCCAACCACCTCAACTGATGAAGTTTCACCACTTCATCTATTGATCTGCCATTCTTACCTAGCACCCGTTTCCTAAGAACAGCGTTGCTCACTCGGGTGTCCCAGGATATACAAGCAATGCTTCGAAGACTTGAACTGATGTACATAAGTACGAAGTTCTACACTGTAACTGACTGACTGACTAATATATTGTCTATCCCTTATGATTTTACTTCAAATGCAAATTGCATATATTCATCCCATGTTTTGATTTTAGTAATTTGAAGAGAAAAGGTAAACGGATCGATGAAAAATTACCTAAACCAACTGCATCAAATCCTCGTGTATTGTCTGGTCGAATGAGTTCAAAACCTGTAAAAGAAGGTGGTGTTAGTAATTTGGGTAAAATCGATGTATCAGACAAATCTCCGTTACCGGTTGTGGAAGAGGGGTTAGTCAATTCGACTTTTTCGATTATTAATTTGTATTCATTTGTGTTGGCGAAACTATCTATTGAGTTATCTATTGGTTTGAGTATTTCCGCCTTCTATCACCTTGGTACGGACGAGAGTGAGGTTAATCCGCATTCTCTCGCCCTCTCAATAGCTCTGATATAGTCGCGCACTTATATAGCTACTGTCAGAGAAGTTCAAATCAACGCCTTCTTACGGTGAGACTGTTGTTTATGAGATTGAGGGAACGGGAAACGAATGTCTCTTACCCAAAACTGGGTTAGTGGATACAGCGAATCTGCCTAGATGAATTAGAAGACCCTAATTTAAAACTAAGGGTGCACATGACCTCTTGAGGGGACGAATGGTACGTGACTCTACTCTGTTCGTCACCGGTTACTATGAAATTGTGGATCAGACTTTCTGATCAAAGGCTCAGGCCCCAACCTAAACACAAATACGTAAATATTTAAGTGTCTCTTTGTACCAACGCAAATAGGAAGGGAGAACAGAAATCTTTCTTGAAATGTTGGTGGTTCATTTCTGTACAAAACTTTATTCTGCTATGTACATCTTCATAAGTAATGGAAAACATATCTGTTGAATGCCACAGATCGACAATGATTTTAGTTCTTAAGCCTTAACTTTTCTTACCAAATCAAGAGAGTATTTGTTAAGAAATCCTTTGTTTAAAGAATCTTGAAATAATGCATGTCGTAGTGTTTTAAATTGAACTGTATATTAAAATTACACTTATATCTGTTCAAAATTGTCTGACGCTTTCGTTTCTTCTAACCCTCCAAAAAAAATACCAACCACTTTTTAGTCGTCGTACATCAAGATCTCATGAAAAACATCGTCGATCTGCAACCAGTTTCAAAGATGAAGCTTTAGTTGAAGAAGAATTAGGAGTTTGTATAACGGAAGAAGAACATCTAACATCTCAGATGTAAGTATTTCGAAAAATGTGATGATGTAGGTAGCAAAAACTTTCTTTTACAGTTTATTTCATATATATACGTCTGTTACCTCCAATGGAGCATAGGCCTCCGACCATTGTTCTCCAACCTACTTTCCCGAGGGTCTCCCTTTCCAGTTCTGTTCAAATGTTGTTCATTCTTTTCATGTCTGGCTCCATTTGTTCACGTAATGTACTCCTTGGCCTTCCTGTTTTCCTTTGACTTTGAGGGTTCCAAATGAGGGCTTGCCTTTTGTGACACCGTTGGGTGCTTTCCGCAATATTTGTCCTGTCCACTTCCAGCGCATCTTCCTAATTTCCTCCTCCGCTGGAATCTGAATAGTTGATTTAGACCTTGCAAAATAATTATAGGTAGTCAATGCTGAAGTCGTTCAGAATAACAATGATAGCTTTGCAGGTTGACCATCTAAAAATGGACGTAAAAAACAAGTAGTGTACCATACACCTAAGATGATGTCAAAAAGAGTTTTTTGAGCTTTTGTCGGTATTTTAAGCGTTGATGCGAATTTTGTCTAAAACAGTACTTCTCTAATTACTTACTTACTTAACCCTGTTATCCATCCACCTAATGAATCATAGGCCTCCGATCAGTATTCTGCAACTATGTCTGTTCTGCGCAACAACAAATATAAGAGAAGACGACCAGTGTAGCAGCAGCCTCTGCAACAGTAGGTCTCAACATACATAAATGAAAAAGCAACATTCTCCGATGCAACAAAACGTGCACCAACCAAATCACTCTTGGTGGAGATGCCTTGGAGGACGTTAATATATTTGGGCAGCATCATCGACGAGAAAGGTGGATCCGATCCAGATGTGAAGGCGCGCATTGGAAAGCAAGAGCTGCATTTCTACAGTTGAAAAATATCTGGAACTCCAGACAACTTTCAACCAAAACCAAAATCAGGATTCTCAATACCAATCTCACGACAGTTCTACTGTATGGAGCGGAAACTTGGAGAACTACCAAAGCCATCATCCAGGAGATACAAGTGTTTATTAACAGTTTTCTACGCAAAATACTTCGTATTCGTTGGCCAGACACCATCAGCAACAACGAACTGTGGTAGAGAACAAACCAGATTGCAGTGGAGGAGGAAATCAGGAAGAAGCGGTGGAGTTGGTGGATAGGACACACACTGCGAAAAGCACCTAACTGCGTCACGAGACAAGCCCTCACATGGAACCCTCAAGGTGAAAGGAAAAGTGGAAGGCCAAAGAATACATTACGCCGAGAAATAGAGAAAGACATAGGAGGAATGAACAAACATTGGACAGAACTGGAGAAGGAAGCCCAGGACAGAGTTGGTTGGAGAAAAATGGTGTATAGCCTATGCTCCATTGGGGGTAACTGGCGTAAGTAAGTAAGTAAGTATGTCTGCTCTGGGTCTTCCTTTCAAATTCTACCTATTTGCTCCTGAATCTCTACGTAATCATTTCTTTGATCCACCTCTTTCCGTTTGGCCTTGGGAATTCCAAGTGAGAGCTTATCTTGTGACATAGTTGGGTACTTTCCTCGATGTGTGTCCTGTCCATCTTCAGTGCTTTTTCCTGATTTCTTCCTTAGCCGTGAGCTGGTTTGTTCTCTGCCAATGTGAGTTGCTGCTGATGATGTCTTCTGGCCAACGGATCCGAAGTATTTTGTGTTTAGACGACAGTGTTATTAAACTATTGTATCTTCTGGACGGTGGCTTTCACAGTTTTCTTCCTATTCGCTTCTCTTCTATAGATTTAAAAATATATAAGATTGACATAGTTAAATTTTATTATTTTCGATTTAGTTGTACAGGTCTTTCAATGCCCTTAAGTACCACTATATCAATAGGAAACTGTATAGTATAGTTTCACGACTAAATACATTTTGCTTGTTGATTTAAAGTGACGGCTATGTATTTTTTCCCTATTCCATTCAGGTTTAAGTCATTCGATAATGAATTTCGATCAATATGTGAACTACTCAGTACATGGAATCGTGTTACATTACAACCACAAACATCATTGCTGGAATCACATGAAGATAGTCCAACTTCCACTGTTGTCAATTTACCAGTTGGTAAACGTATTCGACAAAGTGGTTCAAATTTCCCACCGAACACAATCGGTACACATTTAAACAAAACTAAACATTCCATTGGTAAAATTAATCCAACTAATAATGTTCAAACTGTCAATGATAGTACAAATATTTTATTACCGCCAATCTATTGTGATTTAAATTTTTTGCGTGAAAATCAACTTAATAATCAATCAAGTGACGTGAAAAATGAAAAAGATTCCATTGATAATAATAATTCACAAACTATTGGAATACCACATTTGATTGTTGAATTTCCATTTAGAAAAGATACAAACATTATTGAAGGTAATGTGATTTCTTTACAACATTGACAGAAATTGATCTCAACATCAGTTGTTAAAACAACACTGATTTTTGATTTTGTTTTTATTTGATGCTTGTTCGAAGTGAACAGGTACTGTCACAAGCGCTTATTCATAATGTACACCCGAGGGACCCAAGTGTGTTTCTCCTGATATTGTCAATGGTCAGTAAAATGTTCAACATTCAGTAATCTACTGCCTAACATCGAAACAATCTACTTTGATGGATGATCTGGCTAGATCTTAGGGAAAATCCACTGGTCATTCTCTTGGCATGAGAATTCAGTTGCCTAAAATGCAATCCAGTTCTAGGAGCAAACATGTATTTTTTTTAAATAGTCCCAGTTTAGTGGCACATCATATCAGACTAAAATTTGTTAAATTGCTCAGATGTTAAAATTGTAGTTTCTTGTTTTTTGGTTCGTTTTAATGTTTAAAGAGTTTTAGTTACAACAGTGAATTACTCAAAATACAAAATGCTGTTTCAGGATTGGGTTGTGTCAGCACCTGAACTATTGTATGGAGCGCAGCAGCTAGGTGCGTCAACCGCTTCATTTATTTTTGGACTCTCATCAGTGCTGATGAGCTGGCGTGTGACGAAATATCGGCATGGATCCAGAAGGCTCGACTGATGTCTGTCTGCTTGCATCACGTGTGTCGTAGACAAAACATCTGTCTGCGCTAACCAAAGGACGTGTCTACTGAACAGCAGGTCGCTCCGTCCTTCTATACGGATGTGAAACACGGCCAGTAGGAGTAGAGTGCATTCGAAAGTTACCGGTCAGCGACTATAGGTGTCTTCGAAGCACTGCTCGTATATCTTGGGACAGTCGAGCAAGCAATGCCGGTGTTAGGAAAAGAAATGGTAGGTGGGAATGACAAATAAATTGATGAGGCAGTGAATTTTTCATCAGTTGAGATGGTTGGGACATGTGTTACATATGCCTTACCACCGGCTGCCTCGACGAGCTGTTTTGTGGCAACCCTACTCTTTCCGATTACTTCTCGTACTTCTACTGCACTTACCACTATGGGATTTGAAGTAACTATTCGATCTCTGTTTTCAAATGTGGTACTACAACTTGAACTGATGTACGTATGTACGTACGAAGTTCTACGTTGTTGCTGACTGACTGAGTTTTAAGTCATCGTGTAATTACTTTGCGATATCGTCATTTGGTTTTACTTGCTTTCACCTTCTCAAGTTGATCAAAATCAGAAATTACCTGAAGCTTAAATATTTCACAATGAAATGATACCCATAATATTTACAGAAATGTATATCAGTCAATAATAAAAACCCAACTCCGACAATGCTTGCACACGAATCAGTACAATATAACTGAGAATTGTAATGACAAAAATGCATTCACAGATCTAGTTGATATTCTCGTCAGTTGATATGCTTTAAACTATTGCGAGTTCACCTTAGTCGGTAAACGAGAGCGAAGACAAATGATCATCCAGTGACATGATGGCCTACTCTAATTCGAGCGTCCCAAGGCCTAACTAAGTAAAGAATGAAGTCTTGGTATGACGTACAGAGTATATTCTGCAAGCATCCAGAAAATCGAGGTTAACAAGCACACAAATCGGGCTTATTTCTACATGATAGAAATGTCCTTGGGAGAGCCACAAAAATAGCATACTAAAATAACACATCAACCAATGACAGTCAGGGTTTTTTCGAGTGGGCAATGTAAATTCAAGGTCAACTGATCAGCCCACGTGCGTAAGCGTAAAGTACAAATTTGGGACTGTTATCCTAGTGAGTGGTAGGGATCTAACATCCCAAACACTAGTATCACTCTTAATAATACCGGTCACTCTTATAATATGTACACAGATTATAAATTGATTGAACAGCGTTTTTAGCTGAGGTTTTTTCCAAAATTTGTTATAATAACCAGACTTATGCTAGCCATAAACAGACTATAACTAACTTCAAGGTAGCAAGTGGTGAATACTAACATTTTCCATCGATCACTTTTAAATTAAAATAGTTGTTTTAAGAATTTTTATTATCATGATTCAAATCCCAGACTGATCTGATTTAGACAATCACTGAATGTCAGGACACATTGTTTCATTATAGTATACAACTCCTCAATTGAGCGTATTACCTTACACATTGTGGATCGATTTCAGGACCTTTGGTATTGAGCTAAATGCCGAACTTCTAAGCGAATGAACTAGCGTCCAACAGTGTTTGATGTAGAACTTTAACCAATTCACAAAACTGTCAAAGAATCTCTCACTACCTGAGGTTGATAAGTTACTATCTCATATCAGACATGGTTGAACTGCCATTTTCAAAGCTTCTCACTAGAACGTTTGGAAACACGTCATAAATTTCATCTCTAGTACGTATATGGTGGTGGAGGTGGCTGTATTGTTGTAGTTTTGTAGAAGTCCAAATCGAGGATGACTATGAACACGTCTACCAACTAATTATATTCGGGTATTTAGAGTTATTCTGTCATGAATTAATAGCAAGGAAAAAGGGATAAACCAGATGAAGGAGCATTTTTGCTAGCAATTTCGTGCAATCGAAAGAACACCGAAATCATACTAGAGAAAAAATGGACGAAATGTACGAAGCAGCGAAACCAAGATGGCGACCGCGCAGAAGCAAAGTATGGTACAAAAGTACGAATAAATAACATGTTCGGTAAAAACACCGACTGGTACAATAGTTTGATCGTGATGACTGTTCCTATTTATTCAATCGTGTTTTCCTCGTAAAAGTGAAATCATTACAGTTTACACTACGGACTGATTGTTAGTTAGACTACCCGTGCTTTCTAGTTCTTAACAAACTTCATAAGCTCTCCATTTTTCTGGTTAACGGTTTTTTTCACTAGTTAATTTCCCATAGTATGGGATTGCTAACTCCATGCCGAACCTAGGGTTGTACTCGATAGTAGCCTGATGGGGGCTCCAGGCTCCATATCAGGGGTAACAGACTTAAGTAAAAAAGTAAAGTTTGGCGGGAGTAACTATGACTCTCCTAAGGTAGCCAAATGCCTCGTCATCTAATTGAATGGTGACGCGCATAAAAGGAGCCTTCTGGGGGTTGTGGTGGCGGCTACCACTTCGTGGTCCTGCCAGGAAACGTGTCGTTGTTTACAGCGCTGCGGCTAAAAGCCGTTCCGAACGCTTGGGATACCGTACCTAGCATGGTCCAGAATGATAGTATGTGTTCATGGTTGCTAGGATGTGGATGAGGTTAGCCACTCTGGGGGATTAGGACTAAACGCATCTAACTCTGAATCCCATCCATCGAGCGTAGGTAAATGCCAATAATGGTTTGAGGACTTGTCCTCTATCATTCCGTAGTAGCAAATACCTTTAAAGGGATGTAGCTTTCCAGGGTGATTGAAGGCGGCCCTAGACGTTCTGTTTAGGAAGCAGCCGTAGACATCCTGGACTATTGACGCCGACCCTATGTAGTTGTCCCAAACGGTCTGCATCTCGGTGTGTTGTGTAAACTGGCCTCGAGGCTCCTTAAACAAGGGACTTGAGTTCGGTTATGTGATCCGGTGCTAAAGGGTACTGGACGCCAATGATGTCTTCCCAGTTCTGTTGGATTAACCCAGCGTGACTGACTGCTTGAACTTCGTTGAGTCCATGACATCTTCCTCATGGGAGTGTGTACGTTCCGGCTGACCTTGTGGAAAAAACTCGATCTTTAGCTTCATGTAGGGTCTGAGGGCTCCGGTTGATTATATCAGCACAAGGCATAAGGTGGTCAGATGAATGGAATGGCTGCTGGTTAGTGCTGCACTTCTGGGTGGCTCGGTAACCCGTTCAGGGTGCCAGGTGCGGCTGGGTAAGCCAGCCTTGCCGCTCATGCCGATTGCGGATCTTGTCGATTCATAAGTGCCCAAACGAGGGCCACTGTTCGTGTGCGTGCTTTTTCGACGTCCGACCTGCTTTCAGGCCAATACTAGACAACAAACATGTATGTTCCCGATTGGGGCAGGGGTGATCATTAAACGGCTAAAGGGAAAATCCTTGTGTTGCTTAAAAAGCAGTGATGTGCATGTACAGCAGCGAGCTTGTCGGTTAACCAAGATTTATTTTTTAAACTCGACATGTTATAATATATTTATAATTTTTTTTTACAGCGGTTAAAGAAGAAATCAGCTTGCTGTTAACCGACTCCGATGTGATTCATGTTGAAAATGTAATCGGTACTAGAATTAAAAATAATTTATTAACCATAGAAGACAATGCAACACAACAACAAGAACACCAGAAGTGCCGATCAATCCCTGAACTATGTCAATTATTACAATCCGCCAATTATTTACCACAACTTAATGAAATCAACAATTATTTAGGCATTGGACCGAATGGACCACCAATACCCGCTCCAACTAATTTCTCAATTATTTATTATCCAACCAATAATCAACATGTGAAAACACCAATTGGGAATTATGCGAGCTATTCAATACGAAAATCATTGAAAACATTGGCAGCGGCGAAAATCAATGAAGAAAAATCATCAATGACGACCACAAATTTGAAATATTTTGAATTTTTAACCTCTGGTCAAGGTGATCCAGCGATGCTTATGCTGAATACATTGAGGTCAGGTAGTGTTATTGATTTGATGAAAGAAGGTGCAGAAGAACAGGAAGGAGGAGGAGGAGCGGACACATTGGAAACGTTGAATAAACACAAGGTTGTTATTAATTAATCAATCGTGTTTTTGCATTAGAGTATTATGGAGATCGTAGTTTCATATTGAAATCATGAATGAGTTATTGTTAAACCACCATTAGACGAAAACTAGAAGCAATGGCCGGGCATTTCGCCCTGGTATGGGACTCATCAGTGGTAATGCGTACCCACAATTCCTGGTACTAGTTGCATTTGAATCCAGGCCTTTTGGCCTTGTACGCGAACGCTTAACATATGGACCACGTGACCAGTGGCGTTCAACCTGGTCGAATGTAGGCAGTAATCACCAAAGAGAATGGATGAGATGGCGCGAAATCCTGGGACTCATCAGAGTTGGACATAACCACTGTTGGATGATACGGACTTAGTGGTCCATAGGCTAAGCGTCTGCGCACAAGACCGAACATCCTGGGTTTGATTCCTGCGAGTATCAGGAGTCATGGGTGCGCACTTCTGATAAGTCCTATAACAGGACGAAACGGCCGTCCATTGGTTCCAGGTTTCCTCTAATGGTGGTCTAACAATAATTCATTCATAAATTCAAAGTGAAACTAAGATCTTCGTAATACTCGAATGTAAAATGTTAGACCACCGTTAGATACCAAAAAGCTCTGGATGTCCGTCCCGTCCCAACACGGTACCCATCAGCGAGACGCATCCATGACGCTTCAATCAGGACCTTTGGTTTCGCACGCGAACGCCTAGCCTCTTAACCGTTGAGCTGGCATCTTGCAACTCACGGTACTGTGCGACCTCACCCATTGTCTTCCATTGACAAACTGCTTACATCCGAAGACAATAAATGAGGTCATAGAATATCGTGGACTGATTCAAGTTAGACATTAATACCATTGGACGCTGGCTCAATGTTGTACAAGATAAATGTTTGCGTGGGAATGTGGAGGTCCTTGGTTCGAGTTCCGGTTACAGGATCATGGATGCGCATTGTCAATGAGTCCCATACTCGGAAGGAATATTCGTCCTAGTTATTTTGTGGTTTCTAACGGTGGACTAACAATGATCCATTCATGATTTGAGAATAATTGTGCTTTAAGTCATGAGTTTTTTAATTCTAATAAAAAGAGAATAGAGAGCTGACATTCAAAGACATAATTTTACAACTGCCATAATCATCTAACCATTTTACGCTTAACTGGTGTCACGAAACATTAAAAACTGTAAGAGGTTCAACAATCAAATCATTACGAGTCATCATTTACACATATTTTTGAGTTTGTCCCTTACGCCCTCTTGACCTTGGTTGTTTTGTTTGTACGCCCTCATGTGGTTGTGTATCTGGCTCTTGTTCTTAGGTTATGTGCCTTTAATTTCATTCATCTGCTGACTTTATATATATGTCGAATCACATTTTTTAAAGTTGAATTGGCTATTTTAAACAATTGAGTTGAGTTGGGGACAAACTCCACATTGTCACAAACTATTGTAGTCCATAATCATGGTCATCTTCTCATTTATTTAGTCACTAAATTCTACATAGCTTGGAATAATTTCTATCACAGGATTGATTGGACATGTGACTTTTGCTCTGTTGTAATTTTTTGTTCATCCTTACTAATTTCATTGATAACCATCCGAATTCATAAGCTATGGATTACTGAATTATTTACGTACGCCCGTTACCTCAAATAGAGCACAGACCATGAACTAGCATTCTCCAACTTATTCTGTCTTAGACCTTCTTTTCCAATTCTATCCAACTGACGTTCATTCGTCCCCTTTCCTTTTGACCTTGAGGATTCCAAGTTAGGGATTGGCCTTGTGATGCAGTTGAGTGCTTGTATTGTGTGGTGTTACTGCGTGTTCTTAAGTTCGGTAATCAGCTCGTCCAGACAATCGTTACTAACTAGCGTCTGACGGTTTATAAATCTTAAGGAGAACTTGTAGTGTTGAATACGTTTATTTGGAACACACCACAAAGCGAAGCGAGAAGCAGCGAATAAAACGAATGAAGCGACGTGAATTGGAGAAGGCTGTTGAGCCAACTCCCAGGATTACAATGCGAACGAATGGGCGAAGGAAGCAAATGAATAGGCGAAGCGCGTTGGAGAAGGCTAATGAGGCAACTCCTAGAGATAGTGACTAAGACTATATAGTCAGACAAATATAAGACAGACATGCGACAAGCGAAATAGGCGTGCACACATGAATAAAAGTGACGAATAGTTGACAAGGTCAAATGACAAGTGGAACACGTCATGTGAGCTCCTCATACAAACCAGACAATAATAATAAGAACGAATGGTACATATTGATTGTTGTAATACAAATGGCTTGGTTAAATAAATTAATCGAAAGGGCTTAACCAAATTAAATGTAAGCGAACTCGAATATATGTGGAGGCACTACATGCTTTCTTCCATGTGTTTCCTATCCACTTCCAGAGCTTTTTCCTAATATCCTTTTTCAGCTAAAATCCGACTTGTTCTCTGATATAGTAGACTGTTGCTGATGATATCATCAATAGATTATTGGACATTGATTCAAATTCTTATCAACTAATTTAAACAAATTAATTGAATTAAAGTTATCAATCGTTTTTTTTTATTTACAAAAAAAAATACACCTAATCATTTCAGGTTATCGATTCATCACGTAAAACAGGAAGTCGTTCTATGAAAAAAGAACGCAAATCACCAAGACAAAAACATCAAAATTTAGAACCAGGCGAATTAACAAGTCGTAAATCTAAAGTTTCCATTGGCGGTACAACTCTTGGTCATGGTGGTGGCGGTGTTGGTCTTCGACGTACTTCTATCACAAGTAGTAGTATACTTTCAGAACAAACATCTTTAAATGATGAAATGTCAAGGTAATTGATTATTTTATGAACCAATCAAACTATTTGACATTGATTCAATAAATTTCCCCAAAATTAGTTATGTAATACTGTGTGAATCAAGTCAGGACTTGTTCCTATTCTGTTCACTCCCTCCATTTCAATTCTGATGCAACTGATGTGAACTTTCAGTAAGCTAACCCTATACACAAAGTTTCAGTTGGGTATCATTTACACATGACAATATTTTTTCGGGCTAGTCAACAGTTGATAAAATGTATAATCACTGACACATCAAACGGTCCATCTGGAATGATATATCAGACTGCATTGATATTCATTGAAATCATGAGTCGATCAATGTTAGACCGCTGTCAAAAAACCTGGAAGCACTGGACGGTCGTATCGTCTGTAGTATGGGTTCCATCAGCAGTACGCGTCCACGACCCAGTTGACGGGAATCGAACCAAAGAATTTTGATCCCAAGCGAACATTAAACCTATAGACTACAGAGTTGGCAATCATTGATATTAATGTCTATGATTTTGTTAGGATATACGTTCAATATCCTAAGAGAATTATTAATCGATTCCTATTGGTTAATTTCTACTGGTCAATTTTATGATCGTCCTAGATATCAATGTCACGTACTGCAATGTGGTTTCTTATCGGTCATACTGAATTTTAATGTCACTTCAAATGTTGTTTCTTATTGGTCGTCTTAACTGTCAATGTCACAGAATTCGATGCTGTTTCCTATTCGACCGAAATGTATAAATACGCATTATCTGTAACGTTTTATAATCAGCACCAGGACCCGGTCCCGGATCCATAGTCCGGAATCCTGATTCTCTTCTGGACTCGGACCTCGTACTTTCTGGATGCTTGTAGAATACACGTTCTACTTCACATTCAAGTCTTCTTATTTTTACTCAATACGGGGGTTGGGATAATCGGATTTGAGTAGTATGTCGTGTCACCGGATCCTCGATCCTCGCTCTCGTTTTCCGACTAAGGTCACTCGTAATAGCTCAAGTATATCAAAATGACCTGTCTACGTGCAGGCGTAACAAATTTCAGTCAGTCTGTGATATTGCGTGACCTCGTTGATTTTGTTGCGTGGGTGATTGCCTCGTACTCGATACGAATTGAACTCCACTGCTGAAGACTTCTCACTTCTCACTTCTCTAAGAATCCTTCACAAAGCTAGTCACTGGTCAGCACATGGCAATTGTAAGTATAGGATAGATGGATTCTTTTAAATCGAATGTGTACATAAGAGGACATGTGTTTAAGTACTCTTCTATGCTATTCAATGAGTATTTATTTACATGGACATGTTTGTGTTTCCTCGGATTTTCGACAAAGCAATTATGTGAGTCAATAGTCACAATGAAATAGAGATGACGTAACTACATATAGTAGTTAAAAGTACAAGTTGGTTAGTAGGAAGACAGAGATGTACTGATAGTAGTGGTAAGAATGACAAAATACGACAACAAAGGTCAAACCTGGTTAAATAAACTCTAATAATAACAAAGCTTGATTGAAATTACGTAATAAGATGAGTGAAAAAATTATGAGATGGTGAAGGATTTAAACTGAAGGAGGCGAAAAAATTTACAGACAAATACAGTATGTAAAAATAACACAAAACAGTAACAAATGGCATATTTAAAATCCGGTCAGCAAATGGACACGCATGTCACGAATTTCTTCTGAACGCATAAATCGGCGTTCACTGTTCTGTGATTACCATGGTTTCTGATATGTGCAAGAGATGTGATCGAACTTTGTTGGGAAATGATGGGGGGTATACGTTAGATCACTCAACCATGTGTGCAAAGACAGCTGCGTATTGTTGTTATCTGGCCCCTCCCAAACCATTCTGGGGAGATGTTCTTTCATTCGTCAGTTAAGTTGCCTGGTAGTATGGTCAATATAGTTAGTTATTTCCACAGAAGCAGCTGAATTTGTAAATGCACAGTGAGAAGGTTAGCTCAGGTAACTTATCCTTAGTTTGAGTAGACACCAGTGTTCGACGAGATAATAAAGTCAACGCAAGATTGACTGCGTCAAATCTTGCCAATTTTACTTTTGCTAATCCATCATATAGGAGTAGAACTTATGGATATAATAGGGAATTATTAGGAATAGAGATGGATTAAAGCTAGCTTTGAAAATCCTGATCGAAACTCTCCTCTTGGATCTGATTGCTATCCACAATCTATTTAATCCAATCTAAAGAAAACTCTGGACCAGTCGATACGAAACAGTGTTCACCAGATACCGTGGATGAGGTTGAGCAACACTGTTGAAGTTAGACATAAACACGTTGGTTGCCGGCTCAGTGGATCAAAAGTTAAACGTTGGGTTCAAACCCTGCCACTTGCAGGATTCATGGATGAACACTACTGATGAATCCCATGCTAGGACGAAACTTTCTTCCAGTGCTTCCATGTTTCTTCTGATGGTGGTCTAACAATGCTTGATTCTTGATTTAAAAACGACATAGAAATAGACTTATTAGGAGATAAATTAAGCCTAGAATATTGATCGCGAGATAATTAAGTTTGCAATGGTTTGGAATATCGTGTCGTGTTATTATTGTGACTGAAAGTTAGCTAGCTAATGGTCAGTCTATTCGGATTATTCCCTCAATGTTGAATTCAATCTCATGCCTGTTGAACAAATGTGAATGACTATCTGAATTCAGAAGTTTAATGGTTAGCGTCTGAAGTAAAACGATATCAAACGATATCGAGTTTCATAATGAACATTAACTCTGAGATGTAGGAGGAATATCCAGCCTCTGATAAGTTTCAAATAGGATGAAGTGTGCGCGTCCTCGATTCAACGGCCAACCAAATTTTGTCAACTTCAAATGTTTCAGTCAATGAAATGCATCAATAATTAAAAATGAATCATGAAAATGGTCATGTTTTCTTTGTTCTTTTTAATACCTATTAATAAATGATTTTCCATCTTTTATTTAGCATTGAATCGAATCAATTATTGATTGGACTACCGTAAGTGTTTTGTTTTCTTTGTAACGAATTTCAATTATCATATCGAAATTGATTATTAACTGTAATTGCTAGATTGTATACTTTCTTCAATGGTTGGTTATTCCAACCTTTAGCTACAACATGCAAGCATGTTCGGAATGCGACTCTTCCCCTCAAAATACAAAATGTTGGTTCAAGGTTGGTTTGTATGGGCACCTGAACTAGCGATTGAGAGTGGAGTAGTTGAGCGTATCAACCGCTTCACTTATCTTGAGCGTCTTATCACTGCTGATAGCCTGGTGTCTGACGATATCTCGGCGCAGATACAAAAGGCTGGATTAGCTTTTGCCAACGTGCCACACTTGCGGCGTAGGTGAGATATACGTTTGCTAACACAATGACGAGTCTACTGCACAGCAGATCACTCCATCTTACTATGCAGGTGTGGAACAGGGCCAGTAAGAGTAGAGGATGCTCGTAGATCACTAGTATTCGATCATCATCGTCTCCATAGCATTTCTCGTTTATCTTTGGACTACTGAGTAGGCAATTCTGTTGTTAGGAAGCGGGTACTAGGGAGGAATAGCAGATCAATTGACGAAGTAGTGAAACTTCATCATTTGAGATGGTTAGGATATGTGTTACGTATGCCTAACCACCGATTACCTCGATAAGACGTATCTGACGTTGGGGTAGGCTGGAGGAAAGCTAGGGTTGGTCAAACCAGAATGTAGCACAAATCCATGGAGTCACTAACAACTGGACTGAGCCATATTAGTAGATGTAGACTACCTGGTTGGAGTTCGCAAGACAAGCATGACCGGTGGTTAGTGACCTTAAATGACGTGATTCAAAATAGTTTGCAATGGCACAGACTCATCTAATTCTTGTCTTCCCCTAAATTCTAATGCTCTGAATCGCTCATAACCGTTTTATCCCTTTTAGAATTTATCTCACTGGATTATACTTCACAAATAATGTCTTCTAACCCTAATCTATTCCAATTTTGCTTATACTTCTACTACCTCTACTACTACAGGGATTTGGTTTTTTGAGTATTAAAAAAAGCCAAGTAATGAAAGTTCACCATTTGAGGTGGTTGGGACATGTGTTACATATGCCTGACCACCGAATGCCTCGACGAGCTATGTTTTATAGTGTAGGAATAGGTTGGATGAAAGCTAGGGGCGGTCAAACCAAAACATGGCAGAAATCCATGAAGTCACTGATAAGTGGACGGAGTCATGTTGGTAGATGTAGACTACCTGGTTGGGGTCCGCGAGACGATAGTAATCGATGGTTAGAAACCCTGAATGATATAGCTCAAAATCGTTTGCAGTGATGCAGGTGCATTTACTCTTTGTGCTCTATGAAATTGTAACCTTCTGAATTCCTCTTCACCTCTATCTTCCTCTTTCTAAATTAACCTCACTGAATTATACTTCTTGAATAACATCTTCGAACCCGAATCTCTCCGATTACTTCTAATACTTTTACTACCTCTGCTACTATGGGATTGGAATTGACAACTATATCTCTGTGCTAACGGGGTACGGCAACTTGAACTGTTGTGCTTACGTGCAAAGTTCTACGCTAATTATACATTTCGAATCATTCATTTCAGCACTTATCAAGACTTAGTTTCTGTTATTTTTTTCACATACACTGAAAGCCATATGGATTTATGAAAGTAAAGGGTTTCTTCTCCTCTTCTCCTCTCTCTACACAGTCTTAATCATTTCCGTTGGATTGTACCAGCTAAAGGACAAATTCGTTTAAGAATTCGTTTCCGTTCTGATCAAATTGGCCAGTTTGATCAAATTTTTAATTTTGAATTAGTGAACAGTAGAAGAATTTATCAATTATATTGTCGTGGTATATGTGCTCTACCAACAATTAGCCGTGAACCAAGGTGAGTTACTTAACTGTTCAAACATCAACCTGTTTGCTTTCTAAAATCAAGAATTCAAACACATGAATAACGTGTCAACTGACATAAGTACAGTTTAATGACAATCCATAAATCTCTGCACCATACTCTACTCACTTCATTGTTAATTCTAACAAAACAGGCAACAATCAGTCACCTTCAAATTTTGATCCCGTTGATGAACACTGATTGCCAACAATTGTTATATAATTTTTAAAAAAAACAGTACTTCTTGATTTGAACTGAATTTTCATCTTTTGTGATACAAAATCACACTACCGATGCTATGATTTTATGTAGCAGGAGTTGTGGATAAACACTGCCACTGATGAGTCGCATATTAAGATGAAACAGCTCTCCAGTACTTCCAACTTTCTTCCAATAGTGGTCTAACAACGATTGATTATGATTCCAATTATAACCAACATGTTACGCCTGCATGTAATTACGTCATTTTGATATACTCGCACTATTACGAGTTTACCTAGTCGGAAAACGAGAGCGAGGATCGAGGATCCGGTGACGCGACATGTTACTCAAATCCGATTATCCCAACACCCATATTCAGTGAAAAATAAGAAGACTTGAATGTGAAGTAGAACCTGTATTCTGCAAGCATTCAGAAAGTACCAGGTCCGAATCCAGAAGAGAATCAGGATCCCGGACTAGGGATCAAGGGACCGAGCCCTGGTCCTGGTCGTAGTCGTGGTCATAAAACGTTACACAATGCGTATTTATACATTTTGGTCGAATAGGAAACAGCATCGAATTCTGTGGCATTGACATTTAAGATGACCAATATGAAGCAACATTTGAAGTGACATTGATAGTCAGGACAACCGATAAGAAATAACATCACAGCGCGTGACATTGATATCAAGGACGAGCATCAAATTGAACAGTAGGGATTAACCAATAGGAATAGACCAATAATTCTCTTAGTATATTGGATGAATATCCTAACACAACAATAATTTCTATAACTCTAATTAATAATAATGGTTTCAACTTTGTGTACACCGCTGTTTTACTTTACTGAATGTTCAATTATAAAATAGTTTTGTCCTTGAGGCATATATAGACAAAAGGAGATCTGTTAATCAGGCGAACTAAAGAATTTTTCAAAAGTTAACTTCTTTCACAAGGTTCCTTGGAACTTAAACAATCAAGATTTTAAATAAAAAGTGGACACGAACATTCTGAGTTTCATCACAATAATGAGGGAGATGTAACAAGCATCATTCGGCTACACAAAGAAGAACGTGTTACCATACTTACTATGTCAGTTAGGGTATTATTACATGAGTAAGATATTTAAAAAAATGGTAATACAAAGTAATAATCTGAAATCATCAGTCAGTCATTGTTAGACCACCATTAGAAACCTGGAAGCACTGAACGGCCGTTTCGTCCTGGTATGGGACTCATCAGCAGTGCGCGTCCACCAATCCTGCTCCTCGAAGGATTCAAAACCAGGACCTTCGGTATTGTGCGCAAACACCAAACCATCGGACCACTGGGTCGGCATCCAACGGCGTTCGCGCACAATACCGAAGGTTTCAGGTTCGAATCCTTCAATGAGCAGGATTGGTGGACGCGCACTGCTGATGAGTCCCATACCAGGACGAAACGGCCGTTCAGTGCTTCCAGGTTTCTAATGGTGGTCTAACAATGATTGGTTGATGATTTCAAATGTGTAAAAACACAAAACCTCCAAAACTCTGCCCGAAAAAAGTAATAATCGCCTAGGAAAGGCAAATCCTAATTATTGGGAACGCTAGCTTCCCAGAACTCACTCGATAAAGGTCCTGATTTCGGATTTTATGCTTTCGCACATGTGTTGAAATGGAAAGGAAGATTAGTTTCATCGCATACTCGACTATTCGTCCAATTGGAGTCAAGTTACGGGCCAATAAATAATTGGTGAGCCTTACTTCGAATTTAACACAAGCCACTTAAAGATCTTTGGTCTTGCATGTGAATGTTGAAATTCTGAACCACTGAACTAGGATCTACTGGTATGCAAGTCTTACTTCAATTAATCCATGGTATTTTCCCACGATTCTCCATTGTGTAGGATAGGGCAACTTCCTTACTCTCAACATTGTTTAGCCTCATTGGACCAGGTCTTCTACTGGTTGTCTAACTTGAGTTTTTGTTTGGTGATTCCTATAAAACTTTGTCAAGCACTTAATGTAAAAGCTCTGCACAGAATGCCATATGACGTCATATTTATGGACTACAGGACAATCTCTTACGGATATCCATTGTATACATGTAGTGAACGAGAACACAGGTGGGGCAACCGAATTGTATTTAACGAAAATTACAGAGTTACTCAGTAAAATCGGAAAACCATATCGTTAATCGTTAATTTGCAAAATATCAGTTCCTAATATCGAACTGGACTGTTCCTCTGTTGCAAAACATCAATCCATTGTCACTACTATTCATGCGTTTCATACAAATTCCATTGTGTTCTAACTCTTCCTTTTTTGATTTTCCCCCATCTTCTGCTGCCAGACATTACGTTGACACTCACGTCATATACTACTTATAAGTAGCTCGCGCCACATACATGTTTCCAGTGTAACTTTAGCTGAAAATCAATATGTAACGGCTTCAATCATCAAAAGTAATTTAGTCATCACTAAGTATGAGATACTTGTTGAATCATGAACTATGAAACCGTATATGATGTTATCGTTTATTTCCAGTGTTGTCAAGTATTTACTTGCACTTGTCGTACAGATGAGACCTCTGCCTGAGAACTAAGGGATGAGTGAGGCATGGTCTTTCAAAGTAAAGGATATTCTTGTTCTACTAATATTTGACCTCAAATATCCTGAATATGTTGGGGCCTCCAGCCAAGCAAAGCTGAGACTAGACATACGGTACTAGAAAAACATGATAAATAGTTTGACAAGTTGATGAATTTTCTTCAATTGAGATGGTTGGGATATGTATATGGTATGTTTAACCACCGCGTCTACACCAAAGAACATTGGCGATCAAAGTGATAACATATTCGGAAATGTACATCTGTATTCGAACCTAGACGGGACACCTGTCTTTGAAGTGACTGATTATTGAACTGAATCTTATTGATGATACGTGGAGATTATCCGGTTAGCATCGGGGAGATTTCCATAACCAATGGTTGAAGGTGTTGCCTAGAATCGTTTACAATGATTCAAATACATTTGCTTTCCATCACTCGGTAGATTTTGGGTAGAAGACTTGCTTTACACCATATATTGAGGGAATTTATTCTTTTCAACTCATTTTCTTCATACCGAATATTTTCATACTATCGCTGATACCACTACTACAATTTTTAAATTCATTTCCACAAAGTCATCTTGTTGTGATGATATGGTGTGATAATTGAAACTGAGTTACATTTTGTTGGGGACGTTAGATCCCTAGAACTCACTCGATAAAGGTCCTAATTTCGGATTGTATGCATTCGCACATGGGCTAATCAGTTGACCTTGAACTTACATTTCTCACTTAGAAAATCCTTGGCTGCTATTGGTTGATGTATTATTTTAGTACGCTATTTTTGTGGCTCTCCTAAGGACATTTCTGTCATGAATAGATAAACTTGATCTGTGTGCCTGTCAACGTCATATTTTCTAGGTGCTTGTAGAATACACATTCTACGTCTTGTCAAGACTTCTTCCTCTACTTAGTGTGGCATTGGGACGCTTGGATTAGAGTAGCCTATCATGTCACTGGATTATTTGTCTTCGCTCTCGTTTACCGACTAAAGTGAACTCGTAACATCATTCAAGTATATCAACTGGTGGCAAGCATTAAACTAACGGACTAGGAATCACTAGATTAGAAAGGATTGTATTCAAATGACCATAGTTACTATGTATTCAATAGTCAAATATTGATTTTCAGTATTTCATCTATCGAAAACAATCGATCTTTGATTATGAGTTAAGAATGTTGTGTCAAAATAAGGAATAGAACACAGAGATCGATAACACTCTACGCCATAAACAGTTAGGATTTAACTAAGTGCCTCATATCCATTACTCAAAACATTTTAGACTAACTCGCCATTGACAGATTGCTGATTCAACTCTAAAAAATAATCGCTGTAAAATTACAGTTAACCCGTTCTTACCTTCTGTCTAATATGGGTATAGTTATTATTCATTTATAAGTGAGTTACTTTCTCAAGCCTGTTACCTTTCATGGAGCATAGGCTACCCACCAGCTATCTCTAATCAACTTTGACCTGAACTCTCCTACCCAGTTGTCGTGCCGTTCAATTTTTTATTTTAGCTTCCGATTCTCAGCCCAATGTGTTCCTTAGTCTTTCTCGTCGCAAGTTGCCTTAAGGATTCTGTGTGGTGCTTGTAAATGTTAAGCAGTTTGGGGATTTCTGTCACGTATATTCAATCCACTTCTAGCGCTTTTTCCTAGATTCTCCCTCAATTGGGAGCTGGCTTGCGCTCAGCCATTGTAGGTGGTATCTGGTTAACCGATCTGAACTATCTTGAGCTAACAGATCTTAAGTTATACCTTTGTCTGTTGTATGGTGTTCTTCATAATTCTCCAAGTTTCCACTCCATACAGTAGAACTGTATTGACAGTTGTATTGAAAATTGAGACTGTGATGTTGACCGACTGTTGTTTTAAGTTCCATATGTTCTTCAATTGTAGAAATGTAGCCCTTGCTTTACCAATCTTCGCTTTCATATTGACCTCAGATCCATCTTACTTATTAATCATGCTGCTCAACAGTTATGACTTACAAATACATATCAGAAGATACTTTGCATTTACTAGATATCATTCATATTATTCTTTCATTGGTATCAAGTCGTAATATCTTATTCTTCGTTTGAGATAACTACTTTGTTAGTACAACTCCTCCTGGAGCCCTCGTAGGGTCACTGCCGGTCCCATACCCGGATAAAAGAGGAGGATTGAGCATAGGGTTGGCTACTCCACCCTGTAGATGTCTTACTCGCTAAAAAAACCCTAACTAGTAAAATAATTCGCTGATCGACGGCCTATACTCCATCAGGGGTAGCAGGCGTAAGTAAGTGAATTTTGTAAGCACAGTATTGATTTGGAATCATAGTGTTTACTGAACTGATTGATTTTTTTAATTGAATTCACTTGTTCTGTCTGCACTAATTTGAGACTTTTTCTTTAATTTTCTTTTTTTGTGATCAAGATTAATCTTTGCAAAACGTAAACGTACCCGTAATCAAGGTGAAATTGTTCATGGTGTCTATTTGATGTCGACATCATGTTTTGAATTTGGACCATTGTTAATTGAAAAGTCAAAAGATCGGTAATTTGCGAAAAAAATTTTATTCTTTCTATTCTATTTCTAGCATACTACTATGGTTAGTTTATAAAATATAACCTAGGGAAAGAGTCATGACAAATTTTTTGTTTCAATGAAGGATCTTTATCACATTAATTAATTTGTATCCATTGATATACAATATATGTGTATGCATATTCGACTGTGGTGTGAGCTACTTATAAGTAGTATATGACGTGAGTGTCAACGTAATGTCTGGCAGCAGAAGATGGGGGAAGATCAAGAGAAAGGAAGAGTTAGAACACAATGGAATTTGTGTATGAAACGCATGAATAGAGGTGACAACGGATTGATGTTTTGCAACAGGAACAGTCCAGTTCGATATGATGGATTGATATTTTGCAAATGAACGATTAACGATATGTTTTTCCGATTTTACTGAGTAACTCTGTAATTTTCGTTAAATACAATTCGGTTGCCCCACCTGTGTTCTCCTTCACTACTAAACGACCATTGATGCAGTCACCTCTGCAAAAGTAAGTGTCAACATACACAAAAGAAAAAGTAAGATTCTCCGACAGAACACAACATGTACCAACGCTTCATGTAGAAACTTTGGGAGATTTGAAAACCTTTACAAATCTGGAGAGCAAGGTGGATCTGATGTAGATGTGAAGATGTGGATTGGCAAAGCTGTTGCCAATGCAAGTAAACATATCAATTTGATGTGCTTGAACTATGATGAGTTTATCTTAGTCATTGAACGAGAGCGAGGATCGAGGATCCAACAACACGACAGACTACTCTAATCCGATTGTCCCAAACCCCCGATTGAGTAAAGAAGAAAACTTGATACGAAGTAGAACCTGTATTCTACAAGCATCCAGAAAGTACGAGGTCCAAGTCCAGATGATAATCAGGATCCCGGACTAGTGATCCGGGTCATAAAACGTTACGAATAATGCGTATTTATGCTGTTAGGTCGGATAGGAAACAACATTGAAGTATGTGACAGTGACCAATAGGAATAGACCAATACAATTAGACTTACAAATAATTCTCTTAGGATATTGGATGAATATCCTAACAAAAGCAAAAGCAGAATTTATACAATTGAAGAGCATCTGGAACTCAAAATATCAGTCTCAATTTTCAAAACAACTGTCAATATAGTTCTACTGTATGAAGTGGAGACTTGGCGATCTATGAAGAACATCATTCAACAGATACAGGTATTACTAAAAATCTGTTTGCTGAAGATACTTCAGATCCGTTGAGCAGATACCATCAACTGCAACCTTGTGTGGGAAAGAACAAATGAGACTCCAGAAGACACAGAAATCAGGAAGAAGAGATGGAGGTGGGTATAGCACACATTGTGGAAATCACCCAATCGTGTTACAAGAGAAGCCCTAGGCGAATATCCCATTACCCATTAACCCGATTTAAGCACCGGACATACATTTTACGTTCTCTTAATTTTGTAAACAAGACTCGTACGCTAAGAATGCAGTGAGTGACATCTCTCTCTGGGAACAGCTATAAATACGTGACTATATGAAAGCACATCTGGAGAGAGAGGGATCAGGCTGTCTTCACTGTCGACTTTATACAGACACTCAGAGGCTTAACCGGTAATTGATGGTTGTATTACACCCAACAATCATCATCAACAGCAGCGTAGAACTTTGCACGTAAGTACAGCAGTTCAAATAGCCATATCACATTAGCACAGAGTTATAATTTTCAATTCAAATCCCATAGTAGTAGAGGTAGTAAAAGTATTAGAAGTAATCAGAGAGATTAAGGTTCGAAGATGTTATTCAAGAAGTATAAATTTAGAAAGAGAAAGATAGAGGTGATGAGGAATTCAGAAGGTTACAATTTCAGGGCACACAAAGAGTGGATGCACTTGCACCACTGCAAACGGTTTTGAGCCATGTCACTCAGGGTCTCTAACCATCGATTATTATCATCTCGCGGACCCCAACAAGGTAGTCGACACCTACCAACAGGACTCAGTCCACTTGTTGGTGAGTTCATGGATTTCTGCCATGTTTCCGTTTGGCCGCCCCTAGCTTTCATCCAACCTATTTCTACATCGCAAAACATAGCTCAACGAGGCAGTCGGTGGTTAGGCATACGTAACACATGTCCCAACCACCTCAACTGATTAAGTTCCATTACTTCATCTATTGACCTGCCATCCTTACCTAGAACCCGTTTCCCTAACAATAGCATTGCTTACTCGAGCAATGCTTCAAAGACACCTATGTTCGAAAACCAGTAACCTACGAATATCTTCTACTCTTTATTGACCATGTTTCATAGCCATATAGTAACATCCTACAATGATTTGTATAGATAGTTTCTAGTGAGTTTTCCAAAATTTCTGTCAACCTTTTCTTCTAAATAATCATATCGTAGATTGATCGATCGATCGTTTTAGTGATCATCTCATCATTCATTTCTTATATCTGTAGCATTCAAGAAAATTGTTATCCTGAAAATATCACCTATTTCAATTTAGTGAATACATCACAAATGGATTCTGATATTAAATTAGGCTTTTTAAATGATGCAGACGAAGAATGCTACTGTGTAGAACCGAAAGAATTAAATCTGAAACCAAATCAATCAGCCAGTGTACGTATATGTGCTTGGCCAAAATTCAATAAACGTTATGATGATGCGTTAGTTTGTTCAGTGAAAGATAATCCAGAACCGATTTTATTTAAATTAGCATGTGATGGTGTTTTACCAGAATTGGAATTAGATAAAAAAGTATTTAATTTTGAAAAAGTATTATTACAAAGGTAAGTTTAAGTAAAGTATAATTTTTTTTTGGTGGGTGATTTAAACATGTTTAGTGAGTGTGAGGAGAGATGGATGATGGCTGGCAGTGGAATCCCTGATGTGCATTTTGTCCTATTTGAGATTCTTCATAAGCTAGATATGACTGCATCCTAGAGTTGGCGTTCACTCTGGGACTCGGACCTGGTGGTGTCTGCTTCAGATGAATTCGCAAGTGCATCTAGCTGACGAATCTCAAATAGGACGAAACGCGTATCATTGATTCCACTCCCAACCAATATCCATCTCTGTCTGTAACACCTGTGACCTGTTGGTTATATCGAGGCAATCCGTACATATGCCAAATGAGACTAGTCGATTGCTTTTCTGACTGTCAAGGGGAACATTATAACAAGCATTACAAAGTTGGAAGGTTATCACCTATTACAAACGGATCTAGGACACGGTACGTCACAATATCTATCAGTGAGGAATGTCGTTTGTTACTTTTTTTGATACCACAAACAACAATGACTTCAGCTAGTTAAAATGAATACTTGTACTCTCATAGTACTGATCGAATTCTATTCATCAAGGTGTGTTAGTTCCCTCGATATCATAGATTTCGGCTGACTCTTTCTGTTCAGAAAGTTAGGTGAATAGCCACTGGGTGCAGTTTGTCGAGTTCAAGGTCACTTTTGTCATTGGTGCAGTGTTCTATGTGTAATCTGTTCGGTCTACTGACATTTGTATTTTGACGCTTCGAAATATTTTGGATCACCATTTAAACGAAAGGAACTATTTTCTAACTGACTGTTGTGGACTTTTGAATTTCAATTAACTACGAATATGATAGTTTAGCTTACGTAAATTAGAACTCGTGATTTAATCATCGTTAGACCACCATTAGAAACCTGGAAGCACTGGACAGCCGTTTTTCCCTGGCATGGGGCTCGTCATCCGAGATCTCATCAGGACGGACTCGAACCTTCGATCTTGTGGGAACCGCTGAGCTGGCACCAACAGTGTCAGTGTCTTACTCTGATCAGTCTAAGGGTTTTGTGTAACCTAACCCAATTGTCGTCCGCTGTTCAGTGCTTCCAGGTTTCTCATGGAGGTCTAACTTTGCATTTTGGTTACGAGACAAAAATGTAAGAAATGTAGAAGTAGTAATAAAATAATATTTAAATGATGGGAAGGTAATAATGTAACGAAACAATCAGAGAAGGCCATTTGATGACCATCAGAAATGTACCTAAAAGACGAATACAGATCATTAATCATAAAATGGATCCCTTTTCTAAGGATGTTGGATATCAATATCTAGACTAGTTTTCATACATATTAGTTGGTAGCCTAGTAGACTTTCTTCTCTACTCTTGCCTTCTTGCTCAAGTTGCCACCTTTTTCGGGGGTTAGCGCAGATCACACCGCATACCACAATAGATACTATTAGAAACAATAACGTACATAATACTCAGATATTATCCGATGTCTGATCAAAGATTTTATAATCCTACAATTACAGAAATAACTAAACATCACATAACATGTCTATTTATAATATCGCATAATTACTTTTAGTCAATAAACCTTTTTGCACACTATATTTTCTATGCACAGAAAAGAAGTACGTTCGATTACATTCAAAAATCGTACTCTATTACCAGCACAATGGAAATTGTCTGGAATTGAAGCGCTGGGCGAAGAATTCTCTATATCTCAAGATGCTGGTATTGTTGAACCACAGTCAGAATTTACTGTTTATGCTTATTTTCGTGCAATGAAATCGATGAAACCAAATCAAAAGCGAAGTTTACGTTTGGAAGTTTATGATTTAGAAAATATTGCTGGTTTAATACAAGTGGAAACGATACAAGTATTAGCTGAAGCCTATGATGTTGCTTTAGATATTACATTTCCTAAAGGTTAGTCTTTATTTTATTTGAACGAACTTCTAAACTGTTTGTTCAGTGGTTAAGGTTGATGTTGTGTCCTTAACCATTGGCCAGTATCATGTGACAAGTACGACACACCAATCAGGATCAAGCTCCGCCTGGGACTCCTTCTGGGGCAACTGCCGGTCTCAAGCACGGAGAGAGGAAGAGGGTTGAGCAAATGGTTGGCGACCCCATCCCGCAGATTACTAACTCTCTAAAACTCACTAACTAGGCAAAGTCTTCAAAAGGGTGTTCTTAAGCACAGTGAAAGACTTCGTTGAGGCCCAAATTCAAGATCAATAGGCTGGATTTTGTAAGGATCGATCGTGTACTGACCGAATTGCAACATTAAGGATCATTTTGGAACGATCAACTGAATGGAACTCACCACTCTACATCAACTTCACTGACTATGAGAAGACATTTGATAGTGTGGACAGGATAACCTTGTGGAGGATTCTTCGACACTATGGTGTGCCTGAGAACATAGTCAACATCATATGGAATTCATACGATGGATTAAACTGCCAAATCATGCACGAAGGACAGCAAGACTCACCGATACAACACAACATACGCCAACCAAATCACACTTGATGGAGATGCGTTTGAAGACATCAAAACATTTACATATCTGGGCAGCATCATCGAAGAGAAAGGTGGATCCAATGCAGATGTGAAAGCATAGATTGGCAAAGCAAAGTTTGCATTTCTACAATTGAACAACATCTGGAAATAGAAAAAACTATCAACCAACACCAAAGTCACTATTTTCAATACAAAAGTCGAGACAGTTCTAATATATAGAGCGGATACCAGTGTTTATCAACAGTTATCTATGTGTAAAGTACTTTGGATCCGTTGGCCAGACATCATCAGCAACAACCCACTGTGGGAAAGAACAAATCAGATTCCAGTTTAAAAGAAGCGCTGGAAGTGTATAGGAATTACATTGAGAAAAACACATGATCATGTCACAAAACAATCTCCCACTTAGAATCCTTAAGACCAATGAAGACATTACACCGGGAATCGGAGTGAGACATGTACATAATCAACAACGATTGAATAGAACTAGAAAGGAAGGCCCGGGACAGAGTAGTTTGAAGAATAATGTTCGGCGGCCTTTGCTCCATTGGGGATAACAGGCGTAATTAAGTAGGTGGTCTAACCATATAGTTGACTCAATTGAGGAATTCCAATACTAGGATAAGACATCAGTAAAATATGGAATCGCTCGCAGATTCCCAGAATATATATATATATACATTTCTATTCTGAAATTGTTTCGACCATTATACGTAACCACTTACAATCAGTCATAGAAGAATGTTGACTATACATATCCCTTGCATCAATATCAATATCTGATCATACGATTAGGTAACGAAATTTTTAAATTCAACAAATAGATTCTCGAAAGTTGATCAATAAAGCCACAAAATAAAACTGGAGTGATCCGGCTTAGTGGAATGTGTGCTGATTCATTAAACGAAAGCATAATATCGATAAGTTTTAAACTGTGGAAGACATGATAAAGACATGTCGGTTTTACTGATTTCATGTTCACTGTCAATCTAAATGATGGTTACAATCACACAACTACTACTACTAATCATACTACTATTATTATTATTACTGCTACTACTACTACCACTCATACTGTGGTGTACGCTACTTATGTTCACATAAGTAGTATAAGATATCAAATGGAAATCAAACGTCTGACAGCAAAAGATCGATAAGGAAAGAATGAAACAGAAGGCGATTTGTAGCTAACGTAAAGTGAACCGAAGTCTGAACAGTCTAAATGAAAGAACACTGAAATATGAAACAAATAAGGATTAGTTTGCAAATGATGTTTTCACGGGAAGGTTTTGTAAATAGGCCTAACAACTCTGTAATGTTTACTTAGATATTTTGTTGATGTCCTCACCTGAGTTCTCAAGCACAACAATACTACTACTAATAATGATTTTTCTTATTTCAACATTCAAGGGAGTGATGGTGGCATTGATTTTGGTCTGATTAAAGTTGGTGAAGAAATTAAGCATACCATTACATTGAAGAATAAAGGTCCTTATGAAATCGTGACAAAGTAAGTTGTTGACTGATTTCAAATTGAAGGATAAATTTACCGATATGATTTCATTTCACCTGAACTAAGCAATAGCAGCTGAGTGGTGTTCTTTCTTTTCACTGTTAATTATACAATAAACCCCTGTGGATGCCAAGCGGTCACTCATGAGGTCGAAGGTGCTGGTTGTAGTATGGTGGATGTGTGTTTTCGATGAGTCCCATAGTAGGACGAAACGGAGGTCCAGTAGTTTTAGGTTTCTAATGATGTATCTGACCAACGGGTCTGCAGTATCTTGAGTATGTACTTGAATCTTCTTGATGATTCAAGTTTCCGCCTTACACAGCAGAACTGTCTTTGTATTGAAAATGGTGACTCTGGTGTTGGCTGATAGTTTTTTGATTTCCAGTTGTTGCTCAATTTTAGTAACGCAGCCCTTGCTTTGCCAATCCGCGCCCTAACATCTGCATCGGATCCACCTTGCTCATCAGTGGTCGTGACTAGATATACAAAGGTTTTTACCTTCTCCAAGGTATCTCCACCAAGTATGATTTGGTGGGCGCATGCTGTGTTGTATCGTAGAATCTTGCTTTCCTATTTGTATATGTTGAGACCTGCTACTGCTGAGGCTGGGGCTAACCTGGTCGTCTTCTCCTGAATTTGTTGTTGTGTGTGGGATGAGAGGACCTGATGATATATGAAGTCTAGATCGTTCAGCTGAATCCGAGCTGTCCAGTGTATTCTGTGCATCCGCTAAGATGTTAAGGTTTTCATAATTCAATCAAGCACTAGGAGAAACAGAATGGGTGAGATTAAGTAACCTTGTCTATCTTCTCAGATTCACCGTAGTGTTGGAGAAGCTTCCACAATGTTAATTGCTTTCTCACAGTCAAGAAGGTTGTTGTAGAGTAGTGATTTCGATTGACTGTTCCACAATAATCCATATTTTAGAATGCGATTTGATCTGTACATGGTCAATCTTTAAGAGAATCTAACGTGCTGATCCCAAAATTTGGCTTCTAACTAATAGTTCATTTGGTTTAACAACACTCTGTCCAATACTTTTCCTGGTATTTGGATGAATTGATAAAAATTACCCAAAAAATGATACGATTAATATTAGGGCAGTAATCAAGTAATTTGATTATACCCAAGGAAGTGAAGATCTTTCCTAATTTACTGTCTAAGATTTTGCGGCTAAATCACCCGACTCGTAATTAATTAATCTCAGGATCAAGCCTCGCTTCACACACTACTGTTTAGCCATTTAAGTAATATCACTAGTTCTCGCATAAAGAATGTTGTGACCCAAGGTTGAGTACACCAATCTGTACTTCATTAGTTAATTATCTAAAATTATTTTAGAAATACTAAGTACTCCTCTCTAGGTGTGAGTTGGTTTGGTCTGAAAAATCGATTATCATCTGTATGATGCAAACACATTTTCAGTTGAAATAAAAAATCTTAAAGTTGTCAGTATTTTGATGTCTCGGGAATACGTATACTGACCATTGGAATTGACATGTTTTTGTAAATTCTCAAATTATCATTTCAAAAGTTGCATGTACACACTATTTAAACAACTTTTAATGTTATATAAACTTTTCTCTACTTCTCAAACTAGTTTTCTATTTATAAAGAATGAAAAATTAAAAACCGATTTCAGTAGTATCTTCACAATGTCACCACAACGTGTCAATTTATTGCCAACAGATAAACTAACTCAAGTTAATGTAAGTACTGATGAAAATTTGAAATGCAATATATTTTAAATAAATAACTATTATACAAGTATTAACAATAATGGAAAAGATTAGGGAGCGAAGATATGATTCGAGAAGTATAATTCAGTGAAATAAATTTAGAAAGAGAAAGATAAAGATGATGAGGAATTCAGAAGGTTAGAATTAGAGGGAACACAAAGAGTGGATGCACCTGCGCCATGGCAAACGATTCTGAGCCATGTCATTCAAGGTCTCTAACCACTGATGACTTTCGTCTCGCGGACCCCAACCACGTAGCCTACATCTACTAACGTGACTCAGTCCACTTGTCAGTGATTTCATGGATTTCTGCCATGTTTTGATTTGGCCACCCCTAACTTTCTTCCAACCTTCTCCTGCACCACAAAACATAGCTCATCGCGGCAGTCAGTGGTTAGGCATACGTAACACATATCCCAACCACCTCAACTGATGAAGTTTCATCACTTCATCTATTGATCTGCTATTCTTACCTAGTACTCGTTTCCTAACGACATCATTGCTTACTCGGTTGTCACACAGTATACGAGCAATGCTTCTTAAACATCTATGATCGAAGACTAGTAACCTACGAATGTCCTCTACTCGCATCCGTATAGTAGGGCGGAGCGAACTGCTGCACAGTACACTCGTCCTTTGGTTAGCAAACGGATATCTCGCCTACGCCATAAGTGTCACAGGTTAGCAAAAGCCAATCGAGCCTTCTGTGTCCGAGCTGAGATTTCGTCAGCCACCAGGCCATCAGCACCCAGGACCTTCGGTAATGTGCGCAAACGCTTAATGTCTGGCTCTCTGAGTCGGCAAGTGCCCGACGGTGTTACTGTCTAACTCTGAGCAAGCAAAGGCTTTTTGCGTCACACCATCCACTGTCTTCAGCAGTTACTGCCTTTCCTCCGATAGGGTTGAAATCCGAGGATTTCCTCACAAAGCTAGTCACTAGTCAGCACATTTTTTTTCGATTTCGCATTATAGTATCAGTTTCAATTGTGTACATAACTGAAAATAAATTGTATTGAATTTTATTAGAAGTTTCATTTTTCTTTGATGACATCACTGTTTTTCTCGAGCAAATTCAAACTACGGATTCAATTGTATTTTGATTTATTTTAATTTTTAGCTCACTTGTTGTGCACCGACAGAGTTAATTTTAAAAGAAGCAGAAATACTCAAATGTCAAATTATTGAACCGAATATCAAAGGTACACCACAATTGATTGCATCCATACCGATTAAATTATCAGTGAGAGCGGAATTTAGCAAGTAAGTCTCTCTCTCTCTCTGTGATGTTATTTACAAACCAGGAATATGGTGTTATTCTGAGATTTTGCAGTGTTCGTCACTAGGCACGCTTGAAGCTATTACGAGTTCACCTCAGTCGATAAACGCGAACGAGACAATGAACCAGCGTCCAGATAGGCTACCATGTATCCCAAACTGCAAAACAGAAGACTTGATAAGCGTAGAAAGTATATTCTACAAACACCCAGCAATCACATTACAATCAAGCATACAACTCTCGTTTATTCATACATCATAGAAACGTCCTTGGGACAGTCACGGAAAAAGCACACTAAAATACACAGCAGCCAATCACAGCCATGGATTTTCCTGGTGGGAAATGAAATCTCAAGGTCAGTTGATCAGCCCATGCTGGCAAACGCGAAATCGAAAGTAAGGCATTTAAAACCAATTTTTCGGAGATCTAACATCCCCAACAGATTTAATGTACACTGATTCACTTTTCTGAATGTGCAATATACTGAGTTATTGGATCAACAATGTTTGTCTGCAAACTATGGCATTTGTAAACTAAAATAGCTTCATAATTTGAAATTGATATGCTTGCAACTATTACGAGTCACCTTATTCGGTAACGCAACGAAAATCAGTGATTCAGCGACATGATACGCTACTCTAATCCAATCGTCTCAGGCCTCACTAACTAGAGGAAGAAGTCTCGATTGAGAAGACGTAGAGAATGTATTTCACGGGCAACCAGTAAGTGCGAGGGCCACAAGCTCAGAAATCCAGCTTATTTATACTATGATAAAACGCCGTTGGTGAGAGCAACTAAACAGCGTACTAAAATAATCGATCAACTAATGACATTCAGGGATTTTCCAAGTGGGGACTGTATGCTGAAGGTTAACTAAGCGTCTTTGGCGCGAAAACATCTAAATTCAAAATTTCAGGAATAAATTACAAAACTAGGACCTTTTCCAAGTGAGCTCTGGGGATCTAACATCCCCAACAGTAATGGATTGTCTAACTATATACACTCCATCCAGTATTGTAAAGATACATAGATATCGTAAAATCCATTGAACCCTCGAAAGCGAGACTTGAAAATTGAGCTGTTAGTATATACTCGTGAATTACAACAGTCCTATGAATGAAATTTTAAGAAAAGACATTACTGAAACGAAATTCTTGGTAATATTTTCATTAATTGACCTACCAGCATTGATTGTAAGAATCCTCCCATTGGTGTAGCTAGAACCGCAACCGATCAGTCTCCTTTGACATATGTGCTTCTGGTGCGGATTGCCTCGATACTGCTTTTGGATTACAAGCACGACTAGTACAGATGGATAGTAGCTAGCAATGGAATGCAGGATGCACAATTCTGCGTGTTTGGTACTCATCATTTGGATGTGCTTTCCAAGTGCTTATCCATGTCCGCTGATAATTATTGTGACTTACTCACTCATGCTTGTTACCCCCTAAATAGAGCATAGGCCGCCGACCAGTATTCTCCAGCCTACTCTGCGCTGGGCATCCGTTTCCAGTTTCATTTAGCTTTTGTTCATTCTTCTTTTCTCCGTTGTCCCACAATGTTCGAACCTTCCGTGTACCTAAAAGAATGGTTGCTCTAGTTGTCAGAAGAGGCATCTGCCTCCCGACTTCTGAAGAAATCAGGCTAATACAATCGACCGCAAGGCAGTGGTGTGCACTCTTACTTACGCCTGTTACCCCCAATGGAGCATACCTGCCAACCAGTATTTTCCGAGTTTTGTGCACTCGCTTCTATCGAAACATGTGTCAGGCATTACCGGTTCCACTATGTGAAACTCCTATGAAATCCTCCATTTATTGTAGTTACAAATATACTAAACATCACAACCGTTGATTACTCAGTTGTCTAGATTCGAAACTCTTACAACATAACCAATAACTACTGGGTTCGATTACTGACCAAACTGTGAATATACACTTCTGAAAAAACGTCCAAAGCTAGTTCAACGATTATAATGTAAATTAGAATTTCGGTAGATTTTGTCAGGAAGTTGGTAATAATGTTTGGATAATAATAAATGTACACTCGTAATCGTGGTTAATATTTTCGTGAATACAACTTGTTATGTTATTTATTTATAGATTTACAATATCTCCAATAAAAGATATTAATTTTGGCTCACTCATATTACATCATCATAAATCAAGACAATTGATCATTGAGAATAATGGCGATTATGAATTTCGTTATTCAATTGTACCGATTAGTAAAATGTTAGAGCTTATTGCAACACGTGAAGCTTTATTGAATAAAGAAACAACCGGTACGGTGAAACATAAAATGTAAGTTAATTCAATCAATCAATCTGTAGTGTGTCGATTTATTGCGTGTTCGGATAGCTCGGTAATTAGCTCGTCTAGACAATCGTTACTAACTAGAGTCTGACAGTTTTTATAAATCGGAAGGTGAACTCGTAGTGTTGTTGAATAGGTTTATTTGAGATACATCACAAAGCAAAGCGGAGAAGCAGTGAATAAGACGAATGAAGCGACGTGAATTGGAGAAAGCTGTTGAGCCAACTCAACGAGATAGAGAGTGACTAAGAGTATATAGTCAGACAAACATAAGACAGACATGAGACAAGCGAAATGGGCACACATGAATAAAAGCGACGAATAGTTGACAAGGTCAAATGACAAGTGGGACACATCATATGAGCTCATACAAACCAGACAATAATAAGAACTAATGGTACATATAAATTGTTGCTCCCAATACAAATGGCTTGGTTAAATAAATCAATCGAAAGAGCTTAACCAAATGTAAATGTGGAGGCACCACAAATCAATCAAAGTGTGCTTTCTGTTCTTCCTTATTTGAGCTTTTTAATTTGACAGCTTCTTGTAGCTTCAGTAATTTTAACTCAATCACGACACAAAACGTATACAGACAGTAATAAAGAGTAAAATCTTAACTACACATTAGTATAACTGACATATTGCAATAGGAGTATAAACTAAGCCATAACAGAATACAAACTGAAAAAGAGGTCAGTAATAGATAAATGTTGTAACGTAAGAAATGTGTCATATACTTGTGTGTCATATTTTCCGATTCTGTCCAGTTGCTGTTCATATCTGTTTCTAACTCTCAATGTAATATGTTCTTCGATCGCACTTTTCACCTTTGACCTTGAATAATCGAAGAGAGGACTTCTCTTGTAACGAATTTGGGTGATTTCCACAATGTGTGTTCTATTCAACTCCAGCGCCTCTTCCTGATTTCTTCATCTGCCGATATCTGGCTTGTTTTCTTCCACAGTAGATTGTTGCAGATGGTGTCTTGTAAACAGATTCGAAGTATTTTGTGTAGACAACTGCCAACGAACATTTTTATCTATTGGATGTTGGCTTTTGTGGTTCTTCAAGTTTCCGCCCAAGACAGTAGAACTGTTTTGATATTTGTCCAAAGGTTAGGCCTTCATGTGCAACACCGAAGGTTCTGAGTTCGATTACTGAGAGTAGCGAGATTCATGGATGCAGAATTACGTAACAAATATGAAGTACGTAAAATCATGAGATAGTGAAGTGAAGAAACGGAAAGAGGCGAAAATGACAAACAGATACAAAATATCAAAATAATAATCATAATAACAGCTTACAAATAAAATAGTCTGTTAATTTATAGCCGACTAAGGAAGGGACAAGGATGTCACGAATTTCTTCTGATTACATGAAAACTGCGGTTTTCAGTTTGGATTCTTATGGCTTAAGCTACATGTGACAGAAGATATCGAACTCCGTCACGATATGATGGAGGTGGATAATAGATCACCTGAGATGATTAGGTTTTATCTACAATGTGACCACTATCAATTAGGTATACCAAGATAGGTCTGTGTATTGTCTTCATCTGACCCTTTCCAAACCATATTGGGAGATGTTAGTTCTACCTAGAATTCATGAACGAACCACTATTAGATCAATATTAGACACCTGAAAGCAATAGACCGCCATTTCGTCCTGATATGGAACTTATCAGCAGTGCGCATCCACCACTCCAGATACTCTCAGTATTCGAACATACGTTCTTTGTGAGGTTCTCTCTGTTCCAGTGCGAAGACGTGACCAGTGGAGTTCATCTCTGTCGGTTGCAAGAAGTAATTACCGAAGACAATGGGTGAGGTTGGGCAAAACCCTTGTCTATATCAGAGTTAAACATGAACACTATTAGATGCCGGCTCACTGGCCCAGATATTAAGCGTTCGCGCGCAGGACCAAAGTTCCTGGGTTCAACTCCGGCAAGAAGGGCTTGTGGATGCGCACTTCTGATGAGTTCCATACCAGGACGAAACGGCCCTCCAGTACTTCCAGGTTTCTTCTAATAGCAGTCTAACAATGATTGATTGATGATGTCTAATGTGTGTATAAGTTAACTGTTTGTATGCACATTTATTGATTTTCATTCAAATTTATACATTTGTTTTATCATTATGAACAGAAATCATCACAAAATTACAAGGTATGCAATGTGAATGCATGAGATAATTGCCTATTAATGCACAGTATGTAGTCATTCTGCATGATATCTAACCATACCTTATCTCATTGCACTTAATGCTTCCTTTACTTGTCATCTCTTTTCAAAACAGATTACTTATTACTCATCAGTTATAGTTAGGCGCAGAGTTAAATTACTAGGTATTGAGTAGGTAAATAAGAGTTTCTCTCTCTGATTTGATGTGTTGTTCGACTAAGTTGCTCGAAGTTTATTAAGTGAATGCTTAAATCAAACTGATGTCACCTTACTGTACAAGCCAGTGACTTTCTGGACTCTTTAGTTACGCTGATAACGTGATGATGTCTGAAACGAACGGTACGAGGTTCAGGTCCCAGGGTGGGTTCTTTGATGCACGTGTAATCAGTTAAAAATAGGCTAAACATGTGATAGGCAAAGTAAGCGATGCACACTCACAATCATGTAAAAAAAAACAGCGTTATAAGCGAAGGAGGAAATCAGGAAGAAGCGCTGGAAGTGGATAGGACACATATTGAGGAAAGCATTCAACTACGTCACAAGAAAAGTCATCACTTAGAATCCTCAGGGCAAACGGAACAGAGGAAGGCAAAGGAACATATTACGCCGAGAAATGGAGACAGACATGAGAAGAATGAACGACAATTGGACAGAACTAGAAAGGAAGTCCCTGAACAGATTAAGTTGGAGAATACTGGTCGGCCACCTATGCTCCATTGGGGGTAACAGGCATTAGTAAGTAAGTAAGCAAGTAAATCAAACCATTATCACCTAAAGGCGAAAGTCAGTGGCTTTCTGTACTCAGTAGTTACGTGGATAACGCGATGGCGTTTGGTACGAACGACACTAGATTCGAGTCTCAGAGTGAACATCAACTCATCTTAGAACATTTAAAACCTTGTTCGCTACAATGAAATGAATAGTTTTTAGCGGTCTGACTCTGATTCGAACAAATGATCAAATATGCAGTGAAATCAATCTCTCACATAATTTCCACCTGGTTTGTGCGACGGCGGTTATAAGAAGCTCAGCAGGATTTTATGTGGATGAATATATTTCATGCATTCATGTAAACATACGACAGACAATAGAATGCAAGGTAAAGTGAAATGGAGAAGACGAATGGCCCAACTCTATGTGGTGATGAGTTATGACGAAGTCTTTGTAGTTAGGCAAAAAAGAAGCCTAACGTGCAAATAATGAATATACTTTCACTCAGGTAAAAACAACCAAGGTTATAAGCGAATTGATAGACAAGGTCAAAAGACACAGCGAATAGTAACTCGAGTAGAATGAATTTAATTTGCTTTATCCAAAGGCTGTGACGTGCCATATGGGTTGGGAAAATTCAGTACACTTACTACAAGTTGTAAGCAGGATACTTGTTATGCTTGCACATAAACACATCAACTTGATATACTTGAACTATTACGAGTTTTCCTTAGTCGGAAAAAACGAGAGCGAGGATAGAGGATCAGGCGACATGACATACTACTCAAATCCGACTATCCCAAACCTCATATTGAGTAAAAATAAGAAGACATGATATGAAATAGAACCTGTATTCTACAAGCATCTAGAAAGTACGAGGTCTGAGTCCAGAAGAGAACCAGAACCCCGAACCAGGGATCCGGGTCCTGGTCTCGGTCATAAAACGTTACAAATAATGCGTATTTATACATTTTGGTCGAAAAGGAAACATCATCGAAGTCAGTTAGGACGACCAATAGGAAGCAACATTTGAAGTGACATTGATAGTCAGGACAACCAATAATAAACACCATTGGAGCACGTGACATTGATATCTAAGACGACCATAAAATTGACCAGTAGGAATCAACCAATAGGAATTGACAAACAATCCTCTTAGGATATTGGATGAATATCCTAACAAGACAGTTGTTGATTATTTTTAGATGAGCAATAAATAAACGAAATAATTTCTTCAATATTCATATTGTGGTGTGTGCTACTTATACGAACGATATAAGTAGTATAAGAAGGGACGTGAAAGAAGTCTCACGGTCAGAAGAGGAAAACGGAAAGCAAATGGAGCAAAAGCAAGAAGTAAATGGAGTACCAACAGGAAGTAAAGGAAGCAACAACAGGAATGGAAGAAGGATGGAGCGTTGGAAGTCACGACTCAAAGATGGTGTGCGAATAGAGTATTCAATGTAATGTTTTCGTTTTGTTATGCAATTCCTCTTCCAATGTCCGGTTCCTCCGCAAATATAGCATTTATTATTTCTTCCACCCTTTATGTTTAATGCTGCCACCTCGCGTTGTGATTCTTCTATCTTCTTCGCGATATCATCATCCTGTCTTTCACACACCACCGAGGCGACTGTTGAGTTCATCAGTTGTCTTGTTACTTTAGCCAGCTCGGTGACGTCCATTGGTTGTGCCGCGTCCACCAGTCCCAACTGTTGGGCAACCTCTGCAGGCACACTTTCAATGAATTGCAACGCTAGCAGCTGTGCTTACGACTCCTCATCCAAATTCGGCAGACCCCGGCGCAGCAATCTTGTCAACTCCACAGCCAGCACGAGTGGGTCGCTATCCACCCGTCAGTCTCGCCTCTCGGAAATTCTGCAGCGCGTCTTCCCTATCCGCCGGGCTGTCGAACTCCACCAGCAGCCTTTCCGTCATCACCTCTCAGTCAGCGTCCTCCAAACCATTGTGCACCGCTCTCGCCCTGCCTCTTAGTAGAGTCCCCAACACCAGCACCTTCGCCCTCTGCTCCTTGACTCCTACCAGCTCCGCCACGGCCTCGAACTCCTTCAAAAAGCTCCTTACATCTCCGTCTTCAAACTCTCGAGGCCACGGGATCTTCATCCTGTGTAGAGGAAGCGACACCAATTGAGAAGACTGAGGCAGGCGCGGATGATTGTATTATGCAAATTTACACTCTTAGTCAATTAAAAACGAAAACATTACATTGAATACTCTATTCGCACACCATCTTTGAGTCGTGACTTCCAACGCTCCATCCTTCTTCCATTCCTGTCGTTGCTTCCTTTCCTTCCTGTTGGTACTCCATTTACTTCTTGCTTTTGCTCCATTTGCTTTCCGTTTTCCTCTTCTGACCGTGAGACTTCTTCTTTCACATCCCTTCGTATACTACTTATATTGTTCGTATAAGTAGCACAATCCACAATGTTAATTAATCTATCTAGCGTTATCTTTGTCATATTTAATTAATATCACAGTAAACATAAGAAGTTTGTTTTATGCTATATATAGCTAACCACTACTTCACATGCTGCTTCCACTGTTATTGGTTTTATGTTTTAACCATTATGGGTGTTTGAATGAAAGTTTATTGCACGAAATGGATTATTGATTTCTGCATGCGAAAGGTCGTTTGTTCTTGATTCAAAGTTTACAGTTTTTAGTTTCGTTTATCAATACTTGTTTGCGTATTTCATCATTTAGATAATTTATAAACACTCTATTTCTCCTTCACTCTCACTGTCACTCTCTTCTCTCTGTGTCTGTCTGAAGTACGTTCTTTGTGAATAAGATTGATTTAAAACTCACAGTTATTGCATATCAAAGTAATGTGAATTATGATATAAGATTACCTTTTCTAGAAACTAGTATTCTAGATAACATTACGTGCTTGACATAGCTCCCAGAAACCATTAGGAGTTCCCAAGAAGTCGAAGATTTTCTATTCAGCCATAGCCGCACAGAATTCGTAGAATTTCGATGTGGTGGTTGGTGTACGGTGACTCAATGATAGTGTAATGTCCCTATTTCCTGACTGGTCATATTCTCTTGTGTGTTCCATTTGCAGTGTAGAAGTGGATAGGAAGCTGAATAATAAATTCATTTCGTAAACATATTGTTAAATAGTAATCATAAGGTTTGTTAATACTAAAGTTGGCAATTCACAAGAACCCCTTTGCTGAAGATTTCCAGACTCTCATGTTGGCATATTTAAAACTTATCATCTTGAATATCAACCATGTTATATTGAAAACTCTTGCGTAGACGAGATATCGGTTTGCTAACCAAAGGACAAGTGTACTGCACAGCATTTCTCTCCGTCCTGTTATATGAATGTCAAAGATATCCAGTAAGAGTAGATCATATTCCTAGGTTGCTGGTATTCGATCACAGATGTCTTAGAAGCACTGCTCGTGTATCGTGGGACAACCGAGTAAGCAATGCTGTCGTTAGAAAACGAGTACTAGATAAGGATGGCAGAACAACTGATGAAGTATTCAAACTCCATCAGTTGGGGTGGTTTTGGCATGTTTTACGTATACCAAATCTACCACCGACTGCCTCGACGAGCAATATTTTGTGGTATAGGATTAGGTTGGAAGTAAGCTAGGGGCGGCCAAACTCAAACATGGCGGAAGTCCATGAAGTCGCTGACAAGTGGACTGAGCCATGTTAACAGATGCAGACTACCTGGTTGGGGTCCGCGACACGATAGTAATCGATGGTTAGAGACCTTGAATGACATGGCTGAAAACCGTTTGTAGTGGCACAGGTGCATTCATTCTTTATGTTCTCTCAAATTCTAAACTTCTGAATTCCTCATCATTTCTATATTTCTTTTTCTAAAGCTATCTCACTGAATTATACTTCTTGAATAATATCTCCGAACCCTAATCTTCCCCATTACAGTTATTACTTCTAGTATCTCTACCACATTGGTATTAGAACTGACAATTGCATCTCTGTGCTAATGTACTATGGCAACATGAACTTATGTACGTACATACAAAGTTCTACGTTGTAACTGACTGACCGACAAACTCTTGCAAATTATGAAACCTTTTTTTAACTCTTTAAACTAGTAAATTCAAATGAAACTATTAAATTTTAACACAAAGCATTATACTATTTGTTATAAACGTTGCCTTTCATAAACACCGCTTACTAACATCTCCTTAGCTCTACTATGTATGCATCATTGTGCTTTTTGTTATTCAGCTCATTATAATCTATAATCTTGGTGCTTGATTGCCTATTAATATTTATCCTGGTATCATAAGCTTTTTTCCTATGCATGCATTCTATTTTGGAGGGTGGAAATCGTAGTCTGCTGGTGTAATATTTTGTGGAGTAGTGTTATTCACTTGTCATCAAAATAATCATGTCACTTAAACTAATTTCATGAATTTATTTTAACGATATTTATATTTTTACAATAAAGTATCACAAAGATTGGTGTTTTACATTGAAATCGTGAGTTTGCTCACTAATGACCAGCTTGGTGAGGAAATTCTAGTGAGTTCTAGTGAGAAGACATGACTAATGGCGTTCAGACCTGTCGAGTATAGGCAGTAACTACCGAAGACACTGGGTGACGTTAAGTTTTCGCGTGCACGGCCGAAGGTCCTGGGTACGAATGCTGCAAGTAGACGGAGTCGGGGATGCGCGATGCCACTGATGGGTCTCATACTAGGACGAAACGGTCGTCCGGTGTTTCCAGGTTTAAAATGGTTGTCTAACAATGATTCATTCATGAATTCACTAGATAACTTTAATTTTGCACATGTCAAAATGCTTTTCGCTTATTGAAAGATTTGTCTATCATAGAACTGTTACGCCCGTCTCTAGGTATGCTTAAAACTAATAGGGGTTCACCTTTGACGAATAACGAGAACAAAACAATGAACCAGCGTTCAGGTAGGCCTGTTGTGATTCCTTGACCAAACTGAATCAACCAGAAGTCTTGATATAGCGCAGAAAGTGTATTCTACAAACACCCAGCCAGCACACAATGAATCCATTGAGACGTCCTTGGGAAAGTCACAAAAATAGCACACTAAAACAACACAGTAACCAATCACGGCCAAGGATTTTCCTGGTGAGAAATGTAATCTCAAGATCAACTGATCAGCCCATGAAATAAATATAAAGATATTTATCAAGCGAGTTCTGGGGATCTAACATCCCCAACAACAACGTAAATCCAATATTACGATTAATCTATTTAACAGTTGAATTAATATAACGATGTGGTGATTTGCTTTTTTATGGTCAGTCCAGTTTTTTTTGAAATTAATTTAATTGTAAAAATATCACATTTTAAAAATATTAATTTGTACGTGGTTTTTTGTTTAGGTCAGATCCAACGATGTTAAGCACGTCACAATCTCGTCTACAACAGGGTTTCTTTACGCTGAGTCCAGCTAGTGGACTTATTCCTCCTGGTAATGCACAAATTATCACAGTCGATTGTTTGGCTAATACATTGGGTCAATGTGTAGAAGTAAGTTGCTAATTTTAAAAGATTTGGAATTGAATTTTTCATTTGGTTTTTTTCAAGTTTGTCATATTGTCATAGTAAACTTTTTAACATTGTTGAGATTTACAGTGTAGGGTTTGTAGAGATTGTTGAGTTACATTTTGAATCCATGAATCGAGCAATGTTAGACCATCATTGGAAATGTGGAAGCACTAGATGGCCTTTAAAATCCCAGTAAACGATTCATCAGCAGCGTGCATCCACGACTCCTGCTACTCACAGCTCTCGAACCCAGGGGCTTTGGTCTTGCTTGACAAACTGAAAATGAAAACTGAAATTCGGTAGATAAGGTTTCGAATGCTTTACAAGGATAAAATGCTTATCCTGAATTTCATTGCCAGCTACATTCCATTTTATTAGAGTTATGAAGATGAGTGTTTTTAGACATTTGAAATCAACAATCAATCATTGTTAGAACACCGTTAGAAACCTGGAAGCACTGGACAACCATTATGTCCTGGTATGGGACTCATCAGCAGTGTGATCCACGACTTCTGCACCTCACAAGATCGGAACCCGGGACTTTCTGTCTTGTGAGCAAGCGCCTAACATCTGGACCACTGGGCCCGGTATCCAACAGTGATACTCTCTAACTTTGACTGATCTAGGGATTTTGCTTGGCCTCACCTATTTGTCTTTGATAGTTACTGCCTACACTCGACAACGTCGTAATCCACTGATCACATCTTCTCACTAGGAACTCCGAGAATTTCCTCCATTTATTTTAAAAATGCTATTATTACCATTAGTATTAACAATAATTCTACTCATGTCAATAAGTTATTTTTCTTTATTGTTAGGAATTAGCAATTGAAATATCTGATCGCGATATGAAACTATATCCACATGGAATATCATATTATCTTAAAGCTGAAGGTGATCTACCATTGATCGAGACCAATGATGTTTCAGTGATATTTGAAGAACATCATGTTTGTAAAAATTTGAACGTTCTCGATTTACCTGATCTATCAGATATGGTATGTAAACATTGATGTGAATTATTCATATTATTCATTGTTATTATTGGGTTCGTCACTAAGTATGCTTGAGGCTATTACGAGTTTACCCTAGTCGATAAACGCGAACGAGACAACTATCAGCGTCCAGATAGGCTACTTTGAATCCCAAACTGCAAAACAGAAGTCTTGATAAGCGTAAAAAGTATATTCTACAAACACCAAGCAATCACAATACAATCAAGCACACAACTCTCGTTTATTTATACATTATAGAAACGTCCTTGGAACAGTTAAGAAAATAGCACACTAAAATACACAGCAGCCAATCACAGCCATGGATTTTCCTGATGGGATCTAACATCCCCAACAGTTATTCAGTGTAATGAAAAACCGTGAACCGATCCAAGTTAGAATTGTTTCATCGTACCATGGAACTCTTCCATAATCATGTTTTTATTCTCGTCACTTGATATGCTTGAAACTATTACGGGTTCACCTTAGTCGATAAACGAGAACGAGACAATGAACCAGAGTCCAGGTAGACTACTCTGATTCGTTGGCCCAAAGGCACTAACGAAAAAGTCTTGATATTGTGTAGAAAGTGTATTCTAAAAATACCCAGGAAGCACACAATGATCTCAAGCACACAAATCCCGTTTATTTATACAAGGTAGAAACGTCCTTGAGAGAGTCACAGAAATAGCATACTAAAATAACGCACTAACCAATCACAGCCAAGGATTTTCCTGGTGGGAAATGTGATCTCAAGGACAACTGATTGGCGCATGAGACAAATCCAAAATTAAGTCATTTATCAAACGAGTTCTGGGGGTCTAACATCGCTAATACCTGTAGGTGATAATCGAGTTCAAGACTGTTGTTTAAATTACTCGATAGGTGGATCGACCATTTTTTATACTTGTAATAATTTGACAGCAGTATCGGCGATTCTATGTTTGATTGCGTATGTGTACGCTTACTTGCCTGTTTCTTTTCTGGCCTATTATTACCTGACTATAAATACTTGATTATTGATTCGGCACATTAGAGCTGGATCACTTGTCTTCTCCAATTCGCTTCGCTTTGTCTGTACGCTTTCCATTCTCATGTCTGCCTGCTTAAATGAACGCAAGAAATATATTCATCTTCAAAACCCTTAATTGGCTTCTTATTACCACCGTCTCACAAATGGGGCTCCCTTAAGGAAAGGAAGATTCATTTCATCACATACTCGACCATTCGTCAAACTGGAGTCAAGTCACGGGCCGATAAATTTTTGAGCTCTACTTCGAATTTAACACGAGCCACTTAAAGATCTTTGGTCTTGCATTTGAATGTTGAACTTCTGAACCACTGAACTAGGATCTACTGGTATGCAAGTCTAACTTCACTCAATCCATGATATTTTCCCACCATTCTCCATTGTGTAGGATAGGGCAGCTTCCCTACTCTCAACACTGTTTAGCCTCATTGGACCAGGCTTCTACTGGTCTTCTATTGATCGTCTAACTTAAGTTTTGTTTGTTGATTCCTATAAAACTTTGTTAAACATTTGGTGTAAAAGCTCTGCGCCGGATCCCATGTGACGTCATATTTATGGACTACAGGACAATATTATACGGCGGATATCCATTGTATACATGTTTCCAGTGTAACTTTAGCTAAAAATCAATATCGTTTATCTCCATTGATGTTTCGTATTTACTTGCACTTGTCGTACAGATGTGACCTCTGCTCGGGAACTCAGGGATGAGCGGGACATGGTCTTTCAAAGTAAATGATATTCTTATTTTACTAGTAATTGACCTCAAATATCCTTGATAGAATACTTGACTATGTTGGGGCCTCCAGCCGAGCAAAGGTGAAGCTAGACATACGGTACTAGAAAAAGATGATAAATAGTTTGACAAGGTGATGAATTTTCTTCAACTGAGATGGTTGAGATATGGATATGCTATGTTTAACTACCATCTACACCAAAGAACATTGTTGACCAAAGTGATAATACATTGGGAAAAGTAGATCTGTATTCGAACCTAGACGGGACACTTGTCTTTGAAGTGACTGATTATTGAACTTGAACCTTGTTGATGATACGTGGAGATTATCCGGTTAGCGTCGGGGAGATTTCCATAAGCAATGGTTGAAAATGTTGCCTAGAATCGTTTACGATGATTCAAATACATTTGCTTTTTATCACTCCGCAGATTATGAGTAGAAGACCTGCTTTACACCATATATTGAGGGAATTTATTCTTTTCAACTCAAATTTCTTCATCCCGAATATTTTCCTGCTATCGCTGATACTACTACTACAATGTTTAAATTCATTTTCACAAAGTCATCATGTTGTGATGATATGGTGTGATTACTAAAACTGAGTTACATTTTGTTGGGGACGTTAGATCCCTACAACTCACTTGATCAAGATCCCAATTTTGGATTATATGCTTTCGCAAATGAGCTGATAAGTTGACCTTGAGGTTACGTTTCCCACCAGGAAAATCCTTGACTGTTATTGGTTGATGTATTATTTTAGTAGGCTATTTTTGTGGCTCTCCCAAGGATGTTTCTATGATGTATAAATAAACTCGATTTGTGTGCTTGTCAAGCTCGATTTTCTGGACGCTTGTAGAATACACTTTCTACGGTCTTGTCAAGACTTCTTCCTCTATTTAGTGAGGCATTCGGATGCTCGAATTAGAGTAGCCTATCATGTCACTGGATCATCATTGTCTTCGCTCTCGTTTACCAACTCATAATAGCTTCAAACATATCAATCGACAAGCATAACGCATTTGTCGTACACTCTATATTACTTATCACTAACTGACTGATTGAGTTACAAAATCGTTCACTCCTGTTTTAATGAAAACAAGAAGAAATATTTTTTCCTGTTTATTTATTGTAAACTTCCTTTCATTTTCTTTCGTAGATTTCATCTGGTAGTATTTATGGCATTGAAGAGAATCGTTTTGTTTATAGAAATGTTCTAGTTGGTTCACGTGTTGTAGCACGTTTTCGTATAGCTAATCGAAGTAATGTTCCGGTGGATGTGTCATATGAAATTTGTGCCATTGGAAAAACACCTAGTTCCTCTAATCCATCATCAAGTGGTCGTTCAAGTAGTCGAAATAGTCAACAATCTACAACATACGATGCATTTGAAGTGATACCAGAGAAAGCACAAATTGAACCACACGCATCGAGTTATGCAAATGTTACATTTGCACCGACATCTATGCAAGTAAGTCTGTTATTTTTTTAAATCAGAATAAATTGACAATTGAACCAATCCATGTTAACAGTTATAGACTGAATGTTTGGCGGGTCTGCATGATTATTGTCACTAATAGTTAGAGATTTTGGACAGAATGACTGATGTATTCACCCCTCCTGTCTTTTCTTTAGTACTTATTAAGTTTCTAACTTCTTAATACTTTTTACCACCTGACTAGTTTGTGTATTTTCGCGAACCGTACCTCCAATGCCTATCTAACTGTTTCCGGGTATTGTTTTTGGTTACACATTTTGAAATCATGAATCGATCAATGTTGTTAGACCACCATTACAGATCTGGAAGCACTAGTTGGCCGTTTCGTCCTGAAATGGGACTCATCAGCAGTGCGCATCTGTTCCCTACTATTCCGGAATTCACCCTAACCATTTGATTTTACTGTGCTCGTAGAGTATGATTACTAGAATTGATATGTATTCTGTTCTATGTTCTATGAGTCATTGATATTAAGGTAATAAGTTTAGGCGTTAGTGAGTTTTTCGGACTTGTCTACTTGTTCATTTTTGATACTGCCTAACTGATTATGCCGATGACATAGTTCTACTTGACGAAGACGCTGACAAAATGCAAAATCTTCTGACTACCCTAATCAACAATGCAAGCGTATTTGGGATGCGATTCTCCTCCTTGAAATACAAAATGTTGCTTCAGTATTGTCTTGCATCGGCACCTAATCTATTGATAGGGAGTGAAGTAGTTGAGCGTGTCGACCGCTTCACTTATCTCACGAGTCTCATCAGTGCTGATGGCTTGGCGACTGACGAAATTTCAGCAGGGATACAAAAGGCTCGATTGGTTCTTGCCAACTTGCGTCCACTAACCAGTAGTTCGCTCCTTCCTATTATATGGATGCGAAACATGGTCGGTAAGAGTAGAGGACATTCGTAAGTTATTGGTATTCGATCATACGTGTCTCCGAAGCACTGCTCGTTTATCTCGGGACAACCGAATAAACAGTGCCGTTGTTAGCAAACAAGTACGAGGTAAGGATGGTCGATCAATAGATGAGTTACTGAAACTTCGTCATTTGAATTGGTTGGGACATCTGTTACGTATGCTTAACCACAGACTGCCTCGTCGATCTATGTTTTGCGATGTAGAAATAGGTTGGACGAAAGCTAGAGGCGACCAGACTAAAACATGACACAAATCCATGAAGTCACTGACAAGTGAACTGAGCCATGTTGGTAGATTTAGGCTACCTGGTGTAGGTCCGCCAGACGATAGTAACTGATGGTTAGAGAACTTGAATGACATGGCTGAAAATCGTTTGCAATGGCGCAGGTGCATCCTCTCTTTGTGTTCTCTAAAATTCTAATCCTCTGGATTCTTCATCACTTTTCTCTTCCTCTTTTTAAGTTTATTTCACTATTTTATACTCCTTGAATAATATCTTCGAACTCTAATCCCTCCGACTACTGTTAATACTTCTACTATCTCTAACACAGTGGGATTTGAACTAACAATTGCGTCTCTGTGCTAATGTAGTATAACAACTTGAACTGATGTACGTACGTACGAAGTTCTCTGTTGTAACTGATTGATTGACCGACTCCATAACAGAAGTACATTAGTTGATTAGACCTTGAACTTACTATGAAAATGATTTTCTCATGACTTAAAAAATTATTCATTATTTTGTATGTACATTATTTTACGCTTTTTATAGATTTACACAGCAATGTTTAATGTATACATTGACAATAAATTATCTTCAAGTACCACAGTTGTTACTTCAGGTCGTGGGAGTGCTGGTTCCGGTAGTAATAAACGTCCTTCAAATCCACCAGTTCTTGCTTTTGAATTGTATGGTGAAGGTAATTTACCACAAATCAGCGTTCTACAACCAAAATTACGTAATCGTACTGGTCAAACAATGTGTATATTTAAACGTATACAAGTTGGCAAAATATCACATCAATTATTATCTCTTCAAAATAATGGATTATTGAATAGTAGAGTATGTTGTTGTATACATTCTTCTTCTCTTTTTTTTCTTCATCACTGAACATTGAATTCGTGATTTAAACAACTTTGATCAATGTTTTAATATGGCGGCATACTGTGTCATGCATTTTGAATGAATGAATGTGCATTAAGATTTGTTTGATGCCGTCGAAAATCTGTGTTTAATGGTTTGTAGTAGTTATTTTCGCCATATTCGTTTTGAATCTATTAAGTCAACTCGTAAACGATGTACTTTAGCAGGTGAATTCTCCTAGTATTATCATGAATTGATTCGAGAATAATTAGTTATAACAACTAGTTATCACGTTTAATGTGTATTTTTAAAGATTAATGGAATCCATAAGACACTTGAGGGTCAAATACACCTGAGATTGAATGAGTATGTTGATTAATAATAAATGAGGTGTATGTCTGAGGATTTTATGAGTGTTAATCAATATGTGGATAAATTTACTGATTGTCCATTGTGGCGCATTTTCGTTCTCTTCTAAGCTGGATGTTTTCATTATGCGGTTGTGAAGACTGTTAAGTTTTCTTTGAAACCATGAATCGATCAATGTTAGACCACCATTAGAAACCCAGAGGCACTGGACGGCCGTTTCGTCCTGGTATGCGACTCCTGCGGGGTGCAGGAGTCGTGGATGCGCACTGCTGAGGAGTCCCATACTGGATGTTTTCGTTGTGGAGCTTTCATTGTTCGCCTTCTGAGCAACACCATCATCACAAACTTCAGATAGAAGAAGTGAAGTATTCGAATTTCTTCACGTATGATTCGTTGCTTGCCATATTGACATCGATCCTGATCGGTTGTTATTGATATTGAACCTGTCGTTGTCTGCACCATCCTTTTGATTGTATCCCCCCCCTTTTGATCTGTTTCTTGATCCTTTGTTTGCCTATGGTTTTTCTTTTTACTTACTTACTTACTTACTTACGCCTGTTACCCCCAATGGAGCATAGGCCGGCCACCAGTTTTCTCCAAGCAACTCTGTTCTGGGCTTCCGTCTCCAGTTCTTTCCAATTTTTGTTCTTTCTTCTCATATCTTTCTCTATTTCTCCGCGTAGTGTGTTCCTTGGCCTTCCTCTTTTCCTTTTACCTTGAGGGTTCGAAGTGATGGCTTGTCTTGCGACGCAATCAGGTGCTTTTCGTAGTGTGTGTCCTATCCACTTCCACCGCTTCTTCCTGATTTCCTCCTCCGCTAGAATCTGGTTTTTCTAATTGGTTGATAATTTGGGTCAGTATCAATGATTTCGTTGATTGCTGATTGACATGAGTGCCAAGCTTCTAAAAATTCTCTAGTGTTCTTTGTCCTCCTCTTACCCAGTATTTCCTTATTATTCCAATCGAATGTATATCCATGATTGTCGGTGTGTATTGATATAAACGGAGCGTTGTCGTGGCGTTTGACTGTTAAGTGGTATTTATGTAAACGAAGCTAAAGAGGACATCCACTTTGACCTATGTAGTGTTCTTGACAATCTGAGCAATTAATTTTGTAAATGATATTTGGTTTTCCTTCCTTTTTCATTTTGTCCTTCGGTCTATATAGGATTGATTGAAGTGATTCTGTTGGTTTGTGTGCCACACCTATTCCTAATGGTTTCAGTAGCCATGCTGTATGCTCCGATATGTCTTTAATACACGGTAGGATCATCCATTTGTTGGTTCCTTAACTTGATTTTACTTCTGTCGATTATTTCAGCTGATATGTTCTGATGAAGCTACGTGGAGAGCCGTTCTTCTGGAAGATATTTTTCCTCGTTTTTTTGTGCTTCAAATGTGCTTCAGTGTGTTTTCGCTCTCTTGAATAAAGTTGGTATTGAGTTGATTTTGCGAGTTCTTCGATTATTGCTACTGTAGTTAAGAATTACATCTGTGTGGGTCGGTTTCGGAAGTACTCGATTCTTCAGTGTTTCTGTGTCAGTTCTGGTGATTAATACATCCAGAAATGATAGACTGTGGTATGATTCCTTTTCCATTGTGAATTTTAATATCATCAATAACGTTGTTGATCCGATTGTAGATGTTCTCCAGCTCGTTCTTTTCGATGATGCTGAATATGTTGCTAACATAACGAACCCATATTTTTGGCTTGATCGTCGGTAGAGTCGAAGCTTCTAATCTCTGCATCATGGCTTTTTGCAATAAGTCCTGATATTGGTGACTTCATCGGTGTTCCTTTCGTCTGTTCGTAAATTTTTATTGTTGAATTGGAAGTACATTGTTAAACATAGATCAATGAGTCTCAATATAAATATCAACACTGCACTGTCTAAAGAATATTCAGTAGAACGGAACTTTGATCGTTGACTCTACTGCCAACCACTTACAAAATTTATTTTATACTGTACATCCTAGAATTGATTACTACTTTTACTGTCTACTGTCATTTCGATTTCGGTTACTGACAGAAGGATTATTAAAATTATTATTTCGCAATCAAATCATGAATGAATCATTTTTAGATCATCATTAGAAACAAGGGATCACTGGACAGCCCTTTCGACGTTGTGTGGGACTCACTAGATATAAGCATCCACGACTCCTGCTACTCACTGCTTTCGATCTTGCACGCGAACGTTTAACTTCCGGCCCACTAAACCGACAGGCAACGGTGTTAATGTCTTACTCTGATCAAACTAAGTATTTTTGCGCAACATCACTCATTGCTTTTGGTAGTTACTGTCTACATCCGACAAAGAGTTGTTGCTATACAAATGGCTTGGTTAAATAAATTAATCGAAAGGGCTTAACCAAGTTAGATGTAAGAGAACTGGAATATATGTGGAGGCACTACATATGTGCACTGCTGAGGTGTCCCATACCAGGTCGTAGCAGCCGTCCAGTACTTCCAGGTTTCTAATGGTGGTCTAACAAGCATATATTCATGTTGTCAATATTATAAAACAAGAATCTGCATAAAAATATTAAGACGCCTAGAGCCCCTCTGGGGCTACTGCGGGTCCCAAGCCCGAATAAAGGAGGAGGGTTGGGCATGGGTTTGGCAACCGCATCCCACAGAAAAACTAACTCGTTAAAAAGACGCTAACCAGAAAACATAATTTGAACGATGATCATCGAAACTATTGATAATTATTTAAAAAATTTTCTTGTTTCAGTTAAATGTTGATCTAATTGATCCAGATGGAGTATTTTCAATAAAGCCACAATCGAATAATGACTCGTTACTATTTTACAATCCCAAAAACAATCAATCCACTGATTTCACTGATGAATCGGAATCAGGTAAGTTTAAAACGATTATACTGTTTATTTTTATTTTAAAAAAATCAATATTTTTGCATAAACTATCAGTTATGCCTGTATCTATCATCGACTACTAATTCTGTTAGTTAGTCCTATTGAAGCTTCTAAGCATAAAGTTCAGAGACACACGTGAAACTGAAGTTCGATTTATCTAAAGAACAGTACAATTAACACAAAGTATACCGAGTTTAGAGAGAGAGATCTCAACACATAAGGAATCCACAATGATCAACGCATCTGTAAATCTAGAAAAAAGAAGATTTACTTCCACTGTCCAGAGACTTCCCTTCAAGTTCCATTCAGTAGTTCTTCATTGTTTGCATGTTTTTCTCCGTTTCTCAGTGTAATGTTTTCTTCTTACTTCCTCATTTCCGTTTGTCCTAAAGATTTTAAGTGAGACCTTGTCTTGTGGACCATTTCAGTGCCTTCCTCTATATATGTCTTATCCAACTCCAGCGCTTCCTGATTTCTTCCGCTTCTAGAATATGGTTTATTCTCTCGCCTAGTACGTAGCTGCTGGTGGTTTCTAACAAACGGACCTGACGTTTTTCGCGTAGACAACTGTTAATAAACACTTTTATCTTCTGAATAATGGCTTTCGTAGTTCTCCGAGTTTCCGTTCGATGCAATAGAACTGTTTAGACATTTATATTGAAAATGGAGACTTTGGTGTTGATTGATGATTGTTTTAAGTATCGGACGCATTTCTTCAATTATAGAAATCCTAATCTATCGACAGATCATCAGAATTAATCACCCTTTATTTGCCTATCGATTACTAGAAGTAATTAATAAGCGTAGTATATATTTTTTGAACGTGTTTACGTTCCACTGAAGTCATGAACCAACCAATGTTAGACTATCATTAGAAACCCGAAAGCACTGGATGTTTCGTTCTATTATTGAAGACTGTTTAGTTTCACTGAAATCATAAATCAATCCACAACTCTATAATGCCAGTCATCATATACTCACCAGTGACTAGATTCCTGAGGGAGTAGTCTGAGTTCTACTGAGAAGTCGTGACTAGTGCAGTTTAATTGTGTCGTGTGTGAAGTAGTTACTCACTGAACACGATCAATAATGGTCAAACAATATTGTGGATTGATTAAAGTTAAACATTATTACCTCTGGATGCCAATTCAGTGGTCCAAAGGTTAGGCGCTCATGCTTGTGGGGTCACGGATGTGCACTTCTGAGTGGGTCATTACTAATAAACTAAGAGCATTGTCCAGCGGCTTTAGGTTCCTAACGATAGTCTGACATTGATCAATTCATGATCTCAATGAAACTCACAAACACTATAACGAAAATGCACAAGTTTTTTCATCTTCTTGTTCCTTCCTAGGAATATTTTCCTTTCATTATAAAATCATCAAACGAATTTTCAATAAACTTGTTTATTTTAAAGTTTTTTTTCTCAAAAATCTCTTTCACAGTTGAACATGATGAATTATCTATAGAGAAACAATCCTATCTGATTGGTTTACTTTTAAAACCTAAGCATCAATTTAATTTCATCGTATCCTATATACCAACTAAACGTAACGTTAAAAATTATGGACAAATTCAATTGTCAATAATTCATAATGAATATGAAGATACACTGATTGAATTAATTGGTGAAACATTAAATGATGAAGTTTGTATTGAAAATGTACCGCAGCTGGATTGGGAAAAATATTCCAGTATACAAAATGCATTGAAACGATCAGTTTCAGCCACAAAATCAACGCTGGATGATGTAGATTATGGTAAGTTTTGTGTTTTTTTTAAATGTCTTTTATATTTGAAATCTGATTGTGTTGTAGTGTGCCTGTCGATTTCGACGTCGGGATCACCATTATTGTGTACTGTACACTGGCGAGCGAATGAGCGACTGAAGCGAATCGTACGAAGCGATGTGGAGAAGGCTAATGAGCCAACTCCTAGGACTGATTACAATGCGAACGAATGGGTGAAGGAAGCGAATGAACAGGTAAAGCGCGTTGGAGGAGAATAATGAGCCAACTCCCAGAGAGAGAGCATGACTAAGAATATATAGTCAGACAAATATAAGACAGACATGTAACAAGCGAAATAGGCACACATGAATAAAAGCGACGAATAGTTGACAAGGTCAAATGACAAGTGGGACACGTCATGTGAGCTCATACAAACCAGACAATAATAAGAACGAATGGTACATATAAATTGTTGCAATACAAATGGCTTGGTTAAATAAATTAATCGAAAGGGCTTAACCAAATTAAATGGAAGCGAACTGGAATATATGTGGAGGCACTACAATGTATGATAAATGTGTACTGTTGTGTGTGTGTGTGCCAATATCTTGATCCCGTATGATTTGTTCTAATCTTTTCTGCCCGAAGTACTAATTCGCACGCCTTTTTGACCTTGTCAATTATTCGCTTATAACCTTGGTTATCTTAGTTCGGAGTAAGTGAGCATTGTGTACTTCAGATATCGCATATCTAGCTTATATTTATCTGATCATAAATATTTATGATACGGTTGTGGAGATTAATGAGTTCCCTTCACAAATCATGAGTGGATCACTGAGACCACCATCGGAAACCTGGAAGCAGTGGTCGGCCAATTAGTCTTCGCATGCGACTCATCAGCGGTGCTCACGAAAGATAGCAAACAAGGCTCATTAATCCAGAGAGTAGGCGTTCGCTCGTAAACCCTGAGGTCCTGCAGTTGAGTCCTGAGAGTTGTGGGATTCGCGGATGTGCACTGCTGATTACGAATTCTTAATCATACCTCTTCACATGGAATTGGCCCACTCACCTTCTCCACTTCAGTTTGCTTCACCTCGCTTTCATGATTCATTTTATAATCTGTCTGATATCGTGAATTCAAGAATAAATCTGTCCGAAACTTACTGTATTGGGCTTACGATAACCGCCGTCACACAGACGCGATTCGCCTAAGAATGATGTATGAAAATTAGATAAGAGATTTATTTCACGGAGTATTCAATCATTTGTCCAAAATTGGAACCACCGCTCGGGCCACTAAAATATGAGAATATTTTTTTAAAGAACATCGATCTCAACTTTCCTAATTATTGTATGTAAACAAACCTTGTTGATAATTCATTTGTATCGGTGTTGTTTAAATCCTCCTAATGATAAGTAGGACTGCGATTGATTAGTTTTCATTCGGTACAGATGAATCCTGTGAGGATTTCTTCGACGTTGCTTTTAGGTTACACGCATGTATTGTTAAGTGAACGGGGATAGTGAATAGCGGTGGAATTCAGAAGATGTGTTATTCCCTATTCAAAAGTCATCATAAGCGAGATATACCTGGATCTTGAAGTTGATGTTCACCCAATGACTTGAACATAATACCGCCCTTCTTTGAAAGCCACAGCATTATGAACTTAGCGCTACTGACTGAGTTCAGATAGACGACATTCGTTTGTGCAACGTGATGATTATAAAATTCATTTGCGTCGTTTGTTGATAATCATGTGAATCTTTTTTTCTAAATTCCTCATGACCTTTCTTTATTTTTCTCTCTTTTTAAATTTATTTCACTCGATTATACTACCTCTTGAATAATATTGTCGATCTCTAATCTTTTCCATTACTACTAATACTTCTACTACCGAAACTAACTACTATGGGATTCGAGTTTATTATTTGATCTCTGATATGTTCGTTACTAGGTACGCTTGAAGCTATTATGAGTTCACCTTAGTCGATAAACGCGAACGAGACAATTACCAGCGTCCAGATAGGCTACTTTGAATCTCAAGCTCAAGACAGAGGGCTTTGTGTAAGCGTAGAAAGTACATTCTACAAACACCCAGTAATCAAAATGCAATCAAGCACACAAATCTCGTTTACTTATACATCATAGAAACGCTCTTGGGACAGTTACGAAAATAGCATACTAAAATACACAGCAGCCAATCACAGCTATGGATTTTCCTGCTGGGAAATGAAACCTCAAGGTCAGTTGATCAGCCCATGCTGGCAAACGTGAAATCCGAAATTAAGGCATTTATCAAGCGAGTTTCGGCGATCTAACATCCCCAACAATCTCTCTCTGTGCTAATGTCGTATGGCAACCTGAACTGATTATGTACGTACATATGTACGTATGCAGTCACGTTGTACACAAAAGTCATGACAAGAGCAAATCAGCTGGATTTTGTATTTCTTCTGTAAAAATATCATAGCCATTATTCAACTGATATGTAGTCCATTAGTGTAAGATGTTAGTGTTAGGATATTCACCAAATATGCTAAGAGTAATATTTTTAGAAGTGTAATCCCATTGGTCGATTTCTATTGGTCAAAATTATGATCGTTCTAACTGTCAAAGTCAAATACTTCAATGTTGCCTCTTATTGGTCATCTGGACTGTCAATGTCATTCAAATGTTCTTTTCTATTGGTCGTCCTAAACTGTCAATGTCACAGACATTGATGCTCTTTCTTTCCTATTCGACCTTAATGTATAAATACGCACTGTCTGAAAGACTTAATAATTCCGTTTCTCCTGCCTACCTCTCTTCTGTATTCGACCCAATAAACAACTTCCTTCCACGGTGTTACGTTCTGATATCTAGGAGATTTGGAAATAGCATTTTGGGTCGTATTGGGATATTTGAATTGGACGCCGTTAGGACTGAATAGCTATACGTAGCAGTTAGTTTCATTAAAGTCTATTCACATAGATAAAGTCTGTAAAAAGGGTATTTCTTTTTGACTATTATTAATTCAAGAACCTAAAAATAAAACTTTAAAAAACCAGCTTAATTCATTATATCTTCAATGGAATGTTTTTAAACCGAATAAATGATTCAATAGACGCTTGTGACATTACTGATCATTGGGCAACAAGCGATTGAATGGCACCTATTACTATACATCAACTTCATTTGACAGAGTGGACAGAATGATAATATGGAGGCTTCTTCAGAACTACATTGTACCTGAGAGAATGATCAACATCATACAGAACTCTTATGGGGGAATTAAACTTCAAGATAATTGGAGGACAGCGCACAAATCCGTTCCAAGTGAAAACCGGTACCAAACAAGGTTGCTTGCTCGTACCTATTCTCTTTCTCCTAGTGCTTGACTGCATTGTGTAAACCTCAGCATTTCAGAGGAAGCATAGAATACAGTGGACAGCTAGGATGCAGCTGGATGATCTAGACTTCGCAGATGATCTGACTGTACAATCGCAAACCCAACAACAAGTACAGCAGTAGCTAGACCCTATAAGCAACAACCTACTGTGGGAAAGAACAAATGGATTTCACTTGAGGAAGAAATCAGCAAGAAGCAGTGGAGGTGGATAGGACACACAAGACAAGCCTACACTTCTTATGACAAAAGGAGAAGAGAAAGACCAAAGAACTCATCATGCCGAGAGACGGAGACAGATATGAGAGGATTGAAAAACAATTGAACAGAACTAGAAAGGAAGGCTGGGTACAGAGTAGGTTGTAGTGTGGTGCGTGCTACTTATACGAACAATATAAGTAGTATAAGAAGGGAAGTGAAAGAAGTCGCACGGTCAGAAGAGGAAAACGGAAAGCAAATGGAGCAAAAGCAAGAAATAAATGGAGTACCAACAGGAAGGAAAGGAAGCAACAGCAGGAATGGAAGAAGGATGGAGCGTTGGAAGTCACGACTCAAAGATGGTGTGCGAATAGAGCATTCAATGTAATGTTTTCGTTTTTAATTGACTAAGAGTGTAAATTTGTATCAGACAATCTTCTGCGCCTGCCTCAGTCTTCTCAGTAGAACGCTCGTCACTGGCCTATGCTCTATTGGGGGGTAACATGTTTAAGTAAGTAAGTTGATTCATTATGAAAATTACATGTGTGTATTCATTTATCACAAATATTCTTTAATGCCATAAATCTTCATTGTTTTATTGCATCTCAACAACTTTAACAGACCCTAATCAAGATGAAATTCAAACTACATCAGGTAAGTAATAATCTTTTTACTGTGTTTTTGTTATACTTCTCAAAAATATTTATTAATCTTTTACATTTTTACGAATATGCAAAATAATTATTATCAAATAATTAGTTTCTAAACTTTTTTTATGATCTTCAGCATAGAGTTGTCTTCATCAGTCTATCGCTATTCAATCTTATTGTACACTTTAATTGCATGTTAGATTTAGTTCTGTTATATCTGGAGACTCTCTCTCAAAAAACTCATCTTTTTGATGTAAATAAACATTTAGCATTGTATTATAAGTAAGGGTAATTTTTTCTTACTGAATCTTCAGTTCATTATAAACTGCTATGGTGGAGTTGTGTTGTCTGAGCTGGACTTCTTGGTTGTGAAGGCTTTTGTTGTTCTTTGGAACAACTTGATCATCAGCAAAAACTTCAGATGGTAGTGAAGTATTCGAATTTCCCCATGTAGCTTGTTCTGTTAACCTCGATCCTGATTGATTGCTGTTGACCTGATACCTGTCGTTGTCTGCACTTTTATTTTGATTGTATCCCCCTTTTGATCTGTTTCTTGATTCTAGGTTTGCCAATGATTTTTCTGATTAGTTGATAGATTAGGTCAATGTCGATGAGTCTGTTGACTGTCACTGGACCTGAATGCCAAGCTTCTAAAATTTATCTGGTGTTCTTTGTGTGTGCTCCCGCTATCCAGTAGTATTTGTAATAGTGTTGAGCTATAAATTTCCTCGACCATCTCATTATGACCTACATTTAAGTAATTCCTTATTATCGTGAGATAATAAGTAGTTGACAGAAAACCAAATACATTTTCCAAACCACTTTACTACCGGTTCATTCACTTTTCAGTCGTTTGGTCTGAGGATCCTACTTCGTCTCTTGAACATGTTAAGACCTACTATTCTAGAGGCTGCTGTTTCATTGGCTGTCTTCTCTTGCTTTTGATTCTGTATGTGGAATACAGGAGCTAGATATTCTGAGAAGTCCAAATAGTCCAGCTACATCAGAGCTGTTCACTGTATTCCTGCTTCCGTTGAGATGTTGACGTCTTCATAATCCAGTCAATCATCAGAAACAAGATAATCGCACGAGAAAGGAAGAGACTCACGCCTAATTAGCACAAGAACGATGACCTAAAATATTTTCACTCTTTTATCCTCCAGTCATCACAGAACTCCATTCCAAAGGCTTCTCCTTGAGAGATTTCTATTTACAATTTTTTTCCAGTCAAATAAAAGTTTATGACAAACACATAAGTTGCCTCAAGGTTATTTTCAAATCGAAAATCAATTTGCTTGATAAAATGTAAACCTTATTGACACACAAGTTCAACACTAGATTTCATAGTATTCTGAATAAATATTTCTCAGTTACGTTTAAATTATACTCTATCATTCAATGAGGCATATCTAATGTTACTCGTCAATATTAAATACAGTTTTCAGTCATTAGCTCGCTACTGGCTCGCCTAAGTTGCAGGTTATTTGGACCTGCCGTTGCTGACACCTATAGAAGTGATTCGTTCACAAACTACTATAAAACAATTAGTAGTATAGTTAAATCAACTAAAATTTATTCCTTTTTCTTGAATTAGCATTACAACATAACCATCTTGATTTCGGTGATTGTGGTCCAAGTGAAACGATAACGCGTACAATAACAATCACTCATTGTGGTAAAGTTAAGGAGACAGAACCGACAAGTTTCCGGTTCAGTTGGCCAACTAATAATCCAATTCTACAATTTCGACCTGCCGAAGGTCATTTACATGTAAACCAGTCACGACGAATTGAAGTGACATTCAAACCATCCGGTTCACCGACAACACTTAAATCTCAATCTATCAAATGTAACTTACATCGTATTGTTGTACCTGTTCCAGAAGGTTGTACGAAAGTAAGCTATGCATATAAATATATTCATACATGTTTATACTATGCCTGATCAATTGCATGTCACAAAAAGTACATGAATTCTGCGATCAATAACCAGAATAACCATTGGTTATGCAGTATGAAATGGTGTTAGGATATTCATCTCATATCCTAAGAGAATTATTGGTCAGTTCTTATTGGTTAATATTATGGTCGTCCTAGATACCAATGTCACGTACTTCAATGTTGTTTTCCCATTAGCCGTCCTGACTATCAATGTCACTTCAAATGTTGTTTTCTACTGATCGTCCTAACTGTCAATGTCACAGACTTCAATGCTGTTCACTGTTCGACCTAAATGTATAGAAACTCATTATATGTAACGTTTTATGACCCGGACCCGGATACCTTCTCCGGGATCCTGATTCCCTTCTGGACTCGGACCTCGTACATTCTGGATATCTGTAGAATACAAGTTTTAGTTCATATTAAGTCTTCTTCTTTTATTTAATGGGGGTTAGGACACTCGGATTAGAGTAGCATGTCATGTAGCCGGATCCTCGATCCTCGCTCTCGTTTTCTGAGTATGGTAAACTCGTAGTAGTTCAAATGACATGTTTAAGTTCATGCATAACAAATGGAAAATGTGATATGACCGATTGTAATGATGTCCAGTTCCAGAGATCTGAATAGGATACATGCCAACCTCCTACTTCTGAGCTATCTATTTTAGCAGGAAGGCTAATGCAGAATGAAAGGTCTATTGCACTGCCGAATAATCCATATTTATGTATTCCACCTGTTTAGAAAAAGTTCTTGACCAATGATATGTATACGTCCTTTAGATAATTCTTCGACAGTCATCAAATGACCTTCTCATTTGATCACTTCTGATTGGTTCACTATATCACAGAGAGCCATAATCCGATTGGCGGTTGAATAACGGACGTTTTTTAAATGAAATGAAGAATGGTAATAGTAATTTTCAATTAGCAATAAGCGCGCCTCAGATAAACTTCATTGGCTACAGTACCGCCACTGCGCAGTCTTGGTTCTTTGAGCTAAGATCATGTGTGGTAAAAGCAAACTGAAAGCTAAGTAAAACATTTATGCACATTGAGGAATAGAGCCCAATTAAGCTTCATGAAGTTGAAATGTGCAGATATAAAAAGCCATTTTCTGAGACATCAGAGAAACCTGAGGTTGAGATGACAGATGACTTTTTAACTCTGAAGCTAAACAAGTTAAGAAAAAACAGTTAAAATGCCTCTGTCATATTTAAAGCTCTGAATGATTTTTTTAAAATTCGATCGATTACTACTCTTATCACTTGAAATACATGATACCTTGACATTCACCAATGATTGTTCTATAAAATAGTAATCTTCTGAATTCCCCATCACCTCGATATTTCTCTCTCTAAATTTGTCTCACTGAATTATATTTCTTGAATAATATTTTCAAACCCTAATCTTCTCCATTACCTCTAATACTACTGTGGTGCGAGCTACTTATAAGTAGTATATGACGCGAGCGTCAACGTAATGTCTGGCAGCAGAAGAAGGGGAAAGATCAAGAAAGGAAGAGTGGGAACACAATGGAATTTGTATGAAACAAACGCATGAACAGTGGAATGTCAGACAATGGATTGATGTTTTGCAACAGAAACAGTCCAGTTCGATATGATGAACTGATATTTTGCAAATTAACGATTCACGATATGGTTTTCCCATTTTACTGAGTAACTCTGTAATTTTCGTTAAATACAATTCGGTCGCCCCACCTGTGTTCTCCTTGACTACACTACTACTATCTCTACCACTTTGGAATGTGAATTGGAAATTGCATCTCTGTGTTAATGTGGTATGGCAGCTTGAACTTATGTACATACGTACGAAGTTCTGCGTTGTGACTGATAAACGGACTCAGGGATTCGCTAACGATTGATTAGTTTAAACACAATGAACATTATGAAAGTCAACTTAAATCTCAGCCTTTTTTTCTAGCATTATTCATGATTTAACGTCTCATTAGGGACACCAGCTTCAAATTATAAGCCCAGATGAAGACGACTTGCGACTTACTAGTTAAACAACTTGACTTCTCAATTTTTTTTCATGATATCAGTGTTTTTGTAAGCACTTCAATTAACTTTAGTTGTACATCTTTACAGCTGAGCTTAATTAAACAACTATTGACAACCAGAAAACAGTGAATATAGCTATTCCGTTTATTTGTGATTGAATATTTTGGTAAGACATTATTGATTGAGTTATCTATGTGAATTGTTTGATTTTCGTTTTATGTACCCATCAAATTAGCCTGTTGATTGGGACGATACAAAACAAGTGATTCGTTGGGTTGATGTACCGGGAGAAAAGTAAGCTAATAATTTAGTTGTTTACACAACCTTCAAAAATTTATATCAGTGTTAATTGTGGTTATTTTTTGAAGTAAATATATATCTATGAGTGTTTCTTATTGTTTACGATGTAAGGTCTAAACCATATATGGAAAAGTCTTAGAAGCTTCAACTGTATAAATATCCAGACGACTTTCCATGTATTTGAGATCGGTTTGTACCTATGTGATGAACATAGACGGTAAGACTCAGTTCACTCGTCAAAAATGGATACACTTTATCGTCAAACTTTCATTTGCAAAACGAGCGGATTATCAGCCGTATTCTTCTGAATTCTAACTGTGCCTACATCCAAATCCGACACTCTTTTCTCTAGCAGTAACTTTTGGGCGACGTTCCATAGCATTTCGATTGTATACTACTTTTAAGCCACTTTTTGAGTAGTATACATCATACTTACATATAATCTTCTTTAGTGTATTCTCTGACTTGAACGGCTTATTTATCATGAGATTGCCAATATCGTTCTAAATAATATCACTAGCATATACTCGAAACAGAAGCGAGTCATTTGGAATTTCTTTACAAGTGATTGGCAGATTGTTCTTAAAACCAGATTGTGGTTAATAACCAATCTAGTCCTACGTCGATAGAAAATACACTGGTGCTACTGTCTAGAAAACTCAATGAGAACATAAAGAATAAGCCAACCAACTTATAGAGAACATAATAAAGTAGTACATGACACACAATATATGTGTTCCAGATTAACGCTACCAATTGCAGACTCCCAGACGATTTAATACGCCTCAATATATGGTAAGAAAGCGGACGAACTCTGCTAAAGTCGGATAAGGATGCTTTTAACTCTGACGTATGTGTGCGTTTAAACTGACTCAAACAAAAAAATGAAGGCAAATAAATACCCCACTGAAAATAGAGTTGTCCCGCTTTCATTTTTCTTTAGACTATAAGCATTTAAAACAAGGTCTGATCTATTTATTCTTGCTCAGTAAATCATGGCACAAGTCCATGACGTCACTGACAGCTAAATTGAACCATGTTGATAGGTGTCGACTACCTGGTTGGAGTCCATGAGATAACAGTAACCGATAGTTAGAGAACTTCAATGACATGACTCGAAATCATTCGCAATGGTGCAGGTGCAATCATTATTTTGTCCTCTCAAATTCTAATCTGCATTCATCATGGCCTTGATCTTTCTCTTGTCAAATCTAATTCACTAGATTATCCTCTTTGAATAACATCTTCAAACCGTAATCTTTCTGATTACTGCTCATACTTCTACCACCTCGAGCGCAATAAGATTTGAATTGACAATTCGATCTCTCGCTGTGCTAATGTGACATGGGAACTTGAACTAAAGTATGTAGGTACGAAGTTCAACGTTGTAACTGACTGACTGACTGACTTTCCATGACGATAATTTACGATTCCATTAACTTTTATGAAACATTCCCGACCGAAGCTGCAAGCTTGACGTGGTGGTCGGGCTTGCCTATTGTCATGACCGAACCGAGCTATACTGGCTGGAACACATGTTCCTGAAGGTTCTACCATGCCAGGCAGTTCGATTGGAGAACGATGAGACTAAAAGCAGCTACCCAAGGTCTGAGGGCGAAGTCGTACTGCTGACTGCAGAGGGGTGTGGCAGCAGTAAGGTGTTTCCCTCACAAAACCAGCATATGCAGCGATGCTGGCTTCTCACAAGGAAGGAAGGGTTAGAAAAGGTCGACCCTAAAGATGTCACACCTTACCCTACCTCACGGATTTCCGTCTCCAGCGGTAAGGGTGACCACTAAGGGCTTTCAAGAGCGGAGCTAACACTCAAAAAACTTCTCACAAAAAGGCCGTGCGTGACCGGCCTCAAGCAGTTGTCCCTTGGGCTTTTTGGTCACGCACCCAGGTCTATAAGATCAACACTAATTTATCTTCCTTTTCAGGTCCCTCAAGTAACAACCTTCCACGTTGTGGGCAGCCGGGAAATGACAACCGCCCTCATATCCGTAACAGCACACGGGACCGAATTCGCTCTCAAATCAAATCCTGACTGACTGACTTTTATGAAACTTTAATTTATGTATTCGACTGGCGTAAAACAGTCTTACTAATTAATACCTGATCTATTTTTTATTTTGATTCGTTGCCATTTCAGAATGAGCGGACCAGATTCATCAAATCGTTCAGTGCCAACCACAACAACCACCACAGGAACAACAAACTCATTAAACAAGCCAACAAATTCAGATCAAATGCAAGAACAAAAATCTCAATTGAATCCAAATTATGGTTCAACTAGTGAAGTTAGTTGTCGTAAACAAAAATTCATTGAAATTGAACCAGAACCTAGCTATGAAGATGTGTTAGATCAACCAGATCCGAAACCATTGGAATTGTTAGTGTCTGCTGTAGCTGATTTCGTGCAATTTCGTTGTGATCCAACTAGAATTGATTTTAAAGAGACAAATATTTTTGAGAAAAGAATATACAGGTTTGTTTATTGATTGATGATGAAAAAAACAGGTTGAACTGTTTAATCTTATTGAATTATTATCTGGTAAGCATAATTTTAGTGAGTTAGTTTTCTACGGAGTGGTTTCCCTCCTTTATCCAGGCTTGGGACTGGTAGTAGCCCTAGAGGTGCTCCGGGCGGAGTGGTGGACTGGATTATGAAGCTGTCAACATCTGGAGGGCAGTACGGGATACAGTGGACAATGCGGATACAACTGGACGATCTGAACTTCCTAGATGATGTGAGTCTTCTATCGACCACGCAACAACAAAGTCAATCAAGCGAAGACAACCAGGGTAGCAGCAGCCTCTGCAACTTTAGGTCTCAACATACACAAACGGAAAGGCATAGTTCTCCGATACAGCACAGCGTGTATAAACCAAATAACGATGAAGCTTTGGAGGATGTAAAAACATTTACATGTTTGGGCAGTAAAATCGATGAGCATGGTGGATCTGATGCAGATGTGACAGTGCGAATCGGCAAAGCAAGGGCTGCATTTCTACAAATAAACAACATCTGCATCTCAAAACAACTATCAACCAACACCAAACACACAATTTTCTGTACAAATGTCAAGACCATTCTACTGTATGGGGTGGAAACATGGTATACCAACAAAGCTATCATTCAGACGATACAAGTATTTATTAACAGCTGTCTACGCAAAATATTCCGGATTCGTTGGCCTGACACTGTCAGCAACAACTTACTATGGCAGAGAACAAACCAGGTTCCAGTGGTGTAAGAAATCAGGAAGAAGCGTCGGAGGTGGATAGGACACACACTGGGGTGAACCACACACCTACATTACAAGACAAACCCTCATTTGAAATCCTCAAGGCTAATGGAAAAGAGGAAGGTAAAGGAACACATTGCACTAAGAATTAGAGACAGACATGATAAGAATGAGCAGCAATTGGATAGGACTATAGAACGTAAGGCTTAGGACAGAGTAGGCTGAAGAATACTAATCGGCCGCCTATGCTCCATTGGTGTTAACAGGCGTACGTAAGTACTTTCGTCCAGCAAGATAACTGTACACTTTCATTCACTGTGACCTTCATATTCTTTGTATGCTAATTCAGTGTGTACTATGAGTAAGTTTTTTTAACAGTAGCTTTATGTATCTCTCTATTTATTAACTAAATATTACGTTATTGTAATTTTTCCTGGTTACCGTTTTTTTAGCGAGTTAGTTATCTACGGGATGGGGTCGCCAACTCAGCCACACCGAACTCCCCTTCTATACCGAGGCTTGGGACCGGCAGTAGCCCGAGAGGAGAGGTTGCAGGCAGAGTTACGTGACTGTAATATACAAGTATAACAATGAGCGCACTTTGGGAATGCATTTCGTACAGGATCATCTGAATCAGCCTTTCGTAATTCTTATTTTACACGGTCAGCGAACTTTCAGTATAGTAGTTCTCTGTTTTCAATGTATCCGTAGTAGTGTTGTGAAGGAGAACACAGGTGAAGGCAACCGAATTGTATTCAATCTCAAATTATAGAGTTACTCAGTAAAATTGGAAAACCATATTGTTAATCATTAATTTGCAAAATATCAATCCATCATATCGAACTGGACTGTTCCTGTTGCAAAACATCAACAATCCATTGTCACTACTATTCATGCGTTTCATACACAAATTCCATTGTGTTCCAGCTCTTCCATTCTTGATCTTCCCTCATCTTTTGCTGCCAGACATTGCGTTGACACTCACGTCATATGCTACTTGTAAGTAGCGCGCACCACAGTAGGACCGCTCTATTACGTAATCAATCATATCAACATTATCCTGTAATAATATTAATCATTTTATTCATATGTATATATTTCTCATGATCATATAGATTTGAATTGTTCAATCAAGGCTTAGTGACGTTACATGTTCAATGGTCAATTCAAATGATTAGTAGTGGTTCATCAATGCCTGAAAATGATACGAATAATAAAATGAATAATTTAATGAGTACAAAAGATGATCATTATCAGAACACTAGCGATGAAAACCAGAATGAACACTGCTGGACTGATCAATCGCTGGTTCCATTTCAAGTTTATCCGATTGAAGACAGTATATTACCTGGGAAATCACAATTTTTCGAGGTAATTATTTAGTTATGAAAATTTATGATGGTCACTTGCTATATGGTTTTTTTCCTTCCCTAATAACTGATGTTCAAGACTACTGTAGTGTGTGAGTGTGTACTGTGATAAGTTTAGTTCAAAGGGCTAGCCACAGATTTCGGACAAGCTAACTGACATTTTCACTCATGTTTTGACCTTGTCAGTTATTTGTGTAAGATCCTGCATGTTTACGATGGAGTTCGGCTGTCATGCTTCATCACATGAAGTTGGCCCGCTCGCTTTCTGTTAGGATATTCATCCAATATCCTAAGAGAATTATTGGTCAAATCCTATTGGTTGATTTCTATTGGTCAAAATTATGGTCGTTTTAACTGTCAAAGTCAAATAGTTCAGTGTTGTCTCTTATTGGTCATCCGGACTGTCAATGTTATTTCAAATGTTCTTTCTTACTGGTTGTCCTAACTATCAATGTCACTTCAAATGTTACTTCCTATTGGTCGTCTTAACTGTCAATGATACAGAATTCGATGCTGTTTCCTATTCGACCAAAATGTATAAATACGCATTATGTGTAACGTTTTATGACCAGGACCAGGACCCGGTCCCGGATCCCTAATCCGCGATCCTGTTTCTCTTCTGGATTTGGACCTCGTACTTTCTGAATGCTTGTAGAATACAGATTCTACTTCACATCCAAGTCTTCTTATTTTCACTGAATATGGGGGGTTGGCATAATCGGATTTGAGTAGCATGTTGTGTCACCGGATCCTTGATCCTCGCTCGTAATAGTTCAAGTATATCAAGTTGACGTGTTTACGTGCTGGCGTAACACTTTCTCCACTTCACTCCACTTTTCATTTACGCTTCATATTCGCCATGTCTGTTTGTTTAAATGAATGCATGAAATAAACTCACATACAACCGAATCCGTATTTGGTTCGTTCTTATTATTATCGCCGTCGCTTAAGTACAACAATACGGATTTAGAAGGGAAGATTAATTTCACAGCATGTTTAAGCGTCCGTACGAACAGGAGTCAGATAGCTGACCGCTAAATTGGTGAGCCCTACTTCGAATTTGACGCAGCCACTAAAACTGCATGTCTAACTCTGATTGATCTAGGGATTTTGTGTGATCTCACCCATTAGCCTTTGGTAGTTACTGCCTACATCCGACAGGTTTGAACACCACTGGTCACGTCTTCTCACTAGAACTCCAAGAATTTCCTCACGAACCTGGTACAGGAGTCGTGGATGCGCATTGCTGATGTGTCCCATGCCAGGACGAAACGGCCGTCCAGTACTTCCAGGTTTCTAATGGTGGTCTAACAATGACTGATTGATGATTTCAAATGTGTAAAAAATATTTCTTTGTTTCTACATGAATTCAATCTATATTGTTTCCAATTAATTAATTGAATCTAAATCTTAATTTCAGGTCATATTTAGTCCACTTTCACTTGGTGAATTCGAGGCACAACTCATTAGTAAAATTGACAATTTAACTCAACAAACAACCAGCACCAATCGTAATCGACCAATTGCAACAGCACCAATTATCACATTGACAGGAAAATCACAAAGCTCAATATTACACTTTGATTTATACGAATCAGATTATATATCGAGTGGTAGAAGAAATTCACAATTACCTGGACCAATTGGAACACCATTCGGTGGCAGTTTAGATCCACTGACTAGAGTTATTGAATTCAATACAATTGGTCTAGGCTTGAAATCTATTCGGTAAAAAGAAGAATTTTGTTTCATTTTACTGATAAGGTTTTCATGGTGTGTTTATGCTTAGTTTCAGGTTGCGATTCTCCTTGTGGAAATGCAAAATGTTGCTTCGAGATCGGGTTGCATCGGCACTTGAATTATTGATAGGGAGTGAAGTAGTTGAGCGTATTCACTGCTTCACTTATCTGGGGAGTCTCATCAGTGAGTGGTCTGGTGTCTGACGAAATCTCAACACTGATATAGAAGGCTTGATTGGCTTTTGCCAACTTGCGCCAACTTATGGCTTAGGCAAGATATTCATCTGGTAACCATAGGACGAGTCTACTGTACAGCAGTTTGCTCCGTTCTACTTTATGGCTGTGAAACATGACCAGTGAGAGTAGAAGATATCCGTAGGTTACTGGTTTTCGATCATAGGTGTCTCCGAAACATTGCTCATTTATCTTGGGACTATTGAGTATCAGATAAGGATGGTAGATCAATAGAAGAAGTATTGAGACTTCATCAGTTGAGATGGTTAAGACGTGTGTTAAGAATGCCCAACCACCGACTTCCTCATCGAGCAATGTTTTACGGTGCAGGAGTAGGTTGGAAGAAAGTTAGGGGCGGCCAAACCAAAACATGGCAGAAATGCATGCAGTCACTGATAAGTGGACTGAGTCATGCTGTTAAGTATGAACCACCTGGTTAGAGACCCTGGACGGCATGGTCGCTCAAAAGCGTTTGCAAACACTCAGGTGCGTCCATTCTTGGTGTTCTCTCAAATCTTAATTCTCTGGTTTCTTCAACACTCTTATCCTTTTCTTTTTAAGTTCATTTTACTGGATTAGACTCCATGAACAATATTTTCGAACCCCTTTCCGATTACTGCTCATACTGCTCATGTGTATCTGAGAAAACTAAGACAGTTAAAAACGAAAACATTACATTGAACACTCTATTTGCACACCATCTTTGAGTCCCGACTTCCAACGCTCCAGCCTTCTTCCATTCCTGCTGTTGCTTCCTTTACTTCCTGTTGGTGCTCCATTTACTTCTTGCTTTTGCTCCATTTGCTTTCCGTTTTCCTCTTCTGACCGTGAGACTTCTTCTTTCACTTCCCTTCTTATACTACTTATATCGTTCGTATAAGTAGCACACACCACATATCCACACAAACATATAAACTTATACATGGAGTGGGATATGATGTAATCATTTGAGCAATGTCTAGGCCTATGTGGAATAATGGGCTTAGTCTTTTCAATTACAATCAGTTTAACAGCGTAGTATGTTTTCCGTATGGCTGCTTCTTACCTCTGCCTTAAGATGAAACCATTCGATTCACCTCTAAATGGTTAACAGATATAAACAGTTTTCTCAGTCAGTCAGATGCAATGTAGAACTTCGTACGTAAGTACATCAGTTCATGTTGCCATACCACCAAATTAGCACAGAGATGTAATTGTCAATTCAAATCCAATAGTAGAAGAGGTAGGAAAGGTATTAGAAGTAATCGGAGAGGTTAGGATTAGAAGATATTCAAGAAATATGATTCAGTGAGAAAAGTTTAGAGAGTCGAAACTAGAGGGGTTGAAGAATCCAGAAGATTAGCATTTGAGAGAACACAGAGAATAAATGCACTGGCGCCATTGCGAACGATTTTGAGCCATGTCATTCAAGGTCTCTAATCATCGATGATTATCATCTCGCGGACCCCAACCATGTAGTCTACATCCACCAACATGATTCAGTTCACTTGTCAGTGATTTCATGGATTTCTGCCATGTTTTGATCTGGCTGCCGCTAGCTTTCTTCCAATCTACTCCTACACCACAATACATAGCTGGTCGAGGCAGTCGGTGGTTGGGCATTCATAACACATGTCCCGATCTCCTCAACTGAACAAGTTTCAATACTTCATCTATTGATTTGCCATCCTTACCTAGTACTCGTTTCCTAACGACACCATTGCTTTTACGGTTGTCCCAGAATACACGAGCAATGCTTCTTAAACATCTATGATCGAAAACTAGTAACTTACGGACATCTTCTACTCTTAACGGCCATGTTTCGCATCCATATAGGAAAACGGGGCGAACTGCTGCGCAGTACACCTGTCCTTTGGTTAGCGAACGGATATCTCACTTATGGCGCGGGTGTTCAAGCACGAGACTGAAGATCCTAGGTTCGATTTCCAGGAACGGGAGTCGTGGCTGAACACTACTGATGAGTCTGATCCTAGGACGAAACGGCCGTTCCAGGTTTTTCACATTCTTAATGCCAGTCTAACATTGGTCGGTTCGTAATCTCAATGAAACCCAACAATCTCCACAACTCCATATTTGAAATTCATTTGTAAAGAATAAATTTTGTCAGTTAATCACTTTTCAAAAAAATTCAATTTTCAATTATGAGTATTATTTTAAATTATTTCCCGATCTATTTATTTTATTAAATCTTTATAGATACTTTTCAATTATTAATACAACAAGAGAAGATTTTGAATTCATAATTACAAATGAAGATTCCATTAATATCAAACAACCTCAATCAATTAAATGTCTTGTAGAGAAAGGAATCATTTTAGCTGGAAAAAAAGTTAATGTACGTTTGTTTTTGATAAATTCTTTTGTATATGTGCGTGTGTGTGTTATTCGAGATTGAAATGGTGAATAAATCATTGTCAGACCACTAGTAGTAGAAAGAAATCTGGAAGCACTAGACGGGTGTTTTGTCCTAATATGGGATTCTTCAGCACTGAGCATCCATAACCCATGCTCGCGGGAATAGGGAAAGATTGATGAGGTTTTATGAATATACTGCTGAGAGGCCCCATACTACGATGGGAGGACTATCCAGTGCTTCTAGGTGTCTTTCCAGTGGGATGGTCTAACTTTGATCAATTTGTGGTTTCAAAGAATAAATATGATTAACATGGGATGAAAGAAATAGTGCTGTAACTACAAATCAAGAATCACATTTTGCATAAAATAATATGGTGGAAATACCTATCAGTGAATAGGACAGTCACCTCCTCAAAAAGTTACAATCGTCGTATCATAACGATAGTAATATTAATAATGATAACATTCGTGAATAAGATTAGTTTAAGCGTCGAAAACACAGGGAGGAAGGTTTTGCGGACATTTTTATTGTCATCAATAGTTCACATGCTCTCATTCAAAATGATTTTATTTGCCTTAAACCTGATCACTGCATTTTGGATTACTGATTGGGATATATTACTGTAGAATTTAGGTGTTAAGGAGCCCAGAAATATCCCTCAGAAATGTCTGTAGAGGCCCAGGCATGCCAGGAAACATTTTTTTCAACAAGAATTGAACAGAACCTTCGGAGAAAAATATGGCAAATGCAGAATCACGTGCCACGCCCCTACTATATTTAGTATGGTTCTCGAGCCTTCCAGAAGCCCAAAGTCATGAATAACTCTATAAATATCCTAATTTTTCTATACATAAACTAAACTTCAAGTTCAGCATTCACCGTGTACTTTTCAGCGTTCGCCTTGTGTTCAACTCACAGTGTAAGATTTAGTCAGGCGTTATTAAATGCCGATAGAAATTCACATCTTGCTCTCATTTAACAGATTTATTATGACTGAAGAGAATTTATCGAAGAGAATATTCTTCGTTGATATATTTGACATTCATGATAATCGTTTTAATGGTATTGACAATCATAGTTTAAATGTAGAATCTGACTATTATTGAAGACTTTGAAATAATGAACCAATCAAAGTTAGACCATCATTAGAAAGAAACCTGGAAGCAGTCGACAGATTTTTCGTCCCAGTGTATGAGATTCATCAGCAGTGCTCATCAACGACTCCTGCAATTTATTGAAGAATCATTTAGAGGTATTAAATGAGTGAGATGCTCATATATTTACTACGGAAATTCAGTAAAATGACATTTGTCACCAGTAAATTACATGTAACAGTACAAAAGACCAATTCGGTCACACAGATTACTTGTTTTACATTCTTAGCGAAGTTAGCAATGATACAGTGAATTAAGGATAAGATGCCTGCGATCAGTTAATTAAAGCGCGTCAATCAATGTTCACTGTTTCTGTGAGGTTAGCTACATTGAAAATGCTCAAATATCCTTGGTGTTTCTTGTCCTCCCCCTATCCAGTATTTCCACATTGTTTCAATCGAATGTTGTGGCGTTTGACGTGAACACCAGTTAGCAGTCAAACGCCACAACATTCGATTGGAACAATGCTGGAATACTGGATAGAGAGAAGACAAAAAACACTAGAGAATTTTTAGGTCAATCAGCAATCAACAAACACATCGACATTGACCCAAATTATCAACCAATCATAAAAATCATAGGTGTAACATACGATCAAGAAACTGATCAAAAGGGGGATACTAATCAAAACAAAGGTGCAAACAACGACAGACTTAAGGTCAACAACAACTAATCAACACCGAGGTTAAATGAAGAAGCTACGGATAAAATGTAGAGAAATTCGAATACTTCACTCCCATCTGAAGTTTGTGCTGATGACGTTCTTCAGAAGAACAATGAAAGCTTCACAACCAAAACATCCAGCTCAGAGAACGAAACACCACTACAATCATTCACCTGTGTTAGAAATTTTCTCCACCAGCTCAAAGGTCCTTATTTTAAGCGCTCGTGTGCATATACATCAGAATGGTTGAGGAAAGGCACTGCGAAATCTATTATTAGCGTCATTTTGTTGGGGATGTTAGATCCCCAAAACTCGCTTGGTAAATGCCTTATTTTGGATTTCACGTTTGCGAACATGGAATGATCAGTTGATCTTGAGATTTCAATTCCCACCAGTGTGCTGTTTTTGTGACTGTCCCAAGGACGTTTCTATGATGTATAAATAAACGAGAGTTGTGTGCTTGATTGTATTGTGATTGATGGGTGTTTGTAGAATATAATTTCTACGCTTACAAAGCCTTCTATCTTCAGCTTGGGATTCAAGGTAGCCTATCTGGACGCTGGTAATTATCTCGTTCGCGTTTATCGACTAAGGTGAACTCGTAATAGCTTCAAGCGTACCTAGTCACGAACCCTACACATTTTTCCCTACTCTGATTTAGTATATTAAACTACAACAAACATGAATAAAAAGCATTAACTTTATCCACTTTTTTTCATATTGAACATTGAACAGATTGGATTTGAATACATTTCTTATCAACTTGGTTTAATTGAATCATTTTGGCGTTTTAATATAAACAAATTCGATAATTACAGTATTCCATTACTTGTTGTTGGGAATACAAGAGAACCAAACATACTGTTTGATCAATCCCATGTACATTTTAACGCTGTACTTATTGGTCATCAAGTTAGCAAGACGGTATACTTAATGAATCAAGAAACTGTACCGCCGCCTTTATTAACATCATCAACTGATTTATCGATGTTGATGATGATGCACGATGGTGCAGAAGAACAATCTTCAAACATATTGGAATTTGAATTTCTACCGTCAAGTCTTCATAGTGCTGGGAAACAAGATTCTATTGTTATTGAACCAATGTTTGGTCGGATATCACCTGGTGAAAAGTATGTACATAATGATTATATAAGATTGTTTTTTAATTGTGATTTTATCGCAATTATTTTTTCACATTGACATTATGAAGGGATCATTGGTAGACTACCAGTAGAAAGGAACCTAGAAGCACAGGGTGGCCGTTTTTTCCTGATATGAGACTCATCAGCAATGCATATCCACGACTGCTGCTGCTCGCATGAATCGACGTCAGGAGCTTTGGTCTTGCTCTGGCGAACACCTAACCTCTGAACCACTGAGACGGCAAGTGCCCGATGGTGTTGATGTCTCTAACTCTTACCAATCTAAAGATTTCATGCAACTTCACCGATTGTCCACGGTAGTTACTGCCTACATTCGACTAATGGGACGTTAGATCCCCACAACTCACTTGATAAACGTCTTCAGTTTGGATTTTATTCATGGGCTGATCACTTGACCATGAGATCACATTTCCCACCAGGGAAATCCTTGGCTGTAATTGGTTACTGTGCTATTTTGGTGTTCTATTTTTGTGACTCTCCCAAGTACCTTTCTATGATGTATAAATAAACGCACTTTGAGTGCTTAAATTCATTGTGCTGGTTGGGTGTTTGTAGAACACACTTTCTGCGCTATATCAAGACTTTCTCTTCAGTTAGTTGGGGCAACGGATCAGAGTAGCCTACATGGACACTGGTTCATTGTCTCGTTCTCGTTTATCGACTAAGGTGAACCTGTAATGGTTTCAAGTATATCAAGTGACGAACATTACACCGACAGCGTTAAACACCACTGGTTACCAAATGTTATATGAGCTTATTTCAATCCTCGAATGAATTCATCACAGTATTCGTAACATTTGTTCAGTTTCGCTTAATCTTCAAGTTGAATCAAACATCTATGTCTTTGCTTGAAACCATCTAATCACATCACTACTTGTAACAGTGATAAATGAGTTTGAAAGTTGATCATTCTTTTTTAACAAACTCAAAATAATATTTTTTCTTTCTTGTTTTAAATTTCTGCATAGATTACCTATACAAATAACTTTTCAAGCAAATGGTGAACGTGAAACCAATATCAATGTACAATGTCATGTGAAACATTGTAATCTACCTTTAACATTGAATGTTAAAGCTCAAGGTTATACCATTCATTCATCAATATGGATAGATAATGTTTTACACAATAATATTACTAAAAATAATTCAATCGACAATTCTTCACGAACCACCATCGAACAAGTTGAAATTCAACCATTATGGTCTCCATGTATTGGTGTAAATTTCATTGACTTAATGAATAAATCTATACATCGAATTCAACGTGATACCAATTTAACAAATCAATTGACAGAATTAAAATTTGGCGAATTATCCCCTGGTGAATGTATCACACGAAAATTTATAATCTATAATAATGGACAATTTAAATTTGATTTTCTATGTCAATTTATGCCAATATTGTCGTCGAATCATAAAAATGAAACCAAAATTCATAAAAACCGCCAATTGATTGATCAATTGATCAATGGTTTCAATGTGGACAATAGTGTGCAACCGGCATCATTAGAAATCAATCCAAATTCTGGTAGTTTGGCACCGAATGAAAAATCCATTTGTACAATTAAATTTCAACCACCGAAACAATTAAGTATTTTAGGTGTAAATCGTTTGAAATTATATAATCTTCTAGGGATTTGTTTAATTATACGAGATGGTCCAGTGTATGGTTTGAAATTATCCGGTTCAACAAAAAAACAAACTGTTCAATTTTCAGAAACTTGTTTGAATTTCGGATCACAGTTAATTATGCAACCTGGTCTGAAACCTTGTACACGTTATTTATATATTAGTAATGCTGATTTGAATCATGAAATGAGCATTGAATGTATTTCAGAATGTTCCAGAATATTTTCTTATCATTTAAAGCCAACAATTTTACCGAAAAAACAACAACATGATATTATCAACCAGTCTACAAATTCCAATCTTCTCTGTATGCCAATTCATTTTTATCCACAAGATGATCAACAGGCCTACAGTGAAACATTGACATTTGAAATTAATGGTTGCAGTCAATATTCAATTAATTTATTAGGCAAAGGATGTCAGTTGATCATTGAACCAATTGTATATCCATTATACATTATGAGTAATAATCATCGTAAAACTAAGAAAGGCATTCCGAAATTCACTCAATTAAACGAAGAAGATGAGCTGATCGACAATAAAAAATGTATTAATTTAGGTCATTTAAAAACTGGTCAAATATCGCGCCGATTTATCAAGTTGATCAATAAAAGTTCCGCTCCGATATGTATACATCGCATACATTTGAATCAACCACAGTGTAGTGATAATAATAACAACCAAACTACTTTAATTCATGCCCAATTTTGTAGTAAATCGATTTCTGTCGATAAACAACCACTACAGCAGTTCAATTATTTTGGACCAATCACAGAACTTATGACACCGATCATTGTTTCATCAAATGGCGGTGAAGTGATGATGATGTTAGGCTTGAAATCGGATTATCGATTAGCAAAATTTACTGAAGAAGTTCTATGTGAAATTTCACGTGTTGATCAAAGTGATAATAACATTGATAATGGTAGTCACAAAAACGAAAAAACAGTATTGCCCAATCAGCAGCAAGAGAATACCAATATGTTTTTGCCATTATTCTCTGTACATGGTGCAGTGAATACATATGATATAAATTTTAATACAGAATCAATTAATTTTGGTTCGATTGTACGTGGTAGTCAATTGAGTAAACGTTTAGTGTTGATGAATACAGGTGATTATGGTGCAAAGTAAGTTGTTGATCAAAAATTGACATGTAACAGTTAGTTAGTCAGTTAGTAATATCAGTCAGTCAGTCAGCTACAATGTAGAACTTGGTACGTACGTACATCAGTTCAAGTTGCCATACTGTAACATCTAATATCGAGTAGTAGTAGAAGTATGAGTGGAAATCGGACAGACTAGAGTTCGAAGATATCATTCGAGAAATATAACAATCCGACACCACAAAACATCGCTCATGGTGGTATGGTAGGCTGGAGGAAGGCTAGTGGCGGCCAAACTAAAACATGACACAAATAAATCTATAAAGTCACTGACAACTGAATTGAGTCATGTTGCTAGATGTACACTATCGGAATTCTCTACATCTAGTGGTGTCCGTCACGGATGTCCACTCTCTCCATTCTTGTTTAATTTTATCATAGACATGCTCCTAGAAACAACCTTATCCTCGTCTGAATTTTCAGGAGTAGACCTTTTACCAGGTGGCTCGCTTATTGACTTAGAATATGCCGATGACATTGTCCTACTTGGTGAAGATGCTGACAAAATGCAGAATCTTCTGACCACCCTAAGCAACAATGCAAGTATGTTCGGGATGTGGTTTTCCCCGTCGAAATGCAAAATATTGCTTCAAGATTGGGTTTCATTGGCACCTTAACTAGTGAAAAGGAGTGAAGTAGTTGAGCGTGTCGACCACTTCACCTACCTTGGGAGTCTCATTAGTGCTGATGGCCTGGTGACTGACGAAATCTCAGCACGGTTACAGAAGGCTCGATTGGCTTTTGCCAACCTGCGTCACTTATGGCGCAGGCGAGATATCCGTTTGCTAACCAAAGGACGAGTGTACTGTGCAGTAGTTCGCTCCGTCTTACTTTATGGCTGTGAAACATGGCCAGTCAGAGTAGAAGATATTCGTAGGTTACTGGTTTTCGATCATAGGTGTCTTCGAAGAATTGCTCGTATATCGTGGGACAACCGAGTGAGCAACGCTGTTATTAGGAAACGGGTGCTAGGTAAGAATGGCAGATCAATAGATGAAGTACTGAAACTTCATCAGTTGAGGTGGTTGGGACATGTGTTGCGTATGCTCAACCACCGACTGCATCGTCGAGCTTTCTTTGTAGTGTAGGAGTAGGTTGGAAGAAAGTTAGGGTCGGCCAAACCAAAACATGGCAGAAATCCATGAAGTCACTGACAAGTGGACTGAGTCATGTTGTTAGATGTAGACTGCCTGGTTGGGGTCCACGACATGATAATAATCGATGGTTAGAGACCTTGAATGACATGGCTCAAAATCGTTCGCAATGGCGCCGGTGCATTTATTCTTTGTGTTCTCTCAAATCCTAATCTTCTGGATTCTTCAACAACTCTAGTTTCGACTTTCTAAACTTTTCTCACTGAATCATATTTCTTGAATATCTTCTAATCCTAACCTCTCCGATTACTTCTAATACCTTTACTACCTCTACTACTATTGGATTTGAATTGACAATTATATCTCTGTGCTGATGTGGTATGGCAACATGAACTGATGTACTTTCGTACGAAGTTCTACATTGCATCTGACTGACTGACTGACACTATCTGGTTGGGGTCTGCGAGGCGATAGTAATCTATGTGTGCAGCCCTTGAATAGCACAGGTGCATCTATTCATTGTCTTCTCGCAAATTCTCTAATCTGAATTCCTCATGACCTTCATCATCCTATTCTCATATTTATTTCACTGAATCGGGATACTTCTCGAATGATATCTTCGATCCGCAATACTTCTGATAATGTCTAATACTTCTATTACCTCTACTACTATGGAATTTGAATTGACAATTTCATTTCTCTGTGTGGTTGTGTGCTGTGTCAACTTGAACTGATGTGCCTACGTACCAAGTTCTATGTTATTGCTAACTGAACAGTAATCTAAACTTTATCAATGAAACCTAATATTTTGGAACATTGTATGTAGAAGCAAAGCTATCACCCTCAGGTTATATAAATGACCCCATGATATCATATTGTTGAGTTAATACTATAATGAATTAGTTATTTCATGTTATGAGTCAGTCACTTATTGTCGGAGATGTTAGAGCCCCAGAACTCGCTTGATAAATGCCTTATTTTGGATCACAAGTTTGCCAGCATGAGCTGATCAGTTGACCTTGAGATTTCAATTCCCAACAGGAAAATCCATGGCTGTGATTGGCTGCTGTGTATTTTAGTGTGCTATTTTTGTGACTGTCCCAAGGACGTTTCTATGATGTATAAATAATAAACGAGATTTGTGTGCTTGATTGCACTGTGCTTGCTGGGTGTTGTAGAATATACTTTCTACGCTTATCAAGTCTTCTGTTTTGCAGTTTGGGATTCAACGTAGCCTACCTGGACGCTGGTTCATTGTCTCGTTGGCGTTTATTCGACTAAGGTGAACTCGTAATAGCTTCGAGCGTACCTAATGACGAACTTAACACTTATTCAATCTTGATGTCGAGTTATCTATCTTGAAGTTAATTAACTTCAAGATAGATAACTCGACATCAAGATTGAATAAGTGTTTAAGTTCGTCATTAGGTACGCTCGAAGCTATTACGAGTTCACCTTAGTCGAATAAACGCCAACGAGACAATGAACCAGCGTCCAGGTAGGCTACGTTGAATCCCAAACTGCAAAACAGAAGACTTGATAAGCGTAGAAAGTATATTCTACAACACCCAGCAAGCACAGTGCAATCAAGCACACAAATCTCGTTTATTATTTATACATCATAGAAACGTCCTTGGGACAGTCACAAAAATAGCCACACTAAAATACACAGCAGCCAATCACAGCCATGGATTTTCCTGTTGGGAATTGAAATCTCAAGGTCAACTGATCAGCTCATGCTGGCAAACTTGTGATCCAAAATAAGGCATTTATCAAGCGAGTTCTGGGGCTCTAACATCTCCGACAATAAGTGACTGACTCATAACATGAAATAACTAATTCATTATAGTATTAACTCAACAAATATGATATCATGGGGTCATTTATATAACCTGAGGGTGATAGCTTTGCTTCTACATACAATGTTCCAAAAATATTAGGTTTCATTGATAAAGTTTAGATTACTGTTCAGTTAGCAATAACATAGAACTTGGTACGTAGGCACATCAGTTCAAGTTGGACACAGCACACAACCACACAGAGAAATGAAATTGACAATTCAAATTCCATAGTAGTAGAGGTAAAAGAAGTATTAGACATTATCAGAAGTATTGCGGATCGAAGATATCATTCGAGAAGTATCCCGATTCAGTGAAATAAATATGAGAATAGGATGATGAAGGTCATGATGAATTCAGATTAGAGAATTTGCGAGAAGACAATGAATAGATGCACCTGTTGCTATTCAAGGGCTGCACACATAGATTACTATCGCCTCGCAGAACCCCAACCAGATAGTGTCAGTCAGTCAGTCAGATGCAATGTAGAATTCGTACGAAAGTACATCAGTTCATGTTGCCATACCACATTAGCACAGAGATATAATTGTCAATTCAAATCCAATAGTAGAAGAGGTAGTAAAGGTATTAGAAGTAATCGCAGAGGTTAGGATTAGAAGATATTCAAGAAATATGATTCAGTGAGAAAAGTTTACAAAGTTGAAGAATCCATAAGATTAGCATTTGAGAGAACACAAAGAATAAATGCACCGGCGCCATTGCGAACGATTTTGAGCCATGTTATTCAAGGTCTCTAACCATCGATTATTATCATCTCGTGGACCCCAACCAGGCAGTCTACATCTAACAACATGACTCAGTCCACTTGTCAGTGACTTCATGGATTTCTGCCCATGTTTTTGGTTTGGCCGACCCTAACTTTCTTCCACCTACTCCTACACTACAAAGAAAGCTCGACGATGCAGTCGGTGGTGAGCATACGCAACACATTGTCCCAACCACCTCAACTGATGAAGTTTCAGTACTTCAATCTATTGATCTGCCATTCTTACCTAGCACCCGTTTCCTAATAACAGCGTTGCTCACTCGGTTGTCCCACGATATACGAGCAATGGTTCGAAGACACCTATGATCGAAAACCAGTAACCTACGAATATCTTCTACTCTGACTGTCCATGTTTCACAGACATAAGTAAGACGGAGCGAACTGCTGCACAGTACACTCGTCCTTTGGTTAGCAAACGGATATCTCGCCTGCGCAACAAGTAACGCAGGTTGGCAAAAGCCAATCGAGCTTTCTGTATCCGTGCTGAGATTTCGTCAGTCACCAGGCCATCAGCACTGATGAGACTTCCCAGATAAGTGAAGTGATCAACACCCCCGACTACTTCACTCCCTTTTCACTAGTTAAGGTGCCAATGAAAACCCAATCTTGAAGCAATATTTTGCATTTCGACGGGGAAAACCACATCCCGAACATACTTGCATTGTTGCTAGGTGTGGTCAGAAGATTCTGCATTTTGTCAGCATCTTCACCAAGTAGGACAATGTCATCGGCATATTCTAAGTCAATAAGCGAGCCACCTGGTAAAAGGTCTACTCCTGAAAATTCAGACGAGGATAAGGTTGTTTCTAGGAGCATGTCTATGATAAAATTAAAACAAGAATGGAGAGAGTGGACATCGTGACTGACACCACTAGATGTAGAGAATTCCGATAGTGTACATCTAGCAACATGACTCAATTCAGTTGTCAGTGACTTTATAGATTTATTTGTGTCATGTTTTAGTTTGGCCGCCACTAGCCTTCCTCCAGCCTCCCATACAACATGAGCGATGTT